>JAJJWX010001089.1:1200000-1529572 GCA_023529315.1 Papaver bracteatum
ACTCATTGTATGAAGAAGTATAATAAGCACTTAACCTTCGCAAAATTAAATATCCGTTGAAGAAGTATAATAAATATGATATACTCTTGAAGAAGTATAAATAGTATTGAATTTGTGGAGAAATATTCAATATATGGAGAAGTATAAGAAGTATTTAATTCTCGTAACATTTTACGAGTATGAACTTATCTGTATTTGATTGCTATCAAAATCGCATCTTTTGTTAAGTCTTCGTGAAAATTCTTCAATGATGTTATCTTCTTTGATAGGACTTCTTGTAAAAATTCTTCAATGGTATTGACGAAGCTGTCTTCTCTTAAAAACTTCATGATGTATATTCTTGTAAAATTTCTTCAATGATATCGACGAAGTTGTCTTCTTTTCAGATCTTCATAATGTATATTTTTGTATAATTTCTTCAATGGTTTTGATGTAATGAATTTCATTAATTTCTGTGGTCTTATCATGCCTTCCTAAGTAAAGGTCTTATTTTGCCACCTCTTTTGTAGTAAATTTTTGTATTTGCGATAATATGACAAGTTTGAACATTCTTGCGAATATACAACCTCGTGACATTATCGTCTTGCGATGAAATCGCAGGACGTTTTTACACTTTCATGTAATAACCCATTGATCTCATCTTAACTTCTTTGTTTCATTCTCATGAGTTCTTTTTGTATGTTTTCCTTCTCTTCTCTTTTTTTTTTTTTTTTTTTTTTTTTAGAATGTTCGCAGAACTTCATTTGTTGCACAAATATGACAAGCCTTTATGTTTTCGCAAACAAGAAGCCTCGTGACATTTGCGTCTTATAGCACGTATCAGCTCCCTAATGGAGGTTGATGCACTGTATCTCCCCCCTGGTTGCCCCTTCAAGGAAGCGTACATCGACCATACAAGGTTAGCTCTTCCCATCCGGTTCTGCCAACAACCAGCTTTTGATCGCAACCTCTTATCCTTTTTTCCTATAGGGCTTATATTTACGAGGTTGCACCCTATGGGGTATCTTTGGGCTAAGTGCATCATTTGCCAAGACTTGTAAAAAATGGCAGATGTGGTTCAACCTCACCCGGCACTATTGACTCAACCGTGTACCTCGACGCCTTGATCGTTTTCTGCACTTCTTGGGAAATACAGTATGCCTTAGTCGCCCAACCTAAATCCTCTTACACCGCATTTTATATTGCGTAATGTCGCTAGATTAGGTGAGAATCCAAGGTGTCTAACCCGGATAGGTACCCCATTATTGGGTTGTACCCCTAAATTTTTACCATGTACTAAGGGCCCTTGGTGGTGTTCCGGTTACCCTTAGCCACGTTTATAGGTACCCCCTTAAATGACGTACTTTAGGACTTTGACTCTTACGAAATATAGCTTCGCGAACTAGGGTGTACGCCACAAAGGTTTGCCTGTATAAAATTTTCTGCGGCTCTCTTTCTTTTTTGGAGGCTGATCACAGATTGCGGTCTTTTATTCGCAAATTAATGAAAGTTTAATCGTAATATAGATTTTGAAATTCGTAACTTTTCCCAATTTCCTGCGAGCAAATAATATTCGTAAAATTTATCACGAAATAAAAAAATTTGTTTTGCCACATACCTCATTTCCACGAGCAAACATACTGATTACCTTCTTGTTTTATTATTTTCCTTCTTCTTTCTTCGCAAATCACAATCCCTTATTATCATCGTAAATTTCTTGTATGATTATCATCGTAATTTTATTCTCTTTTTCCTTAATCCTCTGCCATTAAATTTTCACTTCTTTTCACAGCCTTTGCTCTTTTTCTCCAATTTTCCTTCTCAGTAGGTTTTCCTTCGCAAACTTCTACTTCTGTATCGTAACATTTCTTTCCCTCAGCCCAATCACCCTTGATAATTCCAATACCCTTCATATGAGGAAACTTTATGCACTGATGTAGAGTGGAAGCTACGCCTAGAATTCCATGAAGCCATGGTCTTCCTATCAAAGCATTATATGGTGATTCGACATCAACAACGTAGAACAGAATTTCAGTTCGCATTCCACTTAATGGAATTCGCATGCTCACTTCTCCTTTGGGATTGTTGGCAGTTCCATTAAAACCATAAATTCTGTAAGTAGAAGGTATTAAATCTGCATCTTTTCCCCCCATAGTTTTGTAAGCAGAATAGAAGAGGATATTGACAGAACTTCCCGTATCAATCAAAATCCTATTAAGACCAATTGATTCTTCCTCCATATCATCTTCGTTTTCTTCCATATTCATGTAGATTGCTAATCTTACTACCAATGGATTATCATGTGCTTCACAACCTTCTGGAATTTCAGTGGCTTCAAAAGAAATTTCACGTTTCTGCCAATCTTCAAGTCGTGAAATTTTTGCGATGTTCATTACTTCCTTTCCTTCACCATCCCTCACATATACCCTGCTTAACACATTATCATGAAAATCCTCTATGGTTTTATATGAATGAACAATGGAATTACATAAAAGATTCCTTGTTTTTGATCCCACTTCTATATGTAGGATTTCTTCTCCCTTTTCTTTTGTTGTGTTCTCCCTGCGAGTTATGGCTGGAGCCTGTGGTAATTGTTGTGACTGTGTCTGCTTAAGTAAAAATTGATTTAGTTTTCCTTGATCAATCATTCGCAAGATTATCCTCTTGATATTATGGCAATTATTTGTAGAATTTCCATGAAAATGATGATATGAACAAAATTCATGACTTCTTGGACCCATTGGTGGTTCCTTTCCCATGTTCCATGGAGTTGGTATATGCTCTACCAGGATAATTGCTTTCCATATCTTTTCTACACTTGTATTCAAAGGTGGCAACTTTATCTCTTCCCTTACCATTCTTTGACCTCCTTGACCGTTGTTATAATTTTGTCTCTGGTTCCCTTGTCCAAAATAATTTTGCCTTTGTCCCCCATAATTTTCTTGTGGTTGATCTAATCTTGGAATTTGGTTATTTCCTATTCAATTATAGAAATTCCTCTCTCTATCATACTCTTCTTGATCTCTACTACCCATTGCTACCATTTTTGGTTGGCTACCATTGATTTTCTTCTCTTCTGAAATTTGCGAAGAAGTTTGTGAGGATGTTTGCGAAGTACCTGCTACTACATTGATTATTTTGGGAAGTAAATTTGCTCCTCCCTCTTGATTGCTAGTGTTTGCTACTGGATATGACTCCATACTGTTTTTCTTTTCCTCTAGTGTAATGTATTCTTCTTGCAATTCTCGTAACTCTGTCATCATTATGGAATTCTTTATTCTGAAGATTTGAACATATAATTGTTCAGTTGCGAGCATCGCATTTATGAAGGACAGAATCAAGTATCTCTCATCCACGCGCCCTGCCATATCACTGCACATAGTCTTCCATCGTCTTACCAAATGCTTCAAACTTTCACCCACTCTTTGTTTTAAACCAAATACATCTTCAATACCAAGCCGTGAAGAGTGATTTGTGATATATGCTCCGAGGAAAGTTGCTTGCAAATGACTGAATGACGTAATAGTGTTCTTAGGGAGTCCTTCGAACCACTTTAAAGCTTCCCCTGTTAAACTCGATGCGATGTACTTGCATAACACAGCATCATGTTTCTCCCATTGTAACATGCATCTTATGTATGCTTTAATGTGCTGAATAGCACATGAAGTCCCATCAAAGATACTGGTAAGTGTGGGCAAATTGAATTTTGGTGGAATTCCTCCCAATTGTACTTCTCTAGCAAATGGAGTCCTCGCAACTTCTTCTATTGCTTCATATAATTATTGCCTTCTATCTCCTCCTCTTCTATTGTTTATCATCCCTATCATTTCTGCTAATTCTCGAAAGATCCGTGCATTTGCCTTAGAATTCTCATCCATTGGTCTTTTTAATGCAGCTTCTCTTCTTCTACGTTCTTGCGCTTCCTCCCTTGCGATCCTTCGCATTATATCATATTCTTCATTAATGTTTTCATTTGCATAATTTTGCAAATATCTTCTTTCTAAATTATCATAATTGTTCAGTCGCAGAGCATCTTGGAATTCTTGTTCTTCCCTTTCTATTCTTCTCATTCTTCTCGTGCGAATATCAGGAATTTCTTCTTCTTCATTTCTCTTTCTTTTGTGATTTATTTCTTCTTGATTTGCTTGTACTCGGATTCGAGATTTTGGTTCATTCCTCTCCACTTCTGTTTGTTGATTTACAATTCTTCTCTTAATTCTTTCATACTCAACATTTTGTTTGTTACGAGCCTCTTCATGTCTTCTTACTCCATTCTCGTGATTGTTTTGATGTACTGCTTGTTGTCTCTCAGTTTCTTCCAAAAGTTGATGTTCTTCCTCTCGATTCTGATTGTTTTCTCTAGGATTTGGCCTTGTTCGTAAATTCTCCATGTTTTGTTCGTGGTTTGGTATTAAAATGAAACGATTCTCTTGATTTCTTTCACCTTGATTCTGCGCTTGTTCTTGCATATTATTTTCATTATTAATTATCGGTGAATTTTGTCCTTCTCTTTCTGCTCTAACATTTGATCTTGCAACACTTTGAGATTTCCTTCTTTGTAGCATCTCATTTTCCATCCTCAATTCTTGATTTTGTCTTGTTAAATTGGCACGTTCTTCAGCTTCGATCATTCGTTCTTTTTGGATTCCTTGTCTCAATGTTTCTAACATCTCCCTTTCTCTTTCAAGAATTGTTCCTCCCATCAACCTCCAATTTTCTCTGATTTGTGGTTCTCTATCTTCTTCTTCTGGTGTATCAGTTCTCCAAGTGTGTATACTCACTCGATCATGATCTATTATTTGTTGAGCTTGATTCCTTCGATTACTCCTTCTTCTACTAGGTTCTCCTGTTATATTTGCTTCTCCTCCTGCCAGTCTTACACTTCTTCTTACTTCAGTTAATGGTTCTGATGTGTTTCTTCTTCTTATCATTTTTCTGGTACAGGAATTCTTCAAATCCCTGTTTCTAGCGCCAATTATGTAGTTGCAGAATAACCTACAACTACACCCTCAATAGAATTAGTAAAAACTCAAGAAGTTCTTGATAATGAATGATAACTTTCTTATTAATTCTCTTAGTTGATTACATAGAATTATCAAAAATGGAACTAGAATAGTTACAACTTTTTCTATTCTCTTTCCTAAGATAATTTCTTATACTCACTAAAAGAACCCCTCGAATTTTACATTTGAACTCCTATTTATAGTAAAACTTATACAGCTGTATATGAATTGAGAAGTATCGCAATTCATTCTCGCAAAATTATTTCATCCTCGCAAAACTTCATATTTCTCCGCACTACTTCTATCATCGTATCATTTTATAACTCTTTCCTCCTTTATTTATTACGATACTCGTGAACTATTATCTTGCGATATTCAGTACCTACAGTCTTGCAGCTGTCTGGGGGCGTCCAACACCTCTTCTTGTGGGTTTCCGTTTTGACAACATTCTATTAGGCGGAGAGACCGAGCATCGGTCTCTCCTGCTAATTGCTAATAGCGGCGGCGGTAGACATTCTTTCCTTTCTGATCTTAAGTTGCCACAAAGGTTCGTCCTCTCTTGGTAACATGGTTTTCCGCCCCGCTGGGTGAAGGAGAGTTCCTCGTCAGCTGATATGCATCACGTCTGAGTTTTAATGACGCAAGCCGATCCTCCTCCTGGATTGACGCCCACGTGGGAAGTGGGGTACAATGTACTTCGCCTGGCTCTTCCTGCAGAGCTTCCTTCGGTTTGAATAATTCTAATCAGCATATGGGTGCATATGGAGACAACGATGCAGGTATACAAATGACTTCAGTGTTCAGCGTAGTTTTCAGGCACTGGTGATAGGTTGAAGGAACAATCCTATTCTCGTGGAGCCATGGCCTACCCAGTATCATGTGGTAGTCTGGTTCCTTCTCTATGACTTCGAATTTCACTTTTGATTGAATAGGGCCTACAGATAAGTTCAGATTGACATACCCATATGTGTTGGTTTGGTTCCCTTCAAAGTCTGTCATTGTGGTAGACCGCCGCACAATCTTGTTTGGGCGAACCTTAGCCTCCTTGAGTGTCTTGAGGGTAATCACATTTGAGGATGCTCCTGTGTCGATGAGGGACCGCCTGAATTCTGAATCTTTGATGCGTGCGGTTACATGCATGGCTCGATTGTGGCCCTCTTCTGCCATCATGTCTTCCTCTGTAAAGGTAACATTGTTTACAGATGCCTCCATCGCGCTTGAAACTTCTGGGTGCAAGGAAGTTAACTGTACATCCAAGGCTATCCGGTTGACGGCTGCAAACGTCTCTGTTCGCTGTTCTTTTGAGAGGTGTAGGAGTTCGCATAAGATTCCCACCAAAGAAGCGGCTTCCTGATCCACAGGTCTTTGGCCTGTAGTGAAACTGTTGATTTGGGGGCGTGCATTCCCCAGTGTCGGGACCTCCATGACAGGGCCGCCTATCTCTGACGTCATCTTGATGAGGAGGTCGAGTATGTTGTTGATCGCTTCTTTGATCAGGCCCATGTTTCTCATGTGAACCTCCTATACTCGTGCTAACTCGATCAACGTCGGGATTCTTCCAGCTAGACTATTAGGTGTGCCGTCGGAGGGAAATTGATCATGACCTGAGACTGTCGAGGTACTCCTAAGACCGACCATCTTGAAATCAACTAAATAGGACTATGTATCGAAGAAATCGACTTCATAAACGAGAGATTAACTTCCCACTGTGGTCGCCAATTGTTTGTTGGAGAAAACTACTTCTGTCGGTTTAGGTAATTTTGGGTGTGTGGATGAGAAGTGAGTTTAAACCTTCAACAAATGTGTTGCACGATGAGCACTTTGATTCAAGAGATAATCTATACAATTATGGCCTAAACCGAAGACACGGCCGTTCCAGATTTGTTTCGGTCACAGGTGAAGGATGTGAGGTTGATCTTAGGGAGGGAAGAGAAGAAGGTGTTGATAGTATAAAGATGAAGTCTATTTGATGACTTGTTAACAGAAGGTTGAGCAGGCGAGCAAATGTTGCAGGCAGGCTCTGGGCGTTGAATACTATGGTATCAACACTTGGTGTTCTGTGTTGTTCGAACTTCTGTCTTTGGAAATAGGGAGGAGAACCTATTTATACAAGTCGATAAGCCTTCATTACGTCTCTCGTGGGAAAGTGGAGGAAGTGGAGTGATGGAGGAAGTGGAGTTGTGTGTTAGTTCCACACGGTTGCTTGCCCACTTCACATATCATCGCTAACCACTCATGTTTCCCTGACACGATCTTGTGATGGCGTGTTGCACGCTGCACGCTGTAAATCGCCAGACCAATACCCCAGTTTGTATCCCCCAGTTGTGACGTGATTAATGTCTCGAGTGTGTGGATTGCGGGACCCACATGAAATAGTGCAGGGTGAACCATGAACTTGGTATAACATCACATGCATCCATCTTCAGGTGACCGTTTGGAGGTTGTATAGACAAGCCATTCCTTGGTCGGTTACCCTGTGAAGAAGAGTGACGGATGGTGATCATGGTGATACCTTGTTCGCTGGTTGATTCGTACCCTAAGTCATTCGTCCAAGCTTGCAAAGTTGGACGGACGAGATGGTTTGCAACCCTACCTGCGATCGTTGGATGAGAGGCGCGCATGCTGCCTATTTCAACCCAAACGTTTGCATGCTAGGAGAGTTCCAATGGAGGAACCGATCAGCCCTGCATGGAGGCGGTACAATGGTGTTCACGCCCATGTATGCTTGACTCGCAAAGATTTAATCTGAGCCACTCGACTCAGGTGGCAAAGACGAGTGGTCGAGATTAGAACTTATGGAGGGGCCGTGACATGCCACCTTTGGGCGCGCGTACCGAGGAGCTTGACCACTGTCGGTCTTGGACGATCAGCTAGGCGTGAAGTCGGGCCCACGGCGGTCATGCTAGCATGCTCGGTTCCTTTTAAGTCTCCATCTTTTCCTTTCGTCCAAGCCTACGAAGATGGACCGCCAATGGTGTACCATCACTTCACTACTTGTTTTAGGGTATAATCTAAGCCGTCCAACTATGCCTGCGAAGTTGGACGTTCACGATTAAAAGGAACCCTAGCCGTGCGTCATGCTCACTTTGAGCGCACGTTTTGGAAGGAGCAACTGTAGTTGGCCTTGACCGTTCGATCATGTATGAAGGTAGGTCCGCGGTGATCATGGTAGCATGCTCAGGACCCCCTGAATCTATATATACACCCTCCATCTATGCATGCGAAGTTGGACGGATGAGATATATTTCTGGGTTTGTTTTCAGCAAGCGAGACTAACATGGGTAGTCTTGCATGCGTTCAACGGGGCTAGTATAATCTTCCGTCAGGTAGCCTACGGGTGTTTGCATGTCGAACACAAGGCTTTAATTAAAGCATTAATAGTAATGATGTATACCTACAGAAAACCGGGATGGTTGCCACATGCTCCGTCGGGATGGTTGCCACATGCTCCGTTCTAGGTATGTTTTAATTCTCAGGGATGGTTGCACATGCTCCAATGAATTAATATGGCGAGAAGTATTCATCGCCTGAAGGCTTTATCCTTTGCAGGACATCAGCTTACAAGAATTGGCTTTTGACAATTTTACCCTTTAAATAGAAATCCACCATCAACAGCAGGGTTATTCATAATTTCGCAGGGTTATTCATAAATTCGCAGATTATTCATAATTTCACAGGGTTATTCATAATTTCGCAGAATGTGTCAGAATTTCGCAGAATGTGGTTATTTATCTCATTTATTTCGTAAAATTTGAAGCAACTTGAAGAGATTATAATATCACAAGAAAACAAAACATAAGACAGAGGCAAGATAAGAATAAAGTAACAATTCGCTCATTCAACATTTTCTCAAGGATTCTACCTTCATAGATAAAGAACAGAGGCAACTATGGATTACCAAGAAAACATTTTATGTTCTTTATCTTCTCGGCAAGAATCATTTCCAAAATGGACAAGAATTCTCACCAAAAATGAAGTAATAATTTCGCATGAATAGAGGCAATACTTATGACTTTCATTCAAGGACGAATACTTCTTATATTTTGAGGATTGAGTACTTCTTATATTTCTTCAAGGATACTTCATACTTCGCACATTCCAAGAGATGATACTTCTTATTTACTTCGCAAAGCTTCGGAACTTCATAAAAGAATAGAGGCAAGTACGTACTTTTCAAGTCCAGTATTCTTTCGCTCGTTCCTTCATCAACAAAGATCAAAGACTACTAAAACAACAGATTTTTTCTTAAAGATTGCTTTTCAAGCAATATTCAAGAAAAAAGAGGCAAAATGTAGGAGCAGAATCTCGCAACAACAACGCTCTTGCAAAAACTTCTACCACACATGGAAAATATCGCAAATTAATTACAGAAATGACGTAATAGACAACGACAACATAAAACACGAGAAAGATGTGAAGATTTTATGGTTGTTATAGAGAAAGCTCGCGAGAATAAGGCGGGAGCTCGCGAGAACAAGGCGGGAGCCCGAGAGAACGCAGCGGGAGATCGAGAGAATGTAGCAGATCCTGAGAGAACATAACATAGCTTGAGAGTTTATGAGTTGTACTCCACTATATGTGAGCTATCATCCACTATGTAAACACCTATATAAAGGGAAAGGCAGGAGAGAGAAAGGGGAGACGATTTTGTAAGTGGTAGAGATATTTTACAAATATATATTTTTTTTAGAATGTATTTTTCTTTATCATCTTCTTCCCTAAAAATTAGATCTAGAACTCTACCCATTAATGAAGATTATCAATGTAAATTAAATATAAATTTAAAAAATCATAGTGAAGAATCATGGATGTAGATCAAATTGATCGAACCATGTAAAAATCTTGGTGTCCATTTATAGTTTTAACACTTTTATTACCATTTTTATATTTAGATCTAGAAATTGTTATCAAGATATGAAAAGGGATGTGTTGTGGGATTACCTGCAACTACATTTTGGCGCTAGAAACAGGGAGAGTAAAGGATTTATCCTTCCTGTAGCTTGATTGGTTCAAGAGATTTCCATGAAGATTTGCTACTGTTCATATTTTTCTAGATCTAAAAAACTTTAGGTTCAAAAATGGAAATTTCATGGAAGAAATTACACTTTCAGGGAGAAAACATCATCAACAATTCAACGACATGAAAAGAGTAAGAGAAAAAATTAGTCACTGTGGTGAATTTAAGGAAGAAAACCAAAGTTTCGGTGGAAGATTTTTATGTTCAGGAGAAGAAGGAAAATGTAAAAGAAATTAAGGAGGGACGAAGAGAAGATAAGAGGAAGACGCTGCAATTTCTATCACAAACAGAAATTCGCACAAATGGTTCAAGGCTGCGAGAGCAACAAATAGGTCACGGGTTCAAATTCGCAGAGATACATAATAGATTCTTTGCTTTTTCCCCAACTTCTATCTCAAACGTTTCTCCTCCCTTTGTTGTATTCACTCTGCGAATTTCTGGTGGTGGCAGTAATTGCTGAGATTGTGGATGTCCTATTAGAAAATGGTTTAATTTTCCCTGATCTATCATCCTCACGATGATTCTTTTTACATTCCTGCATTCACTTATTGAGTGACCATGAAAATGATGATAAAGGCAAAATTCTTGACTTCGATTATTTGGGTGTGGCCCTTTTTCCATATTCCAGGGTACGGGTATGTCTTCCATCAAAATTATAGCCTCCCAAATTTTCTTTATGTTATCATTTAAAGGTGGCATCTTAATTTCTTCCCATATTATCTTCTGACTTCCTTGCCCTCTATAATAATTTTGTCTTTGACCACCATAAGTCTCTTGCGGATGATCAAGCCTTGGAACCTTATTATTTCCACTTCAACTAAAGAATTTTCTTTCACTTTTGAACTCTTCTTGATCTTTGCTTCCCATAGCTACTAATTTATGTTGGTCATCATTCATACTCTTTTCTTGCTTCACCTGCGAAGTGCTCGCTACTGTATTTATTAATCTAGGAATTAGACTTGCGTTTGCTGCACCTGAACTGGTGTTCCCAATGGGATATGACTCCATCTCATTTTGTTTCTCCTCCAATGCAATGTATTCTTCTTGTAACTATCACGGCTCCGTCATGGTGATTGTATTTTTGATTCTGAAAATTTGTATATATAGCAGATTGGTTGTGAACATAGCATTAATGAAATATAAAATGAGGTATCTCTCATCCACTCTTCCTGCCATCTCACTACACATTGTCTTCCATCTTAAGGTTAGATGTTTCAAACTCTCGCCAACCCTCTGTTTTAACCCAAATACATCTTCAATGCCAGGTCGCGAAGAATTTTTACTTATATATGCTCCAAAAAATGTAGTTTGCAAATGATTGAAATAAGTTATAGTGTTCTTAGGTAAACCTTCGAACCATTTTAGCGCCTCGCCTGTTAAGCTGGATGCGAAATATTTACATAATACAGCATCATGGTTTTTCCATTGTAGCATACACCTAACATAAGCTTTGACATGTTGAATAGCACAAGTAGTTCCATCAAAGATACTGGTTAACGTTTGCAAATTCCACTTTGGGGGTATTCCTACTAATTGTACTTCTTGGGTGAATGGAGTTTTCGCAGCTTCTTCAATGGCCTCAACAAGTTGCCTTCTGCCTCCCTCTCTTCTGTTATTTAACATTCCCCTCATTTCTGCTAACTCTCTCAAGATCTGTTCATTCCCAGCTGAATTTTCCTCCATTGGTCTTTTCAGTACAGCTTCCCTTCTTCCGCGCTCATGTTTTTCTTTCCTTGCGATATTTTGTGCTTCTTCGTCAGCATCTTCATTCTTCCTTCTTCCGCGATTTTCTTCTTCACCTCCCTCATAAATTCGCAAATGATTATTCCTTTTATTTTCTCTTTTGCGATTTTCTTCATTTCTCATCGTTTCTCTTCGTTGTCTTTTTATTCTTATTTGTATTCTATCATATTCACCACAATAGGGGGCTTTTATTAAGGGGAGGAACATCCAGGATAAGATTGTGTTGGCTTCAGAAATGGTCAATGAACTTAACACTAAAAGAAGAGGTGGAAATGTTGGTCTCAAATTGGATATGACTCAGGCTTATGATTCCTTGAATTGGGACTTTCTTTTTGAGGTTCTTAGAAGATTTAGTTTTTCAGAGATTGGAATCAGCTGGCTTAAAAAAAATCTTTCAATCTAAAATGATATCAGTTCTGGTTAATGGCAGTCCTTGTGGCTTTTTTGGTGTTAGAAGGGCCTTAAGACATGGTGATCCCTTGTCACCTATCTTATTCATTCTTGCAGAGGAATGTCTTAGCAGAAACTTATCCAAGATGGTGCAGGAGGGTAAAGTGCAAGCAATGGTCACTAGAGGTAAATATCAACCATCTCACTTAATGTTTGCAGATGACATTTTTATTTTTTGCAATGGTCATAAGAGATCTGTGACCAACTTAATGACACTGTTAAGTAAGTATCATATATCATCTGGTCAAGTATTGAATAAGAACAAAAGTAAGTGATTTGTGGGTGGATTATCTAATGCAAGAAGAAATAATATAGCTGAATATCTGCAAATAAATTTATCTGAATTGCCTGATTCATACTTAGGGGTTATTTTAAATCCTGGAAGAGTAAAGACATATCAAATTTGGGGAATGGTGGAATTGATGCAGAAGATGATGGTTGGATGGATGGGATACTTATTGGCATTCTCTGAAAGATTAAATTTATTAAAACATGTACTATGTAGTATCCTCATATACAACATGGCAGTTTACAAATGGCCTAAAGCTATAATAAGAGAATGTGAGAAGATTATAAGGAATTTTCTTTGGTCTGGAGATCCTTCTGTTAAAAAGTTAGTTATTGTTCAATGGGATGAAGTAAATGCTCCATTGAATGAAGGTGGTATGGGCTTAAGAAGGCTGGAGGTGATGAATAAATCATTATTAATGAAGTTGTTGTGGAAGATTGAAATAGGGGAGGATGAATGGGCTCAATTCATGAGGGCAAAATACAAGAATAAAAACAATAAATGGATTTCAACTTACAAACAATCTTCAATTTGGCCTGGACTCAAATGGGTTATTAGTAAGTTAAATGAAGGCAAAAGGTAGATAGTGGGTGATGGTAAGTCAATATCAGTATGGCATGATAAATGGGTTAAAAGTTATGCTCTAATTGAAAGGCATGCTGAAGACAACTATGTTCAGATGAATATAAACTTAAAGGTTGCTAATCTAATTGTATATGGTGTATGGAAAATCCCTGAGCAAATGCTTCAATACTTTGATGAAAATGAAATTCCAGCTATTGGTGGTGGGAATGATAGGTTAATATGGGAGAAGGACTTGCAAGGAAAATTCTCAGTTAAAAGTGCAACACAGCAAATAAGGAATAAATTTCCTGTAGTTTCTTGGTGTAAGCAGGTCTGGGATCCTAGTATACACCCACATACTTCTACAAACTTGTGGAAAATTTTGAGAGGTGCTTGTTCCACTGAGGAAACAGTGAGGAAAAAAGGTTTTTCAACAGTATCAAAGTGCTATTTATGTGGGAATGCACAGGATACAATGAGACACATACTATGGGAGTGCAATTTTAGTTCTAAAATTTGGTATTGGCTTGGTGGAATATTTGGCTTCCTTCATCCACTATCATTTGAGGACATTCTAAAAGCTGCAAAAGGTAAAAGTGGAGAAATTTAGGATGTATGGTTCATCAGTTCTTTTAAGGTGATGGTGGAATTGTGGCATACAAGAAATAAGAAGATGCATGAGAATGAAGAACCTAATTTTTGCAAGGTGATTCAAACTATAAAGTTTTTTACAAAGGCTAGTGGCATAAGAATAAAAAGATCTAAATGGGGGTGTATTTATGATTTGAAAATCTTGCTGCAGTTTGGGATCACAGGCATAAAAACTCACATGTCAGATATTAAACAGTTTTTCTTTAGGCTACCTAAATGGGGAAAAGTGCTTATATGTTGTGCATCAAAAGGTAATCTAGGTAGTGCAGGTTTTGGTTTTGTTGCAAGGAATGGAGTTGGTGCTTGCCTTGGAGCTTCCATTGGTGGACTGGGAATTGCAACAAACTTTTTTGTTGAAGTGATGTCACTAGTGAGTGCTGGTGAATGGGCAGTCAAGCAAAAGTATGTGGAAGTAATTTTCAACCTTGACTCTAAAGCAGTACTGTTAGATTTTAGTAATGGACATGTCCCATGGTTTGTGGTTAATAGATGGAATGCTATTTGTAGATCAATACCTATAATTTCATTCTCACATGCATATAGGGAGGTCAATTTTTCTGCAGACACAATGGCTAAGAATGGTGTTTTACTAGCTAAAGGTGTAGTTATCTACTATGAAGGTAAACCTGATTTCTTGAACAAGATGGAATGTGAAGATGGGATTTACTTTAGGTAAACCTGATTTCATGAACTTAGCATATTAAAATCAGTTAAAAATAAAAATCAAGGTGCTGCTTGAGGAGTTTCAAAGTTTTTTGGGATTTTTAATGGGCTTCAATCAGTTTTTACTTGTAAAAATATATTTGAGATTTGTTTTGTTTGATTTTTAGGCTTGGGCCTTGTAAGTTGTAATTCTGATTTTTTGGTAATAAAATTCATGATTTAGAAGAAGAAAAAAGTATTCTATCATATTCCTCATTGATATTATTATTATTGTGATTTCTTGCGCGTCTCCTTTCTCGATTGTCATGATTGTTCTGACGTATTGCTTCTTAAAACTCTTGTTCTTCCACTTCTGCTCTCAATCTTTTTCTTTCGCAAGCTAGACGTGCTTGTTCAGCATAATGTCTCTCAATTTCATCCTTAATTATTATTTGGTTTCTTTGAATTTCTCGCTCATGTAATATTCTCCTACCTTCTTCTCGATTTTCTTCACCATTTTTGTTATTTCCACCCTATTGATTTCTATTATCACGTCTATCATCCACAGTTTCACCACGCGGAATGTATCGATCATTAATCATCTCTTCTTATCCATAATGCTTCTCTTCATTTGGATTTTGCATTTCCTCTCGAATATTTTCACCAGCGTTTCTCACAGGGGAATTTCGCCTTGCTTCTTCTCTAAATGATCTTGAACTTGATCTTGCAGTACTTCTTGATCTCCTATTTTGTAATCTCAAATTCTCCATTCTTAACTCGTGATTTTGTCTTGTTAAATTCGCGCGTTCTTCCGCCTATAACCTCTTTTCCTCTTGTATTTTTTTTATCTTAAAGCCTCTTCTACTTCATTTTCGTCATCTCCATGAATTAATCCTCCAACCGCTTCTTGATCTCTTCCATCTCGCCTTCTATTTCTTAATTGTTGATTTTCTGCTTCTTCTACTGAATCTGATTGCCAAGTATGCATGCTCACCCTGTCATAATCCACAGTTCTATCTTGTATCGGTGTTTGCTGATTCGGTTGTTGAACTTGATTTTCTCCATTATTCCTTGTTCTGCTGCTCCTAATTCTTAATCTTGAAGATTCTCCTATATCATTTGTCTCTTCTCCAGCAAGTCTTTTACTCCTCCTTACGGTTGTTGGTTGTTCCGATGTATTTCTTCTTCTAGCCATTCCTTCAAATTTAATGTATTGTTGTAAATCACGTAAAAATCTTCTCCAATTTCTTCAAATTCTTACAAATCGCAATTTCAATCTTTGCTCAGAAACAGTACCTGTTTCTAGCGCCGTTATGTAGTTGCAGGAATTCCTACACTACACCCCTCATAAGAATTCATAATAATCAATACATATTTGAAGATTAAGAACAACACTTTTATTGGTTAATTCTCAGAAATGTTACAGGAAATGGAGGAAATCAAGAATACAACCGCTCACAAGAACTTTCTCTCTCCTTAAAACTTTCTCAACACTCTAAAAGTTGATCCCCTTTCTGAACCTATTGGTTCTCTTTATATAGGGTAGTTACATAGTGGATGACAGCTAAGCTGTCTTTTATTTTCGGATCTGACTTATGATACTCTCGCAGTAGTTGTAGTGTTAATCCTCGCAGGCATTTGTAATCTTCGCAGCGTCATCACGCTCTTCTCGTGTTTCAGTTATCGTCATCCGCTACGTCATTCTTTCAATCATTCTACGAAACTCGCAGTGTGTTGTTGTAAATCTCACAGGAGTATTACTGCGGCGATATTCTGATCCTATATGACGAAAGTCATGTTGATCTTGAAAATTGCTTTGATGAAAAATAGTGTGTAAATAACATCCACTAAGAATGTTTCAATGATTGAAATAAAGAGTTTATAACATGTAACCATCTTTGGATATAAGCGTATAATGTGTTTGCGCATTAATGTATAAGTCCAAAACCGGGAACCAAATGTGTGCATACTTGTGTGTGTACTAAATGGTTGATGGAGCATGGGTAAGTATGCATACCCATACGCATACTGGTGGAAGTTCACGACCGTGAATTTCTACTGAGTTTGGAAATCAAAACCAACTCAATCTGGTTACTTAAGTATGCCTACCCGTATGCATACTGGCGGAAAGTTCACGTCCGTGAATTTCTGCTGAGTTTGGAAACCAAAACAAACTCAAATCCGGTTACTTAAGTACGCATACTTACGTGTGTTACTTTCTAAAATTGGTTTGTTCATGAACTAAAACATTTATATATTTAGGAATGCAATTTGCAAACCGTGGCTATAATTTTCATGAATTGATTCGAGTGAATCCGATTTTGATTCGATTGTGTCTTGTATACTTCTATAAAATCTAAGCAATTGAACAACTCTCGAACTAGTTCATTTGAGTCATTTGGACTAGTTATGGTGAAGATGAATAAGGTTGATATAAAAGTGCTCATATGGCTAACCATTGGTTAACTATTGTTGAACCAACTAGGTGTACACGTTTAGGTACGGTTACTCAAACTAAATGACGTATGTTTCATTTGTATATAACAAGCTAAGTTTAATCTAACGGTTGAAAGATATTAGCTTGAATCTAATCATGTTTTCATCTAACGGTGAATATTGAATGCTTTGTTACCAAGGTAACTTAAATTGCAAACCCTGATTTGATAATTATATAAATGAGAACTCTAGCAACTGGGAAACCTAATCCCTACACCTCCTGTGTGATACTAGTTTTATAAGCTAGAGTCAATTCTCCTTTAACCTTAGGTTTCTACCGAGACCCTGTAGGTTAACGACTTAAAGACTTCATTGGGATTGTGAAGCCAGACCCAACTATTTTCTCTATAGTTGTATGATATGATCTTGCTATTTCTATCGTGATTGAGTACAATCGTAGTATTGGCTTGAGATTAATTTCTTCGATATGCAAGATAGAAAAGTAGTCACAAACATCTTTGTCTCATCGTCTATGATTCCAAAATATCTTGTTTCGCTAATCGATTAGGATTATTGTGAGGTGATTGATAATTCTAGGCTGTTCTTCGGGGATATAAGTCTGGGTTATCAATTGGTTCATGTTCACCTTGATTTATCAAAAAACAGAACAAAAACTCATAGGTATATCTGAGGGAGAAAGATTTATCTATTCAATAGACTTTTCCATGTGAGGCAGATTTGTTTATCAAGGCTTCAACTTTGGGTCTTATCAACTCTTAGTTATGGGTGAGATCAGTTAAAGGAATCAAGTGCGTAGTATCCTGCTGGGATCAGAGACGTAAGGAGCGCAACTGTACCTTGAATTAGTGTGAGATTGATTGGGGTTCAACTACAGTCCAGACCGAAGTTAGTTTGTAGCAGGCTAGTATCTGTAGTGGATTAATACAGTATGGTATTCAATCTGGACTAGGTCTCGGGGGTTTTTTGTATTTGCGGTTTCCTCGTTAACAAAACTTTTGGTGTCTGTGTTATTTCTTTTCCATAGTATATTTTGTTATATAATTAAAATATCGCAGGTTGTGCGTTGAATCGATCAATTGGTAAATCCAACCTTTGGTTGTTGATTGAAATTGATTGATCCTTGAACATTGGTCTTTAGTACCGTTTAAGTTTATTTCTCTTGTATTCACTTAGACTCGTAGATTTCTATTTTTTTTAGTTGGGATTGAATCAAGAAATTGAGATACAACTCTTTGATATACTTTTTATTAAGATTGAGTCTGACTCTCTAGTTGATTCTCTTAAAATTATATTGGAGTTAGTCCATACATATTTCTAAGAGAAATATTGGGTGAGGTTGTTAGACCCCTTTTTCAGTAAGATTTCGCATTAGCCAAGTTCATCTTTACTCGTGACGAAAGTCATGTTGATTATTTCAATAACTTAAAAATCGCTTTGATGATAATAGTTTATGGATAACAACTATTATAACATCCTCTAAGAAAGTTTCAATGATTAAAATGAGAGTTTAGATCAAGTAACCATGTTTGGATATAAACATAGTGTGTTCTCACATTTTTGTAAAATTCCAAAACCGGGAACCTTAAGTATGTGTTCCCGTATGGGTACTGGCAGTTGTTGGAAATCCAGGTAAGTACTGGCGGAAGGTTCACTTCCGTATATTTCTACTGGAGTTTGGAAGTGGAAAAAAACTCAATCCGGTGACTTAAGTATGCGTACCCATTTGCATACCTAAGAAGGTTACTTCATAAAATCGGTTTGTTCATGAACTAAAACATTTATATTGTTTGAGCATTTCTCGGTTGAACCCACCAAGTATTGGTATGTCAAGTTTGGTTGTCATATATTAGTGAACCAAAACTCATTTAAGAGTCGCTTGATTTAAATGTACTAGAGTCAACTTCGTATATGTTAGCTTAAAAGTATTAGGGTGAGACATTACAAGTATTGCGAAGACTTGAAGAAGTGAAGAAGAATGGAGCTACAACCACAACATCATCCTTCCACTTGAGGTTAGTGATATTTGACTTGAACTGTTTCATTCCCTAACGTATCTTTCAAGTCGTGCATATTGAAAACATAAAATTGCGAAGCATGAACACTCTAGATAGACATAATATTAAGGAATACAATATGAAGTTTCTTGGTTAACCATTAAACTTTGTATATAAAATATCAACATAATCGTATGAATGATATTGTGATTATGTATGGGTATGAGGTGAGGATTTCATCCTAGGGAACAATGTTTACATGTGTTCTAAGGAAGTAAGTTCATGATATGTGTTGTGAACCAAAAAGGAAATCCCCAGGCGTCATTGGGGCTGTTCTTCATTGCATATCTTATGAACGACCAGTATGTGTGATTAGTATAACCGCTCATGACTTGTTTGTGTTCTTGGTAAAACTATTCACATGAGGCCTGACTTATGTATTGGTATGACTTTTATTAGTGAAACCGATCTTAAGTAATCCCCTGGGGTATGATCGGATTGTGAGTGTCTGAACTTATTACTAGGAGAAGGGGAACCGATCCTAGTAAGAGGTGCAGTGCATCACAAGGGGAACCGATCCTTTTATGAGGTACAACAAGGTTTATGGAAGAAAGGGGAACCGATCCTACGAACATGTGCAACACGTTTTTTGGAAGGGGGAACCGATTCTATGGACATGTGCAGTTCATACAAGTTAGATACCAAATATATGTGGGAAACCGATCCTAGTACCTAGTCAATCATATCTTTGGTAAGATAGTGTAACTATGCACAATACTCACATGGAGGTAGAACCGAAACTTTTTTTGGTAGAACCGTAAACCCATGAGTTATGATTGAGTGTTACTTGATCAATCACGTAGTTCTTGAAAGTCAGATGAACCAATTCTAAACTTGTTTGGAATCATGGTAAATTGGTTTCAAGTGAGCAAGTATGAAAAAGGGCTTGCAAGAGTAAGATGTCGACACACTTTGAACACGGTGCATTAATGCTTATTCTATATTGTTCAAAGATATTCCTTAACGGCTAAGTAGGAAGTAAATCCCAAGATCGAATTTAAATAAGTTAAGAATATTTTTAATTAAGGGTTTTTAATTATATATGGAAAATAAGAATTAGTAATGTGCATTTGCTAATTAAAGATTTTCCAAGGAGATTTCGATTATTATTTTTGGACAATGCATTCACAGGAATTATGAAAACCGAATTTGGTGGAGTAATAAAAAATATCTTGAGAATATTTTCGGTTTTAGAAATTCCTTGGTGTCCAAACTTCCTTGTCTATAAATACTTTGAGTTTGCATTTCTAGCAAACTAATCCTGCGTGACATAGACTTCCTTTTTTTGTCTTTGTTACTGGTGAAGCCGCCTATCGGAGAGGAGAGTAATCTAATTAGGTGAAATTTCTTACGGCCGCTCAATTTAAAGTCTTCTTTGGGATTGAGAAGCTCTAGCGCGACCCGTTGGTGGGAAACTAGATATTGCGGTTTATATTTACTTTTCTTATTGATTTGATTGACTAACGGTGGTTGAACTTTGATTGCACCTAGTTTGTTAATGCTTGAGAATATTCTCTTCTGATATAAGATTCACTCAAACTAGTTCAAGGTTTCGACAGGGATCTTTAGACTGTTGTTAGATCTAAAGACGATCTTGTGATAATCCATTGTTGACAAACTCCGTTCTATGTGTGATTGATCACAAGAGATTCAAGTAGTTGTATGAAGGTGTTTATTGAAGATCTAAGAAGATTTGAAGATAAAGAAGATATCGAAGATTTCTGACTTGTTTTTTATAATCTTTGGTGTGCACAATACTTGTTTGGGAAAAAAAGGATCCAATTAATAATCGGTTTATCCTTGTGGTTGATTGGATTGATTAATTGAGGAAGATCGGCATCAATATGTTTCCTTGTGATTAAAGGTATTGATTGCGTAATCTTTACGATTTCCTTTGGGTTATTGAACATAAGGTATATCTTGGCACCTGGCAAAGGAGTTTATGTTAAGATAAACAAAGGAACCTTTGCGCAACTCATATCACTTGGCTGAAGAGAGTTGATACCAAACAGATTTGTTGTTCCTTTATTGTTTGGAATACGAACCAAAGGAATTGGTCCAAGTACGTGACTTGTTTATAGGTTGGAGGCGTGGAAATACAGATGGACCTAGGTGAACTATAGGTTTAGTTACTTGGTCTCAACTATACGAAGTTGGTTTATTTTTTATAGCGGCTTAATCTTGAGAGTATTCAATTTTGGACTAGTCCCGGGGTTTTTCTGCATTTGGGGTTTCCTCGTTAACAAAATCTTGCTATGTCATTTACTTTATATTTCCGCATTATAATTGTTTTATTATAATTAAAGTAAATTGCACAAAAGTTAATACCTATTTACTTAATACGTGAATCCTATAGAGTTTGGTCAAGTAAACACACTTTGTTGTTGTATTGTCTCGATCTCGTATCCATAGACAATCACACAAAGTGTGAACCGATTTGTTGTATTGTCTCGACTCAGTCTATAGACAATCACTTTCAGGGAAAGGACTTATAGGAAGGAAAAGTAATAGCTTGAGGTATATTTGGGGTACCATCGCCTTTTCAATTGGTATCAGAGCAGGAAAACACGAAAAGATCTTACAATCTGTGTTTGGTGTGATCCATCCAATAAGAATGAACTCGAGTTCTCACTAATCGACTTTAATTAACGTACCACCAAGATTTGACGGAACAAACTATCTATGGTGGAAATCTGCTATGTGATCTTTTCTTCAATCACGAGACTTTAATACTTAGCTATTAGTCGTCGATGGTTATATTCTTCCAAAGATAGAAAATTCGGATACTGAGCTTAAACGCCTAGTAGATTTTTCGAACGAAGAAAAGGCACTAGCTAAGCAGAATTCAGACGGTTTGAAGGATATAATACATGTTGTAATCCATGATCTACAACATCATGTATCAACATGTCAAACTTTGAAAGAAGCTTGGGATAATCTTCAAATCGTGTTCGAAGGAAACACATCAGAAAAAGAAGCTAGACTTCAAACTCTAACATCTAATTGGGAAAACCTTCGAATGGATGACAACGACACTTTTGAAGAGTTTCATCTTAAACTCTCTGAAATAATTAATGCCTCTTTCTCTCTAGGAAAGACTATTTCTGAAAAAGATATAGGGTGCAAAATTCTCAAATCGTTGCCTCCAAGATACGATTCTAAGAAGCATGCAATCATAGAAGCAAATGATCTCTCTACTCTCTCACGAAGCACACTCGTTGGAAAGTTAAAGATATTCGATCATGAATCACGGTCTATTCAAAATAAAGTAATTTCTTTTAAATCTGAAAAATTCCTAAAGTTCCAATGGAAAGGAATAGATAGTTGGATGATTTAGATGAACAGATTGCAGGAAACTCTGGTGATGAAATCGAAGAATCATTATCTTTGATTATTAGACATTTTCGAGATCTTTTAAGGTCAAGAAATAAGAGATTCATAAAGGATACTCACCAATATTCTCGACCACATGATCGAGTTCATGTCAAAAAGGAACATGAAGAAGATGATGAATATCAGCCACGATGCTTCAAGTGTAAAGGGTTTGGTTATATTTCTAAAGATTGTCCCAATCGTAAGAAGTACACTGGATGTAAGGCATTGGCTGTAACTCATGATGAGACCTCAGATTCATACGATTCCGAAGAAGAGGAAACATCTAATATTTCACTAGTTTTGAATCTTATTTTTTCCTCCTCCATTAGTGATTTACCCATTCTAAGAATGAACATGTCTTCCGTTGTTATTAAATCAGCTAATGGTAAAGTGAAGGATAAGATAAGATGCAAAAACTGTGTCAAAAACAAAACTGCTAAGAGTTGTTGTTTATGGGTGAAAACTATTCCTGCCGATTTTGGCAATTTGGGGTGTGGATGAGGAATGCATCTAAACCTTAAACAAATGCACTGCGCAGTGAGTGCTTGTAGATATGAGAGATCAATCTGTGCAAGTCCGGCCTAAACCAAGAAATGGCCGTTCCAGACTTGTTTCGGTCACAAAGTGAAGGAGATGGGGTTGATCTTAGGGAGGGAAGCGAAGAAGGTGTTGAGATTATAAAGGTGTTGGCTATGTATAACTTGTATCAAAAAGATGAACTAGCTTGCAGGATGTAAGCTATCAGTTCCGGTGTTTGAATAAGATTGTATCAACACTTGCCTCTGTTATCTGGTCGTGTTCCGTTATTGTGAAAAATAGGGTGGAGAACCTATTTATACAAGTCTTTTAGCCTATCCTTCGTACCTCGTGGGAAGTGGAGAAAGTGGAGTGATGGAGTAGTATGTTGGTGTCACATGACCAGGCTTGCCCACTTCTCCCATCATCACTAACCGTCCATGTCTTCCTGACACGTTCTTATGATGACGCGTTGTACGCTGCACGCTGTAAACATCCAGACCAATACCCCAGTATGTATCCCCCAGTTTGTGACATGATTGATGTCTTGAGTGTGTAGATCGTGGGACCCACAGAAAATAGCATGTTATGCTAGATTGAATAACTGCGTTATTCAGGAAGTTGATACTTGTGAAGTATCGTGTATATACTATGCAGGTACTGCACCGAGTATATTCATCATGTATTAAACATCGCTGTTTGAACATATCAAAGTAGTCTCATATCCAGACTACTTCATGTGATGATCTGGAGGTTGCGCAAACAAGTCCTTCTTTGACCGAGAACATGGTGTGGTAGAGTGGTGGATGATGATCACCATGACTCCGCATTGACCAATTAACTCCTGACCAGGGTTGTATAACCAAGCTGGTGAAGTTGGACGGATGAGATGACCTTTGAGACACTCATCTGCGACCGTTGATGAAATTATGGTTTTAGGAAAAAGTGTGCAAGCACCACTTTCCATCTTGGTCGAATCCAAGCTTGGGACATGGTTTTGGTATAGCCGGTCGGTCATGTATGCTGATGGCATGCCGGTACACATGTTCATACCTCACTGTCACATGGAAGTGTGATCTGGGCCACTCAATTTATCCGGCGAAGTTGAGTGGTCGAGATCAATTTGCGACAGTAAACTGGTGCCGCAAAATCCGCATACCGTACCAACTTCGGGCGCGCGTTCCAAGACGAACAGGCTTGGTCGGTCTTGGCCGATTGGTCCAGCGTGTAGATGGCAGGATGGTGTTCACGCCTACTCCTTACTGTCCCATGAAAACATGATCTAAGCCACTCAATTCGTCCGGTGAAATCGAGCAGTTAAGATTAGTTTGGAATTTGGAAGGAGCGACCATGCATGTTGGAGGCGCGCAAACCAAGGACAAAAAGATAGTTCGGTCTTGGACGATTGGTTATAGAGATAGGTGGGCCCGTATTGAATGTGTTGATACTTACCGGACCTGCTTAGCCTATTCCTGGACCCTTCGTCCGATCATGAGAAAATAAACGCTTATGATCGCGACAAAAACCCTAATCAGGGTATTGTCGGCCGTGTGTTGTAGAAAGTTTGGAGCGCAAGAACTAGGACAACCAACTATAGTTGGTCCTGACCTATCGGTCAGGTTTGTTGGTGGGCCCACGGTGATTGTGTTGACATGCTTTGGGCCCTTTGAATCTACATCTACACCCGCCATCTATACCTGCGAAGATGAATGGTTGAGCCTGTTTTGCGACACATGTAATGTGCCGCAAACCCTAATTTAGGGTTTTTCATCCATACTGCTATGGTTTGGACATTTTTGGCAAGCTAGGCCAATCTTTTGGGGAGGCCGACCATGCGGGGCCCGCATTGGTTCGGTAGCGGATATTCCATACCTGCTTGTGGGTTATGGAATCGATCTGGGCTATCCAATCATTCTGGTGGAGTTGGATGGTCGTGATCATATCCAGATTGATACAGTCAGTCCGGATGCTCAATCGGGCTAGTATAACACACCCTAGTAGAACACACCGAGAGTTGCAGCCTGTACGGGGTATTTCGTACATGTTTCATTATAATGCTTGGAGATTCGTGTTGCTCTGCTGAGAGCAACACTCAGTCGTTATGCCATACTGATAATGAGTACAAGAAATACAAGGCTGGTTGCGCATTAATTAATAATGTTGTAAATTCACAGGGTATATGGGATTGTTGCTACATGCTCCAACCTGGATGAATTTCGTGTATTT
Source organism: Papaver bracteatum (assembly GCA_023529315.1). NCBI lineage: Eukaryota > Viridiplantae > Streptophyta > Magnoliopsida > Ranunculales > Papaveraceae > Papaver > Papaver bracteatum. Next base: position 1,224,967 of record JAJJWX010001089.1, read on the forward strand.
TATTCACAAAATGGGATTGTTGCCACATGCTCCATTCTAGGTGAATTAATAAAGTGAAGGAGTATCCATGTAGTGGATTTACTACAGATGCATTCAGGGAAGTAGAATTAGAGATCTAGAATGGGAAGAATGAAGAATAAGAGAGAGCTCAAGAAGATAAGATTTGATAATAATAATTTGTTGTCCGTACAAAGAAGGTGACAAGCTTAAGTAACTCACGTAAGGCATGTGAGCATTACTAAGGGCACTGGAATAACTAGCCTAGATAAAATAAGGGCTACCCACAAGGGGCCCATAACATAACTAACTAGACTAGATACAAGGCTAGGCTATAACAAATGCTGCCTCCTTTAGAGATTCTTGTCCTCAAGAATCAGCTTAGGGAACCAGTGTTTCATGAATTGAGAGTCCTCCCAAGTGGCTTCAGCTGGGATGGAGTTTTCCCAATGGACCAAACCTTGATGCACAGTTTGCCTGTTTTTTCTTGTCATACGAGAGTCGAGCACCTCCAATGGAGTGACCTTCAATGAGACAGCAGAGTCAATGGAAGGGAGAGTTGTTTGTGGCAGCAGTCCGGCTCCTAGCTTCAACTTGAGTTGTGAAATATAGAAAACTGGGTGAATCTTGGAGGTTGCTGGCAGGTCAAGACGATAAGCTACCTTGCCGATCTTGGCTAGCACCTTGTAAGGCCCAAAGAATTTTGCAGACAACTTAAGGTTCCTGCGCAGCTGGACAGAAGTTTGGCGATAAGGATGGAGTCGAAGATAAACCCAATCTCCTTCCTGAAACTCTCTTTTAGTTCTGCTCTTGTCAGCTTATTGCTTCATTCGATGTTGCGCTTCTTCCAACGTAGATTTGAGGAGAGCTCCCATTGCCTGTCTTTGTTGTATATAGTTATCAACCGCAGCATTAGTAGTTGGAGGATAAGAGAGACCAAACTGTGGAGGGTAGTAGCCATACAGTGCCTGAAAGGGTTTTAGCTTAAGGTTAGTGTGGTAAGTGGTATTGAACCACCACTTAGCCATTGGTAGCCAACTCACCCATTTAGTTGGTTTAAAACTTGTCATGCACCTGAGATAAGCTTCAAGGCAAGCATTCACTCTTTCTATTTGGCCATCAGACTGAGGATGATATGCTGTGCTCATATGCAATGCAGTGCCAAGCTTGGAGAATAGCTCTTGCCAAAAGTTTCTCAAGAAGATGTTGTCTCTGTCAGATACAATGGAAGTAGGCATTCCATGGAGTTTATAGATGGTTGACAAGAATACCTTAGCAATAGAAGTATAAGTGAAGGGGTGACTGATGGCAATGAAGTGGATGTACTTAGTAAATCTATCAACCACCACAATGATAACTTCCCTACCTTCATATTTAGGCAACCCAGTGATAAAATCCATACTGATATGTTGCCAGGATTGATCTGGAACTGGCAAGGGTTGTAGGATCCCTCTTGGAGAAGTGTTAGAGCTTTTATGCTGCTAACATGTATCACATTCTTGGATATACTGGACTAAGTCCTTTTTAAGTCCAACCAAAAAGAAGAAACTCTTTGCTCTTTGATAGCTTGCCTGCTGACCAGAATGGCCTCCAACTAAGGAAGAATGAATTGCAGCAAGGATCTGCTGTCTGAAGGAACCTTGTGTGACCACATAAATTCTATTCTTGAATTTAAGGATTCCATGGGAGTAAGAATAATGTAATGTACCAGTTGTAGATATCAGTAATTGAGGAATGATCCCCTGAGCTAAGGTATCACCCACATAACTCTTAGCAACCTCAGCAAACCAAGCAGGTTGGAGTTGTGTGAGACTGAGGCAGGTAGAAGGAGTAGCTTGTTTTTGGGGCATCATGGACAAGGCATCAGTAACTCTATTTTCTGCTCCTTTTTTATAACATAACTCATAGTCAAAACCCTGCAATTTAGTCATCCACTTTTGTTGAAGTAGAGTGTGCATCCTTTGCTCAAGAAAAATTTTGATGCTCTGGTGGTCAGTGTAGATGGTGAAGTGTGTGCCAAGAAGGCAAGCCCTCCATTTGGTGACTGCCATGACAATGGCCAGTAATTCTTTTTGATAAATGGAATGATCCAAAAATCTTGCACCCATGCTTTTGGTGAAGTAGGAAATAGGCCTTTGCTCTTGCATAAGTACATCTTCAACCCCTGTATCACAAGCATCAGTTTCTAACTGAAAGGGTTTGGAAAAGTCTGGTAAAGCCAAAACTGGGGTGCTAGTGACAGCTGATTTGAGAGATTCAAAGGCAGCTTGAGCAGTGGGATTCCAAGAGAAACTGTTTTTCTTGAGTAAGTCAGTCAATGGCTTACAAATAAGACCATAATTTCTAAAAAACTTCCTGTAATATCCAATAAGGCCTAAGAACCCTCTCAAATCCTTGAGGCAAGTAGGAACTGGCCATTGAATCATGCAAGTTATTTTCTTTGGGTCAGCAGCAACTCCTTCTCCAGATATGATATGGCCCAAATATTCTATGTGTGATTGCCCAAAAGAGCATTTGCTCATCTTAGCAAACAAAGAATGTTTTTGAAATATAGCAAAAGTGAGCTGTAAATGCTTCATATGAGTTTCCATGTCAGGACTATAGATGAGAATGGCATCAAAGAAAACTAGAATGAATTTCCTTAAGTATCGCTGAAACACCTCATTCATAAGGGATTTAAAGGTGGTTGGGGCATTAGTAAGCCCAAATGTCATGACCAGGAGGAACTCAAAGTTCCCTTGATGAGTCCTAAAAGCTGTTTTATATACATCAGCAGGAAAGACTCAAATTTGAAAGTAACCTTCCCTGAGATCAATCTTGGAAAATATAGTTGCACCCTTGAGCTCATCCAATAACTCATCAATAATTGGAATAGGATATTTATTCTTGATGGTTAAATAATTGAGCCTCTTATAGTCCACACAAAACCTCCAACTACCATCCTTCTTTTTCGCCAAAAGTATGGGTGAATAGAATGGACTGTGACTAGGTTGAATCACTCCAGCAGTAGGCATTTCTTGGACCAATTTTTCCACAACCTCCTTTTGGACATAAGGAATTATGTAAGGTCTTTGGTTGGGTGGAGTTGCTGAAGGTTGCAATGGGATATGGTGGTCATGAGACCTTGAAGGTGGTAATTTAGTAGGCTCCTGAAAAATATGGGAAAAGGACTCAAGAAGTTTGGAAATAGGTGCATGAGTAGGGTGTTGGGGAACTTGAGAAGTAGCTGAGATGCTGTAAAGATGAGCAACAAGCCCACGGTCATTTGTTTTGAAATAATGATGCAATTCCTTGGCAGAAATTATTGATATCTTGCCAGTTTCAGATTGGCCTTGTAACACAATTTTCACACCAGCCCTCATAAAGGAAACCAACAACTTTTTAAAGTCAAAGTTCACATTACTAACCTCCCTCATCCAATCAACACCTAGAACCATGTCACAGCCTTCCAAATACAGAAATCTCATATCAAAGGAAAATTCATGTCCCTGTATTGTCCATTAGAATCCAGGACATATGGCCTCACTAATCAATTTATTTCCATCACTACAGCTACCAACAAGGCAGAAGTTGGTTCAATGTAAACTCCACACCTCCTAGCAGCCAGTGGATCCAAGAAGCTGTGGGTACTCCCACTGTCAATCTGGATAGTTAAGAAAGTTTTCTTAACCTCCCATATAATTTTAATAGTGGAGTGGGATAAGCTATCAGATAAGGCATGAACATAAATCTCCACCTCTTCCTCCATATCTTGCTAATTTGGTGAGTCAACTGGTGAAGAGTCCTTTATAGGAGTTGAATCCTCATCCTCAGCAATTAACATGAATAACTATTGTCTAGCACACTTGTGGCCTCTCTGGAAAACTTCATCACAATTGTAACAAAGATTTTTCTCCTTCCTGGCTCTCATCTCAGCATAAGTAAGCCTTTTAATGGGTGGGAGTTGGGTAGCAGAACTAGATTGAATAGGAGTATTTCCTTTATTGAAGGGTTATGGGCTGGTGGATGGAGAAGGATAGCTTTTAGTAGGAGTATAAGGTGGGATTTTTACTGGTGGAGGTCTAGGTTGGAACCTCTTTTTAGCAGCAGTTTCAAGTAAAGCCTCTTGCATTCTTGCTAAGAAAATGGCATGAGAAAGAGTTTTAGGTCCAAACATCAAGACATGAAGCCTGAGTTCTTCTTTAAGGCCACTAATGAAGCTTGAAGTGAAGCACTCTTCTGAGAGATAGAATTTTTTTTTTAACATCAGGGCTTTTAACTCCTCAAAAAGTTCTTGATACTCATTAACACTACTTGTTTGACCCAATTTATTGAATTCACCTACCACATCATCATGTCCTAACTCTTGAAACCGGATGCAAATATCTCTAACAAACTCATCCCATACTAACACTATCTTACTTTATTGATAGTCATGGAACCAGATATCAGCCCTTCCTTCCAAATACATGGAAGCCATATTAACCTTAACATCATCAGGTAAGTTATGAAGGAGAAAAAATTTCTTACACTTACGGATCCAAGATCTAGGATTAGTACCATCAAACCTTGGGAAATCTACCTTTGGTTTATGCTGCTGAAAGTTGGGCTCATGAGTACCAATGACAAATCGAGGTTGAAAAATATGAATTTCACCTGTATGTGACGATGTTGGTTGTACTGGTGGTCAGCCTAGGATACTATCAGGTGCTTCAGTGTTGAATGGATTGTTGGTACTGATGGGTATCCTTTGGTCTAGAAATCTCATAAACTAAAGCTGACATTGTTTCTGATCTTGCTGGTGTTTCTATAACAATTCCTCAACCATCTTATTCTGTGTGTCCTTCATTTCTTGTTGGTTTTTGGACAAGTCTTCCATGGTCTTAACCATTTCATAAAATCTTTTGGATAGATCATTCATTGTAAACATTTTTACAGCCGGAGGATTGACTGCTCTGATACCACTTGTAGTGGATTTACTACAGATGCATTCAGGGAAGGAGAATTGGAGATCTATAATTGGAAGAATGAAGGACAATGAAGAAGAAGAGAGAGCTCAAGAAGATAAGATTTGATAATAATAATATGTTGTCCGTACAAAGAAGGTGACAAGCTTAAGTAACTCACGCAAGGCGTGTGAGCATTACAAAGGGCACCGGACTAACTAGCCTAGATAAGATAAGGGATAACCACAAGGGGCCCATAACATAACTAACTAGACTAGATACAAGGCTAGGCTATAAAAATCCATCACTTATTAATGGCCTTATCTTTTACTAGATGTTAGCGCATAATTTTTAGATTTTACAATTTTACCCTTAAATAAAAATCCACCATGAACATTAAGTCCCCTGCCTAGCACATAATGGTTACACTATTGTGGGGTAGGCATGAGATGGTGACATACATATGTGAGAAAAACATGATAAAGGAAGTTTACCCGGAAGAGTATTAACCGACCGCTAGTTGTCCATGCCGTTGCGCTTGTATGTAATCCTTTGGTGGGATCGGTTTACTTCTTTGGGTATTTGAATCAAAAGAGGAATCCAATTAAAAGAGGGATCCTTGTTCTATTAGGATTCTTCCAAATTTTGTCTATATAAGGGACCGACCCCTTCTTCTTTTCCTTACAATTTTTTTTTGTTTGGTTTAGCAGCTCCCGCCCGTGATCACTGCTGCTCGTCGCCGACCGTCCCTGCCAATTGTCGCCGGAGCTCGCCGTCCGCTGCCGTCCGTCCAAGGTAAGTTTCGGTTCTTTTTTTTCTTTTTCTTTTTTTTTTAGGAAAAACCCTAATCTCTTAGGTGAAAACCTTTTGATAGCTACATCATGCTAAGCTTTCCCATCAAGAATGATAGTAAACCTGTCCATTTTTTCTAGAATTGTTTAGTACCGCGAGCCCATGAATATGCCGTTTTTGCTTCTTCTTCCGTTGTTGCATGCAAAACCTAGCTTCTTAGGTTATATCTTGGAAAGGAATTCGGATTGAATTTCGTAAACACGATTCCCATGAATATAAGAAAATCATGTTATAATACGTGAACATGAATGCGGCCCCACAATATGCATTTGATTCGAACGTGGGTCCCACCCACATATGCCTGATTGAAAGTCGACCTTGTACTAGTCTTGTGCCCTGAACCAATACCGGACTTGAAACTACACTACACAATTTCTAGGGATTCTCAACGGAATCTGGATGTTGTTGACTGGCGTTGCAACGGAAGACGAGCGTAGCAAAACACGACGTTGCATTTTTTTGAAACGGCATAAGCTACGTTGCGACTCACGGACAGCAACAGGGATTCGCAACGGAATGTGCCGTTGCGACGTTATTTATTCGCAACCAAGTTCGTCCATTTCAAATATGTTGCGAATTCCAGGAATACCCCTACCCGGAACTAAAATATTATTGGTTTTGGTTCCAATTTATTGGTTCTGGTTCTAATTTAGCAACCAAAATAAGACGTTGCGAATTTTTCGCAACAAAAAAAAAAAGGTCAAGTCTTCATTGACTTGGTCAAAATTCATTTCCCCCTACAGTTACCCAATTCCCCATATTCAGCATTCCACAAAATTTTACACATTCATTCCATGAAAAAAGAATTCTTCAATTGAAGGTATGAGTATTTGATACAAACTATGTCAACATACACATAAATTACTTTGTTTCTATGTTCATTATTTCATTTTTGAATGTCATACCATTTCCAAGAAAACCCAACAGATTCTAACTTGTTACTTCAAGTTACTATCCGCCTTCCGAGCAACGCTGAACTAAACTGGACCAACCTAGTTTGAGCTTCATCTTTGACTGCCATAAAAAACACAATGTCAGAGTGTCGCCATTGGAGAAGTAATAAAACCACCAAACAGACATGGAACCCAAGGGAAAATAAAATATGCAAAGCGTGACACAGCTTGAAGTAATTATAAACCATACACAGCAGCAATAACATCAGACCTTACTAAATTCCCAGCAGATACTATAAGCATCTGATTATGTGGACTGCGTCTTGCATATTTCTCAAGGAAAGTATCTGACACAATGTATAGGTGAACAGAATACCATTCTTGACCAAATGATAATCAATTTCACCTAGAGACAGAGGTACTTTACCATTCTTACAACTATTACAAGGACAGGAGAACTTAGTTCTGTCACCAGCATTTTCACGCACAAACTCTATAAATGATCTTACACCTTCTAAGTATTGAACAGAAGTACGCACACATTTCATCCAGCCTTTATCAACCATTGATACCTAAATGATATCTATGTTATTAACATTTAAGGCAAAGTAATAACTACAACTGTAATAACTAAATAATATCTATGCTCCCATGATCAAGACGTGGTTACGCAGGGGACTTTCACATATGTATTTGCAAGTTTCCCTAATAATTACACTCAACAAAAATCTATATTCGTGTAAAAATTTGAAAATCCAAATCTCAGTTACAATCAACCAAATAAAATAACTTAGTCCTAGTGGGTACAGGGTTTCCGAAGCCCTGTAAGTTAGCGACAGAAACATCCCCTCAAAGAAGAGAGAATGAGCTACAAGTAGCTTTTGCGAATAACCACTAGGACTGTTATCATGTTGCTTACTGAGAATCAGTCAATATCAAAACAAAACTTCCTAACTTAGGTCATTTAAACTTAAAAGACTACCTTAACATGAAACTAAAGTTCAATCCATTCATAATAGTAAAACATAGCAACTTAAAGAATATAATCAGCACGTTTCCTAGTTGCGGCAACTCAAACAAACTACAATAAGCAATATAAGTCATCTAAGCCCATAATAACTGGAATTTAGGTTCTCAAAAAATAAGGATTTCTAAATGAGCTGGTGCACTCGTTATCCTATGAGCGAAGCAATTGCTTTGTTCTTAAGCAATTGACTTACTCATAGGATAAAGAGTGCTCCATATCTCATCAAACCTTCAAAGAATATACAATACAAAGATGAGCATATTTATGGAACATATAAACTAGAATTTAGGTTACTACCTTAACAGATTCCTTAACCGCTGCGTCTTTTCAGTTTGGCTCTTGCCAAAAGGATCCTCTCCTGGCTCTGCAAATACCAAAGATACATAACAACATTAGCTAACCAATTGAAGATCATTATTACACTTAATGAAAAAATCTTCAGATAATAGTAAAACATAGCAACTTAACGAATATAATCAACATGGTGTAGCATAATCCCATACAAGAAACAGATAATAGTTCACATGTTATCTTCCAAATGTAACAAGAAACAGAAAGGAACGAAAAAAAAAGACAAGTTTAAAATAGAAGCGAAGTGCAAATGAAACACTATGTACCACTCATCTAGCATTTTGTTGAGTTCCTTTTGCTTCTGAAAAGATGTACCCCATATTTTCATTTTCCTGACGATCCAAAACCAGTATTAATTAAGTATTTAAATGCATAATAGATGGACAATACTCTACACTATATATAATAAGAATTGATAATCTGATATTATTAGCAACTTGGTAGTATAATCACAGTTCAGCTGAACTGAAGACTATCAAATTTAATCTCAAGAAGTCAAGATGTGATGGTGCTAAGTGAAGTTTATGTCCCTGCTACGTTGATTCAGTTGGAATTAAAGTATAAAATCATTGAGTGATACCGAGGGATAAGAGTATTACCCTAGCATATCGTAAATAATAACTCCATCGCCATCTCGTTAAATTCACTTCATAGGCTTGCATTGCCATACCTGAATAGAACAATCAGTAAGTTGCAATACCTGGAAACATATACTATCCTAGAAAAGCTGCATAGAATTGTACTCAAACAAAACAAAACAAAACAAAACAAAACAAAACAAAAAGTGTTATATACTTATACCTGAAGAACGTAGATGTCGAATGCTTGTCACAAAATCCTTTCCGAGTCTCTGTATTTGCAACATAGTATCTCAAAAGTAATTACATAATACAGATTAATATCCATAAGCTTGAAATCAATATGATAAGCACAAGTGAAGGAAGTGTACTTACCAGGGATTGATATTCCCCCGGTTAGCGACTACCGCTTCAACTGACCTGCAGTGCAGTCACCTGCGCAAAAAAATACAACAGAACCTAAACCATACACATCCATAAAGAAAAACTGATTATATTGATACTCCCGGTTCACATAGATACATTATAATTCAAAGTTTTTTAAGCACAACTGCCTGAGACTTCCTTATGCAGAACTGCATAAGAATCTGCCCGAGAGTCTTCCTTATGCACAATTGCATAAGAATTTATATGCTAGCATGCTAAGCACATGTACAAAAGTGTTTCAAAAAAAGAAAAAAAAATAAGACAACTTCCTGAGAGTCTTTCTTATGAAGGACTGCATAAGAATCTACATGTTAGCATGATAAGCACATGTACAAAAGTGTGAACATATATATATAAGCAAAATAAGATAACGCCATGTGTTGTTAATAAAGTGATTAGCGAGCATTATATACGATGGCTGCAGATATCTCCAAAAAAAGTAAGTCGACCGCCTACCAGACTAGTCATTTCTGATGCACTTCTTTGGATGAAGCACGTACCCTCCAATTCCAACATCTTGAAAGGTTGAAACAACCTTGTTAAGTTTCATGACTGGTTCATTTGGGAGGAGAATCTTGTCCAACATCACCTTTCCAATATGAGATGGTACAATATAGCCGTGACACATACGTCCCATGGCACCAGTGCACATCTTACCAACATCAATGACTTCATCATTAAAGTTCAACAATTCACATTGAGGTATTTCAGTACCTGCTACTGATGATCGATCTGGTGAAGGAGTTTGAGCTGGTGAAGGTGTTTAAGCAGCTGAAGGTGTTTGAGCAGGTATAGGTGTTTGACCAAGTGAATCATTCTGAACAGGAGAAGCTGCGGCGTGACGTTGTGAACAGCTGCTGTTGTTGGATGCAACAACTGACCCTGGAATTGGAGTTTGAAGTTCCTTCACAACGTTACATACTGAGGCTATAGATGTGATCAGACCCTCGACCTTGTTATTTAGATCCTCCAATTATTGCTTAACAGCTCCATCCTTGGATTTCAGTTCTTGTACTTTGGCACGCGCAGGAGCAGAAGCATCATATTGTGTACGAGTAATATGACCAACATCATGAACACGTCCTCTACATTCCTTCCCAAAAGCTTTAGTCACTACATCTATGTCTGGTAAAGGAATACCGCAGCCTTTTTCTGATTGATTTCCTCTTGCACCTTTTTAATCTCATCCTGCCATGTTGAGCACAACAGTGAATATATAAATGACCATGTTGGCAGTATACATATGAGTACTAATTTGAATGAAATACAAGCTGACTCACAAAGTGTTTTTACGCACTATGTAGGATTACCCCTCCCTCTTGAGTATGAGATTTAATCCATACATCAGTGGTGGTGATTTCCACGCCAGGATTCTCCCTCTCCTACCAATATAACAATTGTATTTGTATTAATCAATCTAAACAATAATAAGACTAACCATAATGGCCATACTTTGATATTCACAAATCACAACACAACTGAAATCAATATACATACCAGTTCAGCTTTGATCAAAACATGAGATTTACGACCGCCGGTGTGAGAGTGGTCATATAACGCTCGCTTCCTCTTGTGCTCACCTCTACTTTCCTATTGTTTATCATTGTTCTCACTCATACAGAATTGTGTCCACTCCTCTTCAGGTACACCAAGAGAAACGTGTGTAATCCTTTCCTCATGAGTTCGATAGGGATCATAATAAGCACATCGTAACTCATGCTTGCGTCTCCTCCATATAGGAGCCATCGACTTAACCATGATGTCTTTAGAAGACTCGGCTATATGATATACTCTCTGAGAAAAAAATAGTTATTTAGAATAGAGCCATATAATACATTAATGTCTTAATATTTGTACCTGCAGTTCCTTCTAAATATCATTTTTGTAAGTATCAGGCACATGATGCCATGTTTTGAATGATATGGGGACATGAGTACGAGTTAAGGCGCCTTTCAGGTGACCGTGTGATGTTGAATTTTTGGAGTTGGGAAGACCATTCTCATCTACTTCAACTTCTGTCATGATAACCTGCAAAACAATAACCAAGTTGTATGTTAGAGATCAGTTAAACCTATATAACATCTAGCCTTTGTAACTATGCACATAAACATATCAAACAAAAGATATAAAGAGTGAAAGTGATAACACAAAAATTAGGAGAAAACAGAACAAACAAAACATATAAGATAATGCGCAAGTGATAAAACAAAATTTATCAGAAAAATAACACAAACAAGCAACTCTAAACTATCATTGTCATACAGAACTTTAAACCACATAATCGACACATATAAGCTTCTCTAAACTCTCATTGTCAGTAAGAGCTGACTGATAAATACTAGGAATTTCAATACTATCTATTGATGAAGTCAATCCTTGCGATGAATGCAATACCAAAGACCACCCTTTTTCATACAAATCCTTTGAGTAAAAAACTTGTGTTGCTTCAGATGCAAGAATAAATGGCTCATCCGTAATTTTATCAATGCTTTTCATCTTGGACAAGTTAACCTTTATCAATTTTGTAATTGCATCAACCTTGCACCCATTAGTCATGTCTTTAACCTTCACCCAATCACAATAAAATACAGTTTCTTAAAATTCCATAAAATTCAGCTTGATAATCTTCCTAATGACTCCATAATAGGTCATTTCTGTTTCCTGGTAAGTTGTGTATGTGGGCTTCGCTCTATAACTTGCCATAGATTTCATCGACACACCACTGTTTTGTGACACAACCAACCCCTCGTAATCTTCACCACAAAATTTATATCCATTCACTTGGTATCTCTTATATGACTGCGCCTTGAAGAGAGGTCCATGCACTAGTCGCCAAAGTGTTGAGTTTGCTTCATTAGCTTCTAACAACTGCAAGACAACATGTGTGAAATCAATCTAATTAGTAAAATATGAATTGTAATTAATTACACATAGAGTACATAAAGATCTAGAGTCAAGGTACATAATTTAGGCTAATATGTTACCTCTTCACGTAACCACAAAAGAAAACTCTTTGAGGGACAGTTTGTCTGACCATTAACATAGGATTCATACTTCCTACAATTAAAAAATAATTAAAACAATTATATCGATAGATATATAACAATTGGAATATCATAGTTTGTAATTGTGAAATTAACTAAAATATGGAAAATGAATATAAGAAAAAAGAAGAAGATAGAAGATAAAAGATGAAAAGAAAACTATTAAGTTCAAGTAAACTCACAGAAGATAAAAGATGAAAAATAGAGCACTTTCTAATAAGTGATCAGAAGATGTTGAGGGAGGAGAGCAACATAAGTTTGCCTCCTCAATTCTAAAAGGTCCGGGGCATGATTATTTCTTCACTCGCTAATTCATTCATCTTCAGCAAGTATCATGGTTTTACTACTCCCCACTAAGGTAGTACAGGCAATGTTTATCCCAATTAAAAGTATTAGAATACTATATGGATATCTATGGAATCTTGAGAAACAATAACAGTAAGAGAATTAACAAACTATTTATATGGAAATCACATTTATGCATCTTTGATGTTCAAACTACAAATAATTGCAGCTGTGTATTTCACATTATCATTCTCAGTTCTAAAATTACCATCAAGTCTCATTGTAGAAGGTAAAACATAAAAAAAGGATAAGGTAAAACATAAAAAAAAACATACCATGTTTAAATATTATGTAACTGGGTGAGCAAGAATTACTTAAAACAAGGTGTAAAATTTAAAATCGGTACCTTTGCCAATCATTTAATCCATCATACTTAGAGATAAGCCATTTGTGAGCTTGTTCAAACTGCACCTTAGTTAGAATAATCTCCCTAGCTTTACTTAAAGGCATCTCATCAGCAAACTCATCGTCATCATCAAAAAATTCCTGGCGAGTATGCTTATGAGTACCATCACCATCATTTGACAGGCCCTCCATGCCATACAATCTTGCTTCTCGCAGTGTATACCCTCTTGCTATGCACCCATCAATATACCTTTTATTGCGCACCAACCCTTTGAAACCTTTCATTAACCTAAAAATTAGCAATTAAACAACAAAGTTTGTTAGAACGTGACAACTTTCAAGCTATATACATTAAAAAACATAAGCAATCAAGTTCTAGAGATTAAACAGCAAAGTCAGTATTGAAATTTTAACTCTCAAAGGGATACATCCACATGAATCTCACCGGACCGCAGATTAAAGCTTCATCTTCTAGATGAATCATCAGGTGAATACTGATAACAAAGAATGATGGAGGAAAATGTTTCTCCAGAACACAGATTGCTTCTACAAGGCTGGATTTTTCTTTTAGCAGATGTTCTCGGTTTACAACCTTCGCGCACAAAATGTTGAAAAAGATGTTGATTCGGAGAAGAGAAACTCGTAGCTCTTTAGGTAGCGATGTTGCAGTATAAACCAGTAGTGGAAGCAAATGTTGCATTAGTACATGGTAATCATGAGATTTAAAATTCCTTAGCTCCGGAGGATTAACACTGACGCAGTTGCGAAGATTTGAAGAGAAACCGGAAGGCACCCTCAGATTCTTCAAAACAGTTCAAAAGTCAATTTTCTCCTTCTTCGTCATCTCAAATGATCCTCTTTCCATTGTAGTTATACCAGTTTCAGCATCCTCTTTCAACCACAACTTCTTTCTTATCCCCATATCTTCCATATCTTGACGTGCAGCAGGACTATCTTTAGACTTGTTATTTCCCATCATAGTATTCAGAATATGCTCTATTATATTCTTCCCGTGTGCATGACATCTGTAATATGGAGAATCGTGTTTGATCCCCGATTTGGAAAATCATACAGAATAGATATTCGGGTGAACATAGAATGGTCATTAACCTCATCTTCAACATTGGCGTCATCTTCAAGTTCCTGAAATTAAATAAACAACCACTATCAGAAACTAACAAATCTCCAAGGTAAAGAAAAACATAAATCAAATGAAGACAGGACAGGACAGAGGACTAACCTTGTTGGTATCAGCTTTCCTTTTACGTTTGAGACTTGCTTGTGATGGTTGTTTTCTCTTGACCTTCTTGGAACTAAGTTTACCTAAAATCTCTTGTATCTGCAGCCCTGTTAGTGGACATCCATGCTCCACACGTCCATCGAAATTTGTCCTATCATCGCGATACTTATGCTTCGATGGTAGCCGTCTTCGGTGTCCCCTGTACATATCTTCTTAGTAAATGGAAGATAATCAGCCACAGTGCCTTCTCCACAAGTAGGAAAAGCATAATATCCATGAGTTACACATCCCGCTAAAGTCCCTAACGCTAGAAAGTCGTGAATACCCCACAACAACCGTGCTCTCATCAAAAATTCATTTTTGCTGAAAGCGTCAAATGCTAGTACACCATCCCATAACTTCTTCAACTCATCTACCAGTATTTCTAAATAAACATCAAAGTTTTTACCGAGTGCTTTCGGGCCTGATACCAGCAACGACAACAAAGAGAATTCCCGCTTCATACACAACGAAGGAGGAAAATTATAAATACATATAATCACCGGACAACAACTATGCGTAAGACCAAAACACCCATTTGGATTAAAACCTTCAGTTGATATCCCAAGCGTAACATTCCTTGGTTCCTTGGCTAACTCTGGCGCAAAACTATCTGCACATCTCCAAGCTGAAGAATCAACGGGATGACGCATGATGTTTATATCTGAATTTGCTCTAGAATGCCAAGTCATTGCCTCCGCGATCCATGGTTCGCTATAAAACCTTTTTAGCCTTGTAATCAACGAAAAATGTCTAACCATCTTCTGAGCAATAGTAGTAAGCTTCCTATCATCATTAAAAACCTTCTTATACCTAGATTCTTGACAAACAAGACACTTCACCAGCGATACATTATCCTTCCAATACAAAACACAGTCATTTACACAAGCATCATATGTTATATAATCCATTCCTAGTTCTTGGATCATCTTTTTCACTTCTGCGTACTTACATGGCAGTGTATTCTCTTCGAGAAGCAACTCCTTCATCAACTCTAAGAGTGCAGTCATACCATTATCAGAAAACCCATATTGTGTCTTTATGTGATTCAACTTGATAGAAGCATACAATGCTGTCACTCCCTTATGACACGACGGATACAATGGTTCTTTTGCACGCTCGTAGATAGATTCCTTTTTCTTCCTTTTCCTAGTTCCAGCATCATTACGAACCCTAGTATCTATTCTAATATTTTCATCCACTACAGCATCACCATCATCCATAACAACATCTCCTAAATTTTCGCCCTCACATATACCAGGATCAACATTTTCTACATTCTCAGCTACATCCCGTGCTTCTACTTCTAACTTTTCCCCATGAAACCGCTATGTCGTGTATGTCAAAAGAATACCATACTTAAGCAGATGCAATGAAATTTCACTAAGAGGTCCCAATCCTTTAGAGTTTTTACATCTACTACAAGGGCATGAGAATAAGGTATTTCCTCCACCATTTCTATTCACAAACTCTATAAATGACCTAACACCTTCTATGTACTGAGCAGACTTGCAAGGAAATTTCATCCATCCCTTATCAACTATAGATGACATACCCTAAAAACAGTATCTATGTTAAAATTTAGACTGTATATGTACGATACATCAATACAAAATCAGCATGATATCTACAACCATGCCATAAAACAATAAAACTATGGATGAAACTAAACAATACATCCCTTTATATATCTACTTCAATTATAAATGAATACAACCAAACAATAAATCTAATTGGCTATCCAAACCATAGAAACATATACTTCCTATACAATTAAAGCTACATGATAGAATTCAAGTGTATATCATGTTGACATATCCCCTTCAATTATAGCATGTAGCTTCAACTGAGTCCCAGCGGTAGGGTTGCCGAAGGCCTTAGGTTAACGACAGAAACATCCTCTCAACAAAGAGAGAATGAGCTACAATGAGCTTTTGCGATTCACCGCTAGGACCATTTTTATCATGCTCACTAAGATTCTTACAAACTTATAAAGATTCTTAAGTACAGAAACATACAACTTATAAAAACTTATAAGTTGACAGATTATACAAAATTTCTTTAACAATACATCCCTTTATATATCTACTTCAATTATAAATTAATACAACCAAACAATAAAACTATTGGCTATCCAAACCATAGAAACATATACTTTATATACAATTAAAGCTACATGATAGAATTCAAGTGTATATCATGTTGACATATCCCCTTCAATTATAGCATGTAGCTTCAACTGAGTCCCAGCGGTAGGGTTGCCGAAGGCCTTAGGTTAACGACAGAAACATCCTCTCAACAAAGAGAGAATGAGCTACAATGAGCTTTTGCGATTCACCGCTGGGACCATTTTTATCATGCTCACTAAGATTCTTACAAACTTATAAAGATTCTTAAGTTCAGAAACATACAACTTATAAAAACTTATAAGTTAACAGATTATACAAAATTTCTTTAACAATACATCCCTTTATATATCTACTTCAATTATAAATGAATACAACCAAACAATAAAACTAATTGGATATCCAAACCATAGAAACATATATTTCCAATACAATTAAAGCTACATGATATAATTCAAGTGTATATCATGTTGACATATCCCCTTCAATTCTAGCATGTAGCTTCAACTGAGTCCCAGCGGTAGGGTTGCTGAAGGCCTTAGGTTAACGACAGAAACATCCTCTCAACAAAGAGAGAATGAGCTACAATGAGCTTTTGCGATTCACCGCTGGGACCATTTTTATCATGCTCACTAAGATTCTTAAAAACTTATAAAGATTCTTAAGTTCAGAAACATACAACTTATAAAAACTTATAAGTTAACAGATTATACAAAATTTCTTTAAGTACCAAATTTCATAAAACGCCTTATTTCAGTTCATTATCCTAAGTGCCTTAAGATCTATCCAAAAGTCACATGACAACGTATGAAATTTTCTTGTAAAAGATTTTCTCGTAAAAATTCAACAAATGAGGTGACATAAGACCACTACATACCTATTTCTTTGCCCTAGCATCACAATTAATACTAATCAAGGTTAGATTAACTTATAAAGGAGGGATAAATTATGGGACTACTCCATATACCTTGTTAGTTCTTCCTTCTTCCTAGTTCTTCCTTCTTCTTCAAACCTCAACTTCGTAATCCGTCAACTGAATCCAGGGATACGTAGTCCTACAATATAACCTGCACAGTGAATTTGAATTAAAACTTACTTCAGTTTCAACTTCTAATACGCTTGTAAACTGCACGAGGGTCAATATTTCAGTGAGCATAAAAAGCTCATTTTTGATTCACTTAAATCAAGCAATAGTTCTCTAGAAAGATGACAATCTCCCTTATAAACTTCATTAAGACATCAAGAGCTAAGACAAACTTTAGCACACTTGTAAACGTATATAAATATACCTACTTTCCTCAATTACCAGAAAAATCCAGATCATAAAAACTCTAAAATTTGGTAGAACAACATATTACAATCCTCGAGTAAAACTAATAAATCAAGTTGCAAGTGATAATTTTTCCTAGAAGTAGAACTGCCAGGTTTGTGAACCACAAGACACACAATTTGACATGATCAAACATAATTGTATCAGGAACGGTGATTATCAACATGAACGATGATTATCAAGTTGAAACTGTTATTCACGAACACCCAAATCTTTCAGTAGAAGCTCTAGGCTTAAACATGTTGCATATATATCAAAAATTACAAGAAAATTAACACGAAAGGAGCATTGAACAACAGTCACTAAGTTAAATATGTTCCACGACCTGAAATTCTTAGAGGATTACTTAAAACCACAGTATATATACCTTTCAGTGAGCCAATATCATAACTAGAATCCATATATAGTTGCAGAATAACCTACAACTACACCCTAAGTAGAATTAGTAAAACTTGAGAAGTTCTTGATGTTGAATGACAACTTTTTTATTAATTCTCTCAATTGATTACAAAGAAGTATCTAAATGGAACTAGAATAGCTACAACTTTCTCTATTCTCTTTCCTAAGATAATTTCTAATACTCATCAAAAGAACCTCCTGAATTTTACCTTTGAACTCCTATTTATAATGAACTTTATACAGCTGTATATGTGTTGCGAAGTATCGCAACACATCTTCGTAGGTTTATTCTATCTTCGCAAATCTTCATACTTCCCTGTGCTTCCTCTATATTCGTATTGTTTTGTAACTCTTTCCTCTTATATTTGTCACGATGTTCATAAGTTAATGCCTTGTGATATTCGGTACCTACACCATAATTCAGTTCATTCTCTAAAAAAAGTCACAGGACAAGGTATGAACTTTTTGAGATGATGTGGATTGCTTCAAGTATCATATTTTTCTTGTAAAACCAAACACTTTGTAGTGACCCATAAGACAGAAGCCTACCTAATACTAAGTTTCAAGAGTTCTGTCCTAACATGGATTAACAGGCAAGATTACAAACAAACAAATAAGACAAGCTTATATTAACTAATAAGACAAACTAAGCAAACCAAAAGAAATTTTTAGTTCTTCCTTCAAATTAAACCCTAAATTGAAAATACATCAAACTAATTATACCTTCAATGTTCTTAGTTCTTCCTTCTTCTTCAAACTCTGATAAACTGAAAATGTATTACAACAACAACCCATAAGATTAATTTATAGTTTACAACCCAAAAATGTAAATTAAACCCTAAACTGAAAATACATCAAAAACCCTAAGAAAGTTAAAATAGAACAATACATCAAACTTATACCTTTAATGTTCTTCATATCTCCAAATTACTTCAGTTCTTCAATCTTGAAAAAACCATAAAATGGAAACAACAAAATCGTATTAGATTCACATATAAACCCTAAAACCGAAACAAAGAGAAGAAATCGAAAAACTAAAATCAACAGATTCACAAATGAAATCGAAAAACTGAAATAAAATATTAAACCCTAAAATAGATGGATTCGATAAACTTAAATCAAAATCTATAAACCCTAGAAACCAAAGTCTCTAAATATGAACCCAGAAACTCACAACTGAACCCCGAAAATCTGTAAACCCTAATATAAAAACTCAGAGATTTTACTTACACGACTATAGAGTTCAGAGATGGAGATGAAGATGGATATTTCGATGCAGAGAAGAAGATGGAGATGTAAACCCTAAACTAAGAGCAGATCAACTGAGCAGATGGAGATGGATATGTAGATGCAAATGCAGATGCAGAGAAGAAGAGAGAGGAAGCCGACAGAGTCTTGGCAGAGAAAATGAAAATGAAAAGAAGAGAGAAATGGTTAAGGAAGAAATGGCTAAGGCAGGATATACCTGGGTTGGGGATGGCTAAGGCAGGATATACCTGGGTTGGGCTGGGTTGGTGATTTAGGGTGGAAAAATAAAAAAGAAGTCTTGACCACGCGTTGACTGGGGCGTGTTTATAAGTCATAGTGTTACCGACCACGCACGCGGTTCGCATGCTTGAACAATGGGCAGTTGCGATTCGCAATCTCTTGATTGAGGTTGCAAAATTTGAAACGGAAAATCGCCGTTACGAAATAAAATGACGTTGCAATTCGCAACCAAAATTTTGCAACGTCTCATAATCCGTTGCAACTCTGGGTTGTGAATCCCTTAAAATGGTGTAGTGCTAATACCAGACTTGAAACCAATACCGGACTTGAAACCAATACCAGAATTGAAAATACCGGACTTGAAACTGATACCGGACTCGAAACTGATACTGGCGTTTGGACCCACTCCAAGCTTTGTGCACTCCAACGTGAATTGTATCTTTTCATGTGTGATTTCATATCTCATGCCTGTTTTATACAAGTAATGACTTCTGTCCTTTGTTGTGCAATGAAGGAAAGAATTACTGCTGAGATGTCTTCTGGAGACATTGATGGTGCCAGGTCAGGAAGTGTTGACAACTTCAAAGATATGCCGAGCACTGCTGATGAGTTGTTTACTTCACCTTTTCCGAACACTAAGAAACATCCTTTTCACAAGATAGTCCTGCTCTCCAGTTCAGAAAATATGGAGGCTGATCCATCTTCTTCTTCAGCAATTGTGATGAGGTTCTGTCTTCGAAGAAATGAATATCCACCCTCTCCCATCGACTTCAGGATTTATCATACTCCACTGGGCTCTTATGAAGGGTGGATGAGGCGCATGTTGAATAATAAGGATGTTAAAGCTAATTTGACCAAAGCGCAAATCCTCGATGCGGTTATGGCATCTGCTACTCTTGAAATTAAGAAAGACGCCGCAGGTTTGATTACTTTCATTTCTCGTTGGCGTCCTTCTACTCATACAACCATATCTATATGGGGAGAGATGACTATTACTCTGGAAAGCGTAGCTACATTGATAAACCTGCATGTTTCTGGAAGTTTTTATTACGAGCTTTTTGACACAGAACAACGTGATCATGATGCTATACTCCGAAAGGTAGCAGAATTCGAAGATTTGGACAAGGAGGAGAAAAAAGATACGAGATGTGTTTACACATGGTGTGTGTCAGAATGGTCTCTTGCATACCCAGAACCGGATCAGGATTTGTAAAACGAGCTCAGCGTGATTGCATTTCTGTCTTTATGGCTATCCAGAGACATACTTGTCGATGGTTCTGGAAAGAAGACCATAAAAGGTAACATTGTCAAGATTTCCATAAAGCTAAATAAAGGCGAAGTCCTTCCTCTCATTGCCCTATTCCTTGGATCACTGTATTCTCATCTGGATGCCTTAGCAATGGACATGCATGTTTCCAACGGGTACAAGAAGGTGGAGTCGTACGTCCACTTCGATTTTCTCCAGGCATTCTTGTGGGAATATTTTAAAAGTTATGCTCATGTTCCTGCAACTTCGTTCAACAGTAAGGTGGAGTCATACATCCACTTCGCTTTTCTCCAGGTATTCTTGTGGGAACATTTTAAAAGTTATGTTCCTGTTCCTGCAACTTCGCTCAACAGTTTGTATGGTGGTTCAAGAATACTCCGCTGGCAGAGGAGGCATCCTAGAGCCGGTGTGAAACTCGTGGACATCTTTGATAATGTGTCTTCTATAGATTTCCGTCCATGGGGACCAATACACTATTCAATTATTCAGCCGAAGACTTTTTCCATTGCTTCTGATGGTCCTGATGATGTATTGCGTACTGACGTTAACACCATGAAATTTGGAGAACTTATTTACCTGCACAGCTGCATTCCAGGGTATATTCCATCTCTATTCAACAAAGTATTTACTGTGACTCCTTATAATATCGACAGAGCTGTTCATCAAATGGGATTTTATCAGGGCGTTCCATTTATCCGTCCGTCGGAGGCTCCATAAGAACTTTTTCCAGGTATATTTAATGCCGACGTGTTCTTGACACTACAGAGCCTTCCCTTCTGGACCATCGGGAGAAAACCCGTGGTAACTGATAAGTATAAGGAATTTTGGAGGAAAAAACGGTTGGATTTCTAGGAGTTCTCGGAGGACATTGTGGCGGGTTCTTATGGTGAACCATCCTATGACGTTTTGAAGAAACATTTCTGTTTGAAACCATTCCCAGGAAAACGGACCAGAGCTGATGATTGCAGTCCCCAAGCAGGAGGGAGGTCCAAAAGGCAGGTAAGCAATTCGGTGATCCTCAATTCCTCCAATATGCAGGTATTTAAATCTCTTTCTGTCGACTCCTTTATTTCTCTGGAGTGATCTCTTCTAAGTGTTTTTCTTTCTTGAATTTAGGAAATTCCGAAAGAGAATGTTTTCACAAGGTTAGCGCGCAGTCAGAACGAAAAATCCGGTGACGTTGGCCTTCGTATTGATAAGTCTGGCGATACTGATTTAACCCTTTTAAGAAGTCTGGTAAAACCGAAACCGCTCCTTCATTGGACAATGACAGAGATGACGCAAGCTCGGCTGGACAAGGTGCCTCTGTAAGTGATATTGTGGATGAGGTGGTGATGGAAATCAGTACCTAGAGCGAAGTAGACATCAGGAGAAATGTAGGAGAGGAAACATATGCTATTGTTGAGACGACTCCCCTTGAAGCACGTTCTGAACAGGTTCAGATCAATCAAGTTGTGGTGACTTCCTCCAAAAGGCCTCCTGCAGCTGACAAGGATCCTACAATTGGTGAAGTATTGGTAATGCAGCCTGGGGCTTTGTTCGATCCTCCTTTCACTGTACCCTCTCCATGTCATGTGTTGGTTGGAGGATTCAGTGTGCCAGCTCAATTCGAAGGGTTTTACAAGGCTATATGGGAGAAGCACGACCACATTGCTACTATTACGAATCTCAAAAGTCGCCTTGCACTGGTCAATCACATCCAGGAAGCTTTATTTTCTATCCATGGGATGAGCGTCACGAATGTTCGAACAGTTTCTGAGGAGATGATTGAAGACTGGAAGTGCCATCGAGATGTGTTTGTACAGTATGGCTTCAATGCTCCTTGGTTCTTCAAAGGGTTCTCCGAGATTCAGGAGCTCCAGAAATTACAAGATGAAGTCCCTTCTGCGGACTGTGTTACTTGCCAGTAAGAGAAGATTGAAAGGCTGTCGAATGAGTTGAAGCTGGAACAGGCCATTCTTCAGAAAATGAAAGCCACTCTTGCACAAAAAGATGAGTTGCTATTGAAGGACTTTCCTTGAATAATTCACGCAACCTATTTGTCTTTTCTTTTAGATGCTTTCCCTTTTGAGTTATAGTGAGGATTTCCTTTCACAATTTGACTTCCGGTTTTGAATTAATAGGTAATTGAATTGGTTTATTTTGAGATAGTTTTGTGAATCGATTTTTATGAAAAGGGATTATCTTAAATGAAATTTGCATCTTGGTCATGAATGATTTCACATATCACATGAAATTGCAAATGTCGCGTAAAACAGAAGTGTAAAAGGAAACAAACATAGTGTTTAATTATTGAGTCTATTTTTTTCCATGCGTGGGATGCCAAGTCCCCTGTGGATTCTAAAACTATCTTTATCGTAAAATTGTTGGATGTAACTTACTTGCTTTTGAGACCTCACTTGTATCAAACCTAAGTAGTCCCTCCAAGGAATTCTTCCGTATTAATTTCTCAGAGAATGAGAGCTATCCCTCTGAACCAAGCTTCTCCTGGACAATGCGCTTCAAAGCATTGCATTCACTGGTGGCGTGGTGAAGGAACCGGTGGAAATGACAATACCTTGGATCCATTACTTCTTGATCAGTAGGTGGACGCCATACCGTAGGTAGCTCCACCTCTCCGCTTCGCACCCACGCCTCCAGCAACTTCAAAATTTTCTTCATTGAGAAGGGAAAGTGTAGGTACTTTGAGTCTAGATTTTCCTGTGTTAGTGGGCGTTGTGATGTCTCTACGTGGCTTTGATGTTAAGAATATTTCAGAGATGAAGTTGGAAGATTTGCGAGTGTCATCATATCCTCGGATTGCTTGCCTGGGTAAGGGATGTGGAAAGTGTCGTAACATCACTGCTGAGTGATCGAATTGAACGCTCCCATCCTCTGTATTCACGTATTTCTTGATTGATCTCTCCTTACTCAAGCATTTCTTCGCTTGGTTGAAAGGTCGATACGGATTGGACGGTCTTCCGGGTTTCAACAAGGGTCTTGAGATATAAATCTTCTAGCAGGGCTCCGTAGGCTGCAAGCTCATTTTATTTATCTGGCAGACGTTGTAGTATTCGAGACAAGTCATTTCCTCTGTGGAGTTGCCTCAAGTCTTCATTGTTGGATGGACCATGTTGTTCATCTTTCATGAGTCTCCTGTGATTACGTGATCTTTTTGCTTCTCCATTGGTAAAGGTGTGACCCCTAGCTAAGGATCCATCATTTCTAGCATTGTCTGAGTAGACGTATGTCGACCCTTCTTGTAATTTTGTTGTTATATCATTCAAGAGGAGGAATGTTTCGCTTTTTATTCTAGAGATACCGGCTTGATTTTCCAAGACATCCTCCAGTATTCTAGCTACACTTCCATTGATATCTGAACCACCTGTGGTTTCCGTGTGAGGATACATCGTGAGTTGAAAACCGAAAAATTGAGAATTCAATTTTTTGCCACCAAGAGATCATCCTCCCACTGTGGTCGCCAATTGTTTATGGGTGAAAACTATTCCTACCGATTTTGGTAATTTTGGGTGTGGATGAGGAATGAATCTAAACCTTAAACAAATACACTGCACGGTGAGTGCTTGTAGATTCAAGAGATCAATCTGTGCAAGTCCGGCCTAAACCAAGAAATGGCCGTTCCAGACTTTTTTCGGTCACAAAGTGAAGGAGATGGGGTTGATCTTATGGAGGGAAGCGAAGAAGGTGTTGAGATTATTAAGGTGTTGGCTATGTATAACTTGTATCAAAAAGATGAACTGGCTTGCATGATGTAAGCTATCAGTTCCGGTGTTTGAATACGATTGTATCAACACTTTCCTCTGTTATCTCGTCTGGTTCCGTTGTTGTGAAAAATAGGGCGGAGAACCTATTTATACAAGTCTTTTAGCATATCCTTCATACCTCGTGGGAAGTGGATAAAGTGGAGTGATGGAGTAGTGGAGTAGTGTGTTGGTGTCACACGATCAGGCTTGCCCACTTCTCCCATCTTCACTAACCGTCCATGTCTTCCTGACACCTTCTTGTGATGGCGCGTTGTGCGCTGCACACTGTAAAATGCCAGACCAATACCCCAATATGTATCCCCAGTTTGTGACATGATTGATGTCTTGAGTGTGTGTATCGTGGGACCCACAAAAAATAACATGTAATTCTAGATTGAATAACTGCGTTATTCAGGAAGTTGATACTTATGAAGTATCATGTGTATACTATGCAGGTACTACACCGAGTATATTCAGCATGTATGAAACATCGTTGTTTGAACATCTCAAAGTAGTCTCATATCCAGACTACTTCATGTGATGATCTGGAGGTTGCGCAAGCAAGTCCTTCCTTGACCGAGCACATGGTGTGGTAGAGTGGTGGATGATGATCACCATGACTCCGAACTGACCAATTAACTCCTGACCAGGGTTGTATAACCAAGCCGGTGAAGTTGGACGGATGAGATGACCTTTGAGACACTCATCTGCGACCGTTTATGAAATTAGGGTTTTAGGAAAAAGTGCGCAAGCACCACTTTCCAGCTTGGTCGAATCCAAGCTTGGGACATGGTTTTGGTATGGCCGGTCGGTCATGTATGCTGATGGCATGCCGGTACACATGTTTATACCTCACTGTCCTATGGAAGTGTGATCTGGGCCACTCAATTTATTCGGCGAAGTTGAGTGGTCGAGATCAATTTGTGACAGTAAACTGGTGCCGCAAAAGCCGCATACCGTACCAAATTCGGGCGCTCGTTCCAAGACGACCAGGCTTGGTCGGTCTTGGCCGATTGCTCCAGCGTGTAGGTGGCAGGCTGGTGTTCACGCCTATGCCTTACCGTCCCATGAAAACATGATCTAAGTCACTCAATTCATCCGGCGAAATCGAGTGGTTGAGATTTGTTTGTAATTTGGAAGGAGCAACCATGCATGTTGGAGGCGCGTGAACCGAGGATAAAAAGAGAGTTCGGCCTTGGACGATTAGGTGTAGAGATAGGTGGGCCCACAGTGATCGTGTTGATACTTATCGGACCTGCTTAGCCTATTCATGTACCCTTCGTCCGTTCAGGAGAAAATGGACGCTTATGATCGCGACATAAACCCTAATCAGGGTATTTCCGGACGTGTGTTGTACCTAGTTTGGAGCGCACGAACTAGGACGACCAACTATAGTTGGTACTGACCGATCGGTCAGGTATGTAGGTGGTCCCACGGTGATTGTGTTGAAATGCTTTGGGCCCTTTGAATCTACATTTACACCCTCCATCTATACCTGCGAAGATGGATGGTTGAGCCTGTTTTGCGACACATATAATGTGCCGCAAACCCTAATTTAGGGTTTTCCGTCCATACTGCTATGGTTTGGACGTTTTTGGCAAGCTAGGCCAATCTTTTGGGGAGGCCGACCATGCGGGGCCCGTATTGGTCCGGAAGCGGATATTTCATACCTGCTTGGGGGTTATGGAATCGATCTGGTCCATCCAATCATGTTGGTGGAGTTGGATGGTCGTGATCATATCCAAACTGATACGGTCAGTCCGGATGCTCAACCGGGATAGTATAACACACCAAGAGTGGCTCAATCGGGCTAGTATAACACACCGAGAGTTGCATCCTGTACGGGTATTTAGTACATGTTTCATTATAATGATTGGTGATTCATGTTGCTCTGCTGAGAGAAACACTCAGTCGTCATGCCACACTGATAATGTGTACAGGAAATATAAGGTTGGTTGCACATTAATTAATAATGTTGTAAATTCACAGGGTATATGGGATTGTTGCTACATGCTCCAACCTGGATGAATTTCGTGTATTTTATTCACAGAATGGGATTGTTGCCACATGCTCCATTCTGGGTGAATTAATAAAGTGAAGGAGTATCCATCACTTATTAATGGCCTTATCTTTTACAAGATGTTAGCGCATAATTTTTAGGCTTTACAATTTTACCCTTAAATGAAAATCCATCATCAACAGTTGCGTAGATAACCAAAGTAAAGATACTTCGCTAGTTCGAGGTAACAAAAGGAGAATTTCTCATATGATTCTAGATCAAGAACACTCGGGTTGTTCAAAGTTCCATAATGATAGAAAATAGCATACTAATACCACCTGATCGGTATTAGAATAATTTCCTCACCATGTGTGCCATATTCGAGTGAGGAAGAAGAAATCAAGGCACCCTTTGTGTAGATTATGGAAATAAAATATAGTAATTGAAAATATTTGATATATTATATTTTCGGAAATATGATAAATATAAAGAGATCCTTTTTGTTTTGTGATCTTTTCTTGTCCGAACCATGAGTCTGGATCAAACATCTTTGTATGAAAAGATGATAGATCAGAATGATCATCCTACGAATAAGTCAGGGGCTTCTCTTGAGATTAGGGGTAAAATAAAAAAGGGAGATTGGCTTAGCAAGAAGGAGAGAGAGAATACGCCAAAGAAAGATCAGTGTATTGAAGCATTGACACTCCTTTGTGTTCAATCAAAGACATAACTACATGCTCTTGCAGAATCCTTCACGAAAATTTCTCACCTGTAAGAGGTTCTGGTTAAGCAACAAGGTTTTCTACTTGAAGAAATTCACAAGCTGAAGAATGAAAATAGAAACCTTCCTTCATGTGGTGTTGATATGAAGGACTGAGTTGTATTAGAAAAATACACATCAATTTTTGATTGCTTTCATTGATTGTATAAGTCTATTGAATAAAACTATTATGAATAAAGTTATTTGATTTTTAATTTTTCTTGTGATAGTTTTTTATTTACATAGCCGGTACTTTAATACTTTATTTATTTGTTATGTATGTGTATGAGATGTTTGATTTCGGTTTTACTACCTTGATATTCGATCTCATAATATGTTGTGAACCCTTATGGTTTGGTTGACTTTTTGATTTAGCAGGATTAAGTTCTAGCCCATGTTGGTAGGCTTTATCTAAGGATCATGAGGGTTCCTGTAGAAACAATATGTGAAAAAGTCACAATATGTTGAATCGGTTTTGGTTTAACATAAAAGCATATGTGTTTCGACGGTTTTAAACTTTTGCTTGCAATTGTTAAAACCGATTTTCAACCTTTCTCTGGTAAAGGTTGGTTGGTGTTATTCTTTTGTTTTTGGCATGAGAATGACAACATAATGGTATTTCTATATCAATTTTCCCGGAAGAAGAAAACGATGCGATCATATTTGGAGAAGTTGGATGCGAAATTTAGGTAACAATCTTGTTAGTTAATTGTTTTCTTGTTTTAAGAAAAGAATATTTTTATTTGATATATATATATTGCTTTTGCTTAAACGAAATAGTTGGTACAATTGATTTGTTTATTCCATTATGTATGTGTGGATGTTTGTGTGATTCAATTGTTTCTGGTTAAGTAAAACTATTGTTATCTTGCTTTGTTGTGTGATATCAATCGTTTAGGCTTACAAAATTTGGTGCAATTGCGGTTCTTTAATGTTTATGTTAATTCAATTGCTTCCAGTTAAGTAAAAAAATTGTTATTTTGCTTTATTGTGTAGTAACAATAGTTTAGGCTTACGAAATTTCGGTGCAATAGTTAAACCTTGATATATATATATATATATATATGTTGTTTCTATTGTATCTGGTTGAGGTGAATAATTATGCAAGTTGATTTATTGGTTTGTATGAATTATTTATGGCTTAACGAATGAATATGTTGATGGTACGAGTTGTTTAGTCCAATTCGATTCCAGATAAGATAAACTAAGTTAATTCTGATCTTAGTTAGACTTATCAAAGTGGAGGTTTCGGTTATTCAAGTCTAGCCAAAAGCCCAAACAAGGAAATGCTAGTTAACTAACCTAGTATTTGGCTTGTTTGAAATCTAAAGGTCTAAGTTATATGGATAATTAGAATCTGATGAGAAAAATGGAGTTTATCTTTATTTTGGTCTTATCGAATGAAGCGGTTGTATTTATACAATCGGTTTAGCAAAGAAACTAAGTTGCTTAGTTGATTTTTGGTTTGCTAAACTAGTTGGGAAAATTTCTTCGGGAAATTATTTCTATGATAACATATCAAAACGTAATTACTTTGTAGTTTCAGTTTTGATATTGGTTATCAAAAATGGTATGTAGAACCCTCGTGCTTGACTCAACAGGTTACAAGTCTATTTTTGAGATTTGTAAGATCCTTTTCGTGTTGTCCTTTATTTTTTCGTTTCTTTGTCATTTTTGTGACAAAAAGGGGGAGAAATATATGGAGTAAACAAGTGATGCTGGTATCAATTTTATGGTTGATTGGTGTCACTAGGGAAGAGGACAATGGTGCTTGAACATTTATCTAACGAATGAGGAAAAGCACAGACTAATGGGGAGTAACATATCATATGATTGGGATAACAAAGACATGCGGATTGAAAATATACCTATCTCACCTTTAGGAGGAGTATGAGCTTAGTTATTATAGTACAACTAATGCATTTTAAGGATTGAATGAATGCAGGTAATGTGCTGTTGGATTCGAGAATCAAGCGTATGTGTAATGATTTCTTTTAATTTGTTTATCCATATGATTGTAAGAGTTTTGTCACTAAAATTGACAAAGGGGGAGATTGTTAGAGCATTGCTCGGTTAAACCCACCAAGTGTTGGTATGTCAAGTTTGGTTGTCATATTTTAGTGAAACAAAACTCATTTAAGAGTCACTTGATTTAAATGTACTAGACTCAACTTCGTATAGGTTAGCTTGAAAGTATTAGGGGTGAGAAATTACAAGTATTGTGAAGACTTGAAGAAGTAAAGAATAACGGAGCTACAACCACAACATCATCCTTCCACTTGAGGCTAGTGATATTTGACTTGAACTGTTTCACTCCCTAACGTATCTTTCAAGTCGTGCATATTTAAAACATAAAACTGTGAAGCATGAACACTCTAGATAGACATAGTATTAAGGAATACAATATGAAGTTTCTTGCTTAACCATTAAACTTTGTATATAAGACATCGACATAATCGTCTGAATGCTATTGTGATTATGTATGGGTATGAGACGAGGATTTCATCCTAGGGAACAATGTTTACATGTGTTCTAAGGAAGTAAGTTCATGATATGTGTTGTGAACCGAAAAGGAAATATCCAGGAGTTATTGGGGATGTTCTTCATTGCATATCTTATGAACGACCAATATGTATGATTAGTATAACCACTCATGACTTATTTGTGTTCTTGGTAAAACTATTCACATGAGGCCTGACTTATGTATTGGTATGACTTTTATTGGTGAAACCGATCTTAAGTAATCACTTGGGATATGATCGGGTTGTGATTGTCTGAACTTATTACTGGGAAAAGGGGAACCGATCCTAGTAAGAGGTGCAGTGCATCACAAGGGGAACTGATCCTTGTATGAGCTGCAGCAAGGTTTATGGAAGAAATGGGAACTGATCCTATGAACATGTACAAAACGTTTTTGGGAAGGGGGAACCGATCCTATGGACATGTGCAGTGCATACAAGTTAGATACCAAATATATGTGGGGAACCGATCCTAGTACCTAGTCAGTTGGATATTTGGTAAGCTAGTATAACTATGCTCAGTACTCACATGGAGGTAGAACCGAAACTTGTTTTGGTAGAACCGTAAACCCATGAGTTGTAATTGAGTGTTACTTAATCAATCACGTAGTTCTTGAAAGTCGTATGAACCAATTCTAAACTTGTTTGGAAGCGTGGTAAATCGGTTTCAAGTGAGCAAGTATGAAAAAGGGCTTGCAAGAGTAAGATGTCGACACACTTTGAACACGGTGCGTTAATGCTTATTCTATATTGTTCAAAGATATTCCTTAACGGCTAAGAAAGAAGTAAATCCCAATATCGAATTTAAATAAGTTAAGAATATTTTTAATTAAGGGTTTTTAATTATATATGGAAAATAATAATTAGTAATGTGCATTTGCTAATTAAAGATTTTTCAAGGAGATATCGATCATTAATTTTGGACAGTGCATTCACATAAATTATGAAAATAGAATTTGGTGGAGTAATGAAAAATATCTTGAGAATATTTTCGGTTTTGGAAATTCCTTGGTGTCCAAACTTCCTTGTCTATAAATACTTTGAGTTTGCATATCTAGCAAACTAATCCTGCGTGACATAGACTTCCTTTTTTTTGTCTTTGTTACTGGTGAATCCGCCTATCGGAGAGGAAAGTAATCTAATTAGGTGAAATCTCTTACGGCCGGTCACTTTAAAGTCTTCTTTGGGATTGAGAAGCTCTAGCGCGACCCATTGGTGGGAAACTAGATATTGCGGTTTATCTTTAGTTTTCGTATTGATTTGATTGACTAACGGTGGTTGAAATTTGATTGCACCTAGTTTATTTATGCTTGAGAATCTTCTCTTCTGATATAAGATTTACTCAAACTAGTTCAAGGTTTCGACAGGGATCTTTAGACTGTTGTTAGACCTAAAGACGATCTTGTGATAATCCATTGTTAACAGACTTCGTTCTGTGTGTGATTGATCACAAGAGATTCAAGTAGTTGTGTGCAGGTGTTTATTGAAGATCTAAGAAGATTTGAAGACAAAGAAGATATTAAAGATTTCCGAATTGGTTTTAATAATATTTGGTGTGCACAATACTTGTTTGGGAAAAAGTGGATCCAATTAATAATTGGTTTATCCTTGTGGTAGATTTGATTGATTAATTGAGGAAGATCGGCATCAATACATTTCCTTCTGATTAAAGGTATTGATTGGCTTAATCTTAACGATTTCCTTTGGGTGATTGAACATAAGGTAGATCTTGGCACCTGGAAAAGGATTTTATGTTAAGATAAATAATGGAACCTTTGCGCAAATCATATCACTTGGCTAAAGAGAGTTTATACCAAACAGATTTGTTGTTCCTTTACTGTTTGGAATACGAACCAAAGGAATTGGTCCAAGTACGTGACTTGTTTACAGGTTGGAGGTGTGGGAATACAAATGGAACTAGGTGAACTATAGGTTTAGTTGCTTGGTCTCAACTATACAAAGTTGGTTTATTTTGTATAGCGGCTTAATCCTGAGAGTATTCAATTCTGGACTAGGTCCCGGGGTTTTTCTGCATTTGCGGTTTCATCATTAACAAAATCTTGCTATGTCATTTATTTATATTTTCGCATTATAATTGTTTTATTATAATTAAAGTAAATTGCACAAACGTTAATTCCTATTTACTTGATACGTGAATCCTATTGAGTTTGGTTAAGTCTGAAGCTTTGTATCAAGTAAACACACTTTGTTGTTGTATTGTCTCGATCTCGTATCCATAGACGATCACACAAAGTGTGAACCGATTTGTTGTCTTGTCTCGACTCAGTCCACAGACAATCACTTTCGGGGACAGGACTTATAAGAAGGAAAAGTAATAGATTGAGGTATATTTGGGGTACCCTCGCCTTTTCATATATAATAAGGAATGCAATATTCATAAACCGTGGCTATAATGTTCATGAATTGATTCGAGTGAATCAAAATCGATTTTGCTTCGATTGTGTCTTGTATACTTCTATGATATCTAAGAAATTGAACAACTCTCTAAGTAGTTCATTTGAGTCACTTAAACTAGTTATGGTGAAGATGAATAAGGTAGATATGAAAGTGCTCATATGGTTAACTATTGGTTAAATATTGTTGAACCAACTAAGTGTATACATTTAGGTACGGTTACCTAAACCTATATGAAGGTGCATTTCATTTGTGTATAACAAGCTAAGTTCGATCTAACAGTTGGAAGATATTATCTTGAATCTAATCAGGTTTTCATCTAACGGTGAATATTGAATGATTTTTTACCAAGGTAACTTAGATTGCAAACCCTGATTTGAAATCTATATAAAGGAGAACTCTATCAACTCGGAAACCTAATCCCCACACCTCTTGTGTGATACTAGTTACATAAGATAGAGTCGATTCTCCTTTAACCTTAGGTTTTTCACGAAACCCTGTAGGTTAACGACTTAAAAACTTCATTGGGATTATGAAGCCAGACCCAACTATTTTCTCTGTAGTTGCGTGATCTGATCTTGCTATGTTCTATCGTGATTGAGTATAATCGTAATATTGGCTTGAGATTTATATCTCCGATAGGCAAGATAGAAAAGTAGTCACAAACATCTTTGTATCATCGTTTGTGATTCCACAATATCTTGTTTCGTTAATCGATTAAGATTATTATGAGGTGATTAATAATACTAGTATGTTCTTCTGGAATATAAGTCTGGGTTATCGATTGGTTCCTGTTCACCTTGATTTATCAAAATATGGAACAAAAACTCGTTGGTATATCTGTAGAGACAGATTTATCTATTCAATAGACTTTTCTATGTGAGACAAATTTGTTTATCAAGTCTTCGACTTTGGGTCGTAGCAATTCTTAGTTGTGGGTGAGATCAGCTAAGGGAATCAAGTGCATAGTATCCTGCTGGGATTAGAGACGTAAGGAATGCAACTGTACCTTGAATCAATGTGAGATTGATTAGGGTTCAACTATAGTCTAGATCGAAGTTAGTTTTGTAGTAGGCTAGTGTCTGTAGCAGCTCAATACAGTGTGGTGTTCAAATTTGGACTGGGTCCCGGGGTTTTTCTGCATTTTTGGTTTCCTCGTTAACAAAACTTCTGGTGTTTGTGTTATTTATTTTCCATATTATATTTTGTTATATAATTGAAATATCACAGGTTGTGCGTTGAATCGATCAGTTGGTAAATCCAACCTTTGGTTATTGATTGAAATTGATTGATCCTTGAACATTGGTCTTTGGTATTTCTCTTGTATTCAATCAGGCTCAAAAATTCCTATGTGTTTGATTGCGGATTGAATCAGAAATTGAGAATATGAGATATAACTCTTTGATATACTTTTTATTAAGATTGAGTATGACTGTCTAATTGATTCTCTTGAAAGTATATTGGAGTTTGTCCATACAGATTGCTAAGAGAAATATTGGGTGAGGTTGTTATACCTCCATTTTTTCAAGAGATAGTACAATTGTCCATAGAGTCAGATCGCTACAAACACAGACTTATAAGGTCTTAAACGTGTTTGCCTGCTCTGATACCAATTGAAAAGGCTGGGGTCTAACAACCACACCCAATATTTCTCTTAACAATCTGTATGGAGTAACTCCAATATACTTTCAAGAGAATCAACTAGACAGTTAGACTCAATCTTAAGAAAAAATATATCCAAGAGTTATATCTTTGTTTCCCAATGTAATCATCAAATCAAACAGATAAAATTCAGCGAGCCCGACTATTATGAGAAACAACTTGAACGGTACCAAAGACCAATTTTCAAGTGTCAATCAATTTATATCAACAACCAAAGGTTGGATTATCTAATTGATTGAACTACGCACAACCTTTTATATTTCAATTATATAAAAATATAATGCGGAAAAGCAATAACATAGACACCATAAATTTTGTTAATGAGGAAACCGGAAATGCATAAAAACCCTGAGACCTAGTCCAGATTTGAACACCACACTGTATTAAGACTCTACAGACACTAGTATACTCCAACTTAACTTCAGATTGGAATGTAGTTGATCCCTAACCAATCTCACACTGATCAAGGTATAGTCACGTTCCTTACGCCTCTGAATCCCAACAGGAGTCTACACACTTGATTCCCTTAGATTATCTCACCCACAACTAAGAGTTGCTACGACCCAAAGTCAAAGACTTGATAAACCAATCTGTCTCACATAGAAAAGTCTATTGAATAGATAAATCTGTCTCACACAGATAAACCTATGAGTTTTGCTACGTCTTTTGATAAATCAAGGTGAATAGGAACCAATTGATATACCGAAATTATATTCCCGAAGAACAGCCTAGAAATATTAATCACCTCACAATAATCTTAATCATATGGTAGCGAAAAAATATATTGTAGAATCACAAACGAGGAGATGAAGATGTTTTTGACTACTTTTTATCTTGTCTATCGGAGATTAAATCTCGAGCAAATCTTAGAGAAGATAGTACTTAATACGATAGAAAATAGCAAGATCAGATCACACACAACTACAGAGAAAATAGTTGGGTCTGGCTTCACAATCCCAATGAATTATTCAAGTCGTTAACATACAGGGTTTCGTGAAAAACCTAAGGTCAAAGGAGAATCGACTCTAGTTGCAACTAGTATCACATATATAGGAGGTGTGGGGATTAAGTTTCCCATTTGCTAGAGTTCTCCTTTATATAGTCTTCAAATCAGGGTTTGCATTCTAAGTTACTTTGGTAACAAAGCATTCAATATTCAGTGTTAGATGAAAACTTGATTAGACTCAAGCTAATATCTTTCAACCGTTATATCGAACATAGCTTGTTACACACAAACGAAAAGTGACTTCATTTAGATATGGGTAACCGTACCTAAACGTGTACACCTTGTTGGCTCAACAATAGTTAATCGAAGTTAGCCATATGAACACTTTCATATCAACCATATTCATCTTAACCATAACTAGTTCAAATGACTCAAATGAAACTAGTTCTAGAGTTATTCAGTTGTTTATATTCTCATAGAAGTATACAAGACACAATTGAAGCAAAATCGATTTTGCTTCACTCAAATCAATTCATGAACATTATACCGCGGTTTGCAAAAGATTGCATTCCTTATTATATAAATGTATTAGTTCATGAACAAACCGATTTTAGAACATAACCCACTCAGGTATGCAAACAGGTACGCATACCTAAGTAGCTGGACTTGGATTGTGTTCGACAGTATGCAAATGGGTACGCATACTATCATACACTTCCAAACTTCAGTTGAAACCAGTACGCGTACATGTACGCATGCTCTAGTACCCAGACTTCAACTGACTTTTCCAGTACGCGTACAAGTACGCATAATCTATCTCTCGTACTTTACCTGACCAAACAGTACACATACAGGTATGCATACTAAGTTTCGGTCTTGGATCAACACATATGAAAGTACGCATACTGTGCTTATAATCCAATCATGGTTAAGTGTTCTAAGCTCCCATTTTAATCATTGAAACATTCTCGGAAGAAGATAGCAGCTGTCTCACACACACTATTAAATTCAAAGAAATTTTCAACTGATTAAATGATCAATACGAAATATTCCGAGTCTACATCAAATGACTGTCTCACACAAATCAAGTAAGATGCTACCAACCGATTTTTACATGATCATATTTTGACTTTCGTCAAGAATATAAGATGAACTTAATTAAAGCGAAAGCTTACCAACACATATTTCGAGAAATATGTAAGCGAGTTAAACTCAGCTCGAAATATGAAATGTGTATAATCGAAGTCTATATAGTTATACGACTTTTGTCTCAAATAGGAGATAGAGTAGATAGACTTTTGAGTGATGGATGAGTGCAAGTATCCGCATACCATTTGTTGATGAAGTTCCACAAGCTCCCATTAGTAGTTTTGCATCTTCAATCGATAAACGCCGTGAAGTATAATGCTTAACTACACTTTCTATCCTAATCCGAGACTTAGCTATAAGTAGACTAGAAATCAAGACTTATAGTTTTGGCAACTAAACTTGACAACAAGCTTGAGATAGCAATGCTTGCAAGTTCGACCGAGTAGTACTCTAACAAAGAGAGATAGAGTGGATCGATGTTGATAACTGCAAACAAGATTACAAGTGGTATGTAAGTTATAAATTCGATGTCAACCCCATGATTGATGAAATAGCACTCAAGAGATCAAAATAGTGCTGAAAATTGGCACAAAATTGGGAAGCTCACCATTCTGCCCAGAATTTACGTACGATGACACATAGTCTAAAAGCACATATTTAGATAGGTACAAATAAGCGAAGGTCGGTGCCTCTCTTGATGTAATAATAGGTAGTCTGCACTGTAGGGTATCACAACTCTAATAAAAAAAATCAATCTGCACCTCATTTGTTACTGGCATAGTTAAATCCAACTTTAACTCTCATACAAGTAAGAAACCCGATCATAGTTCGCTAGCATGTCTAAGTTCAATCACTCTTGTGAGAATTTTGATGTAATCTTAGCCACATGTATATTATGTAACTTTAAACTAACTACAAGTTGGAGTTTTTCATGCACTTATTTACAAAAACGTTAAAAAAATGGAAAAAAAAATTAAAAAATTAACAATGCAAATACTTAGTCATCCAAGTAGAGTCAAGGTGAAATATCCTATATAAAATGTGATACGAAATCAGAAAAAATAAGTACAAGAAAAGAAAAGTCTAAAAATAAACAAGAACAAAAAATACAAACAAGACAAGAAATACTCATCCCATGGGTTGCCTCCCATGTAGCGCTTGGTTTAAAGTTGTCATCCCTACTATCTCTTTGTTTGCTATGCCTTAGACGACTTCCAACACATTATGGAAATCTGATTGAATGTTACTTGGGTGTTTCCTTGCCTCAAATATGTTGAAGTGTATGACTGACTTCTTCGTCGAACTCCATAGTCTATGTGCCATTATGGACAATAATCTTCATTCTAGCGGTACTCATAAATGTTCTACCCAATAGTAAAGATGTAGATGAGGATGAATTCATATCACGCATGTCTAAAACATAGAAATCCACTGGAAATATTAGTCGTTTTACCTGCACCAAAACATCCTCAACAATCCCTTTCGGTAAACATTTGATCTATCGGCAAGCTAAATAACTATATCGGTTTTCTTGAGATGACAAAGATTTAAACTATCATAAATTGAAGTAGGCATAACGTTAATAGAATATCCTTGTAAAGACCCTCAAGCTCGTCAACACTATTAGTCTAGTCAAGAGATATTTTAGTCATTAATAACTCGATTAGTTTAACACGAACGTTAATTAATAGAAATTAGTCAAACAATGATCTAGATACGAAACTAGTACCGTTGAATAGATCTCGAAAAGTTACGCGAAACATACTACTCGAACGTGTCAATCGGATACCAGACGAATAAGGTATCATTGGATGAGTATGAAGGGTAAATTAGACTTTTTGCAATAAACCTACATGGGGTTCCCTAATCACATAAAGTGGGTGCATTAGTATTCTCTATCGGTCTTAACTCCCAAAACCAAATCTTCTTTCCCTTCTTCCTTTTTCTCTTCTCCTCCGTTTTCACCTGCTGGTGAATTGAGTGAATAAAATAGAGAGTTCGTGATCAAAACAATATCGTAAGATCAATTATTGGGTGATGGTAGTGGTATTAGTTCGATGTAGTTGATTCTGATTCGAGGAGAAGGGTGATTCGGTTGACATAACTAGGGTTTATAGATTTGATTTAGGTTCTGAAGATTTAGATCTATAGTTTGATGAAAAACAAAGATTGGGTTTTAATTAAAGTTCTGAGATTGTTTTGGTGATGATCTGAAAGCTAGGGTTTCTGAAAGAGGAAGTTGATTAAGGAATTATGTGGAATTAATTATGAGACCAATTATTTGAAGTTGGGTTTTGTGTATTGGGAAGCAAAGAAGAAGATTTGGTGTTCAATCTTCGATTTACAGTAGAGGATTGAAGAGCTATGTTTCTGTGATGAATTGGAATCAGGGTTACAAAGACAAACTGTTGAAGATGGAATTCAAAATGGAGAATATAGTGATTGAGAAAGTAGGAGGCGGGTATTTGGTGTCGATTGGAGTTGAATTGAGTTAGCAGTAAAGATTGTTTAATTGGCAGAGATTGGATTTAGGTCTAAGGTAATCCTTTCATTTCTAATTGAATTGAATTATATTTATTGATGTGTGTTATAGAATCAAAGTACTTGTTGTGTTAGTTGTTTTTGAATGGAAGATCTGAGAGGAAAATTAATAGTAGAGTTTCTGGAGTTAGTAATGGAATTGAACAGGTGGTGTTATTTTTCTTGAATTGAGATGATATGGTGTTGTTGGTCTGAGCTGGTGTTGCTGATTTCATGTGGTTGTTATGAAGTTGATAGTGAGATTGTTTTAGAATGAGTATTTAAAGTGCAGAGTTATTATGAGCTGAGATATATTGTGCAGGGATGTTTGAGTTGAAATGTCTTGGAGTTAGAACTGTAATTGGTGGTGTAGGCTTGAAACTGTTGAATACAGAACAGTGGTTGAGATTTGGAGTTGTATTGTATAATCACAGTGATGCGAAAGAGATAATGTTGCTATATTTGATTATGCAATGAACTGAGTTACATGGATTGTATAATTTTGAATATGCAGACAGTGTAGGTATTGAGATGAACTCAGGATGGTTAGGGGCTGAGTTAAGATGTTTCAATAATTGGTTGTAGTATTTGTGAGGTTGTAGTGATATGAAGTTGCAGGCAGGAAAGGTATAACTAAGATGGTAGTTGTAGGATTATAGTTAACTGATTGCTGTGAAAAGCTTAAAGTTGCAACTGCAGTAAACCTTGTTTGTAATTGTAATTGAAGTTTGAAGTTCATTTAAGAATAATTGTGTTGTACTTTGGCTTGTGAAGTTCTGCCAATAGGTGTGTTAGTATCAGTCTAGTTATGAAGAAGAGTGAAAGTCTGTTATGCACTAAGGGTTTTAGGCATGTTAGTCATCCAAGCCAGTCTAGCTGATTCACCTGACTTAGATCATCTGACTGAGTTAATTCAGTCTAAACCAGATTCAACTAAATAAGTTGACTCGTTTGACCAAATCGTTGACCATTTGTCCTTGATCAGGATTTGACCCTTTGACTTGACCATTGACCATGCACTTGACCTTGACTGTTGACTCATGTTGACTGTTAGTTGACATGTGACCGTTATTTGATTCAGTTGGACCATGTCTTGAGTTAATGGGCCGGATTAGTGGACTTGGGATTAGAGTTAGTTTTCCTATATTAATGATTTGTACCACTTATGGTCCGAATTAGCTTTCGGTTCCTTCTATAAAGTTGTAGATATTCATAAGAGTTGGGTAATGGACTTTAGAAACAATCTAATTGAATTAGTAGACCTTAGATATGCTAAAGATAGATAATAAAAAGGTGTAGAACCATAAATGGGCTTAGAACCGTTAGATAGAATTATATGATTCTTGTGTGAACCATTTTGGCTAGTTTTTACTCTTCTTGTCTGATTAACAGTTAGTCTATATTAACAACGATCGATTCAAAGGATGAACCAGTGGATCATGGATCTCGAGGTAGGCGTGGCATGTCATCAAAAGAGGTGGGAATTTACATTTAACTCTTTTGTGATTATTGTTGTTTTCTTTTACAAAAGTTTAACAAATTCATGCATTGCCTGATTATGTATTCCATGCATTGTTTTGTTTTAAATTCCGAAAATACCGTTGATTCTTTTAATATTTCCATTGCTTGGAAAGGAATCGTAATGTTTTGTTTGTCTTTATGAATTGTTTGGGAAATAAGAATTTCCATTTGTATGCTTGGAAAATGAGATTTTCCATCTGTGGTATATAAGATACTGCTACTTCATTTATATCTACTTACTTTTGAGCTTTTATGCGTAATAGGTGTGTAAGGAATTGGTCTACACTAATATAAAGTAATAGGGTGTGTAAGGAATTGGTCGACATTTAATATAGTACATTATTTGACGAAGGAGTTAGTTCCATATACATAATTGTTTAACTTTGTGAATTGTTTGTGCTTTAGTGTATTGGGAAAACATGAATTGTTTTCCAAATCATTTCAATGATTACTTGAAAGTTAAATGTTATTTCTACTGGGCACCCCTTTTAGGGATGATGTGCTCACCCATTCCCACTTTCAGTTTCAGAGACAGATCAGAGTTGCGCAGCGAAAGCTTCAAGGGTTGAGTTTCGTTAGTTGGTTAACTTCGACTATGTTTATTATGTTGTATATTATATTTGTAAACCAAATGACTATTGTATATGTATCATCTGAGAGGAGTTATTGTATATATATATATATTTCAGAGGTTTTGTAGAAGATTTCTTAATTGAATGTTTAAGTAAATGATTTAGATTCTTAGTGCCTCTTTATTTAGTTAATCTCTTGGATTAGTCAGCTGCTAGCTTTAAGGGCGGTACAATGTTGGTATCAAAGCTCACTATTAGATCTTACATGGGAAAAGATAGAAATAGACAGTGCCAGTTAGTGAAATAGATTAGTTTAGAACTGGGTTGGGCTGTGAGATAAATCTTAATTACTAAAAGTTGTT
This sequence comes from Papaver bracteatum, assembly GCA_023529315.1. Taxonomy (NCBI): domain Eukaryota; kingdom Viridiplantae; phylum Streptophyta; class Magnoliopsida; order Ranunculales; family Papaveraceae; genus Papaver; species Papaver bracteatum. The sequence goes on from JAJJWX010001089.1 coordinate 1,265,747, forward strand.
AATAACTGAAAGACTTTCTTGATTTGTTTGGTTGTTTGTATGTGTAATGTAGTAAAAATTGTAGGGTACACCAATAACTTTAGCTAATAAAGATTAAAGAATAATTAGTCTAAAAAGTATGAACACTTAGATAATTCAATAATAAAAATAGTGAGATTAGTATTATTGATAAATCTTTAAAGTCATATGGAAACTTATTGAGTACGTTGACTTATATATAGAATCAACATTTTGTAATTACATAAATGTTAATAATATTTTTGGGATTTAATAATATTTGTAAGAGTAGTTATAATAATAGTTCAACCATCAATGTTAATAATAAAAATATTATAATAGTAATTAAAGATGATAATAAAAGTAATAATAGTAATAATACTTTTAATAAAGTAATATTAGCATTTCTCAATTAGTGACATATTGAACCTAATTTAACTAATATTTCAATAAAGATATATAATGATAAAAATAATAATTATGCTTAAATAGTTATGGAAAATTATTAACGCTTATCTACGATTAAGTTTTGTAAATTAACTAATAACAAATATATATTTGCTTAACAATATAAATTTTATTGAACAAAAGAGGTTACAAAAGATACAAAATTGTTACTTGTGTATATGGTGGATTTTCGACAAAGGCTAAAATCGTAAACCCATAATTATACGACCTCTGATTCAGCAATCAGACGTGAATATTGAGACACGGGTCTTTCATCGAATCCTCTGATGGAGAATACTTTCTCTCAGAGTGCATATAGATATGCAGTCTCACAGCTGGACAACGACATATCTCATGAGTACTGAGCACTTCAGTAATTATTTCTATCACGGGATGAACAACTCCCGAACAACTTACTCTGCTAGTATAAAGTCATAAATTAATTATTCCTAAATTCTTGGATTCATCCGCAATTTTTTTTGAAAATATTCAAATATTTTCGCAGATATCTCATTGATATCTCATTACGCAAACCATGGTTCTTCCCAGCAGAATTCCATGGATTAGTAATAAATATTGGACGCACGGGCATCAGAGCTACCTCCTGAACAAGCCTTGTCTCAAACCTAAATTCTTGGATTCATCCGCAGAATTCCTGAAAATATTCGAATATTTTCGCAGATATTTCATTACGCAAACCATGGTTCTTCCCAGAAGAAGTCCATGGATTAGTAATAAATATTGGACGCACGGGCATCAGAGCTACCGCCCGAGCAAGCCATGTCTCAAATGGTGCAAGTGTATTCAACAATGATACATTAATAACCATCGCACTAACGGGTATTTCAAAATACGATTAAACAATGAACCTATGCAAAATAGGATGAAAAATAACAAATAAATAAAAATTGACCAAGGCGTTGGGAGCATGGGCTCACTGACCGGCCGACCGTGTCGTGGTCAATCCCACACCAGTTTCATATTTTTATCATATTTTTGTTGTTTTCTCTGAGTTTATGAAAAACCTTTCATTTTGAACGAATATCCTTTGTTTTGAGGAAACTCCTCAATCTCATGGTGCTTCCTTCGCGCGGAGGAAATAATATAAAATTAGGGAAAATGTGATGGGGCGTGACCATTGGCCAACCGTCCATGCCTTGGTTCCAGCCGGCCCACACTTCATGATTCCTCATTATTTTATTATTATTTCCCTAATTTCATGAAAGCTCCTTAATCTCATGATATTTCCTTCGTCCCATGAAAAATAATAAAAATTAGGGAACCCATGTGCACGGGCCATGGCCGGTCGACCAAACCCTAGATGGCTCACACGTCCCACTCTTTTATTAGCATATTTTTCATGTTTTCATAATCCCATGAAAATTCCTTGATTTCATGATATTTCCTTCAAATTATGAAAGTTCCTTCAAATCATGAAATAATGCATAAAATAGGGAAAACGCACGGGACCGGGCTTTGGTCGGCCAGTCATGCTCCAAGCCGGTCCCACACGTTCACATGTCCCTTATTTTATTATTTATGATTTTTTATGTTTCCCTCATCTGATGGAAACTCCTTGATTTCAACAAAACTCATTCGTTTTATCATATTAGAAAAAATGTTATGGGACCGGCCCCTTGAATTTTTCCAGAGTTTTATTCTCCGGCTGTTTTCAGCTCCCGAAAGAGCTTAAAACCTAAATAGAGAAAATTATGCTAAGGCCCCACCCATGGATAACCCATAATATGAGGCCCTTAATTAAAAGAAGTTTAAATTTAGGCTCGGAGTTATTAAAAGACCTTGATACCCTTTTATATATTGTCAAGCCCCAAATTAAATAAAAATTAAATTTAGGCCCAAGATTATTAAAATATTATGTGATGATGTTCCAGCCACCGCCAACCACCTTCGACCACCACAGCCACCGCCAACCACCTCCGACCACCACCGCCACCAACCACCTCCGACCACCACCGCTGGCAACCACCTACGACCACCACCGCCACCAACCACCTCCGACCACCACCGCCACCGCCAACCACCTCCGACCACCACCGCCGGCAATCACCTCCGACCACATTGATATTGCAAGTGTAACTGGAAGTTACACATGTATAAAAATTACACATTCATGTTGTGTATTCAATAGTGTGTAACTAAAAGTTAAACATCCATATGCCATGTGTAATAAGAAGCTACACATACATATGACAAGTGTATCCACAAGTTACACATGCATATGGCATGTGTAGTCAACAGTTACACAACAGAACAAAAATATATACAAAAAATACATCTATCGCATTAATATTCATTTACAATAATGTCTCTGTTTACCATCTATAGTACTCGGTTGTTACTAAACATAATAAATGAGTTAAAACACTAGAAATAAGCCACTGAAACCTATACTAGAAGTTTTGCCTTTCTTCCTTGTCTTCCTCACTCCAAAATGCTTGCATATCTGCAACGAAATAAACATCCATGGATTAGGTTGGATGAATAAAAAAAAAAAAAAAAAAAAAAAAAATTATAGGACAATTGTAAGGCAAAATTATAGAACAAAGATCACAGAAAAGACACATGATAACCCATCTTAGCATGTGTAACTTGGAGTTACACATGCATCTATCATGAGTAATTGAAAGTTACACATACATATGACTTGGATACCTAGCAAGTGGAATTTTTTGGTTGCAAGTTTGTTCATTTTAGCATGTGTAACTAGGAGTTACACATGCATCTGTCTAGTGTAAAGAGGAGTTACACATGCATATAATATGTGTAACTGAGAGTTACAGATGCTCCTAACTTGTGTAACTAAGAGTTAGACATCCATAAAAGCTTATGTAACCGGCATGCGTAATTTTTTTGGTTACAAGGTTTGTTCATAATTGGCATGTGTAACTAGAAGATACTCATGCATTTGTCTAGTGTAATTCAGAGTTACACATGCATTCTACTTGTGTAATTAAGAGTTACACAAGAACATAACATGTGTAACTAGAAGTTACACATGCATCCTACTTGTGTAATGTGAATAAATGCGCAGTTTAGATATAAAATTTGAAACTAAAAACAACAAGAGAGGGATCTAAAAAGGTGTACCAGCAAGCAAAGAAATGTCGTCTTCCCCTTCCCGTTTTCAACAAGCATAACTACAATCTGAGGATCAGCGAACTCTCCATCCATGATATGAAGCTCAAATTTTCCTATATGTGATACGAAGTTAATATCAAAAGATGATGAGTTATATAGAACAATTGTAAGGAAAAATTATAGAACAAAGATCACAGAAAAGTTAATGATAACCTATCTTAGCATGTGTAACTGGGAGTTACACATGCATCTGTCATGTGTAATTGACAGTTACACATGCATATGACTTGGATACGTAGCATGCAAAAAAATTTAAATGTTTCTGTGAAAAAATACACATTCAGTCAGTATGTGTAAATAAAAGTTACACATATATTTAGCCTGTGTAACTAGAAGTTAAACATCCACTTAGATTGTGTAACTTATAGTTACACATCTATTTAGCTTGTGTATCTATACGTTACAAATCTAATAAAAAGTTACACATGGATATAACGTTTGACTCGAGGTTATTAAATACAAACTACAAAGATGTGATTGCTAGGAATCATGAAAGCATATAATTCCAAATTCATATGATAATTTAGACTTCAATCATGCAAAGAAAAGAGTTTGATAAACTTTATTGTGAATTATGTCACTAGAATTGCATATCAGATGTAAATGATCACAACAAAATATAGACAGGAACATTGCAAAACATGAAATTCTGGTAAACAAGACATTTACCTTAAGGTTTGGAATGATCTCCATATCAATTGCATCAACTTCCACGAGCCTTGCAATAGCATTCAAATTCACCCCACCTGGATATGATATAGGTGTTAATTTCGTACATGCTAGAAATATCCATAACCCTTATTAGTCAGATGCATCTTTTCACAATTGCTTAAATAACATTTCTAAGCCCGCGTTCGAAAAGCATTGTTCAACAGTTGCTAAAGTTGAACAGTTCTTAGGAATAGGAAACATATAGAGGATCTTACTCTAAACAAGGCATTGGTTCCAGTAATTTAATTGAAATTCTGAGCAAGACAATGACGAACAATCCAATATTCAAAAAAGAAAGGAAAATCACACAATCAACAAATCCAAAGTCCAGAGTAGTTTAGGAAGATGATTTAAATACTTGCAACTATTTTCTAAACTGCTTCACAGATCAATCTTATCATGCCAATTTAGAATCACGCAAGTGTCCATTATAAACTCCAGCATTAAAAGTTACAATAGCATACTACTACTAACTGATAATACACTAGTAAAACAGAAATACGTTAACATTGTCCCCTAAACAACATGAATTATAAACGGTTTTTTCATTCTATTATGTGTAACTAGGAGTTACACATGCATACAACTTGTGTAACTTTGGATTTTACAATAGCATACTGCTACTAAACTGATCATACATTAGTAAAAAAAATGAAATGTGCTAACGTTGTTCCCTAAACAACATGAACTATGAAAGGTTTGTTCAATATAGCATGTGTAACTAGGAGTTACACATGCATATTAGTTGTGTAATAAGCAATTACCAAGTCTACTTATGTACTTACAATAATTTTTTTTTTAAAAAAAAAAAGCTTACCATCTGATCGGCAAGCACTAGAACAACCTTGCAAGAACGTTTTCCACATCAGAAGTTAAATAAATGTTCCAAAACAGGTCCAAGAAGATCCATAAAAAGGATACTGTAGTCCTTCTTGACCCCAAACCATCTCACATTTGGGATTCCAGCTGCTGAATCCAAAACACAAGAAAACATTAGCAAACACTGTGAAAAGATCAGAAAACACTAACACGCGAAAGCGGGAAACATTAGCAAACATACTGTGAAAATCTCAGAAAACATTAGCAAACATTACCAACAAAAAGATGTGTAACGTCTAGTTACACATGCTAATATGCATGTGTAAGTAATGTTTACATATGACATATGAATATGTAATACTGATTATACATGCATTTTGTACTCAAACATGACAACAACTCAATAAAAAACTAAAATACCTTCCTCATTTAATAAACTGAAACAATGAAATCATTAAGATGGAGTATATTTTCAGTTCCAAAGAGAAAAACATACTTTTTTTGTTTCACTACATGTCTAATAGCCATTCTAAATTTATCCTAATGTAACTGTCTGACTGAGAGGAGGTAAACATTTACTTACTATCCAATGCGCAATCTTTCAGTTACGCATATCAGTTTCCTAACCAAAAAGATCTGTCAGACTGTATGTAGGACCAGAATATCGCTACAACGCTATTCCTGCGATACTAACAACGCTTCTGCGAGTGTCACTGCCAATTTTTTAACAACGTTTCACGAGCGTTACAGAATATCCAAAATAAACTGATGATGGAGGAAATAAAAGAAGAATATGTTGATCCTGCGATGGTCATCATTCTTGCGATAGAGAATATTGTAGCGATCGCGATGAGATCGCAGAATAGATCCGAAATAGGAGGAAAACTTAGCTGTCATTCATTATGTAAATCCCTATATAAAGGGCTCGATAAATCCAGAAAAGGATGATGTATTTTTGACAGTTAAAAGAGTCTTGAGGAGAGAGAAACTTCAAGAGAATATTTGTAATCTTGATTTCTTCTAATTCTGTAAACATTTCTGAGATTTGAATAGTAAAATTTCGTTTAAATCTTTGAATTTTAATTGATTTCCAATAGATTTCTGTAGAATCTTAACAAGGGTGTAGTGTGGGAATTCCTGAAACTACATTTTGGCGCCCAGAAACAGGGAGAATCAAGTTAAGAAATCCCAAATTATAACTTGAAGATTTGAAGAAATTGTTAGAGTTGAAGAAATGGCTAAAAGAAGAAGAAATACATCAGAACCACCGACAATTGTGAGGAGAAGTAAAAGACTTGCAGGCGAAGGAACAGGTGAATTGGAAGAATGTTTAAGGATAAGATCAGGGAGAAATAGAATAAGAAATGAAGCAGAAATTTCAATCCAACAACCGAATCAACAAACACAAACACGAGATAGGAATGTGGATTATGATAGAGTGAGTGTGCATACTTGCTGTAACAGTTAAATTCTGTTTTTGGTGTTGGGCCTAAATGTTTGGGCCTGCTTGTTTTCTTTTGCTGTTTTCTTTTAAGTTCATGTTCTTTTTGTTTTGGCCCTTTTTGGTTAAGTCAGTCATGTATTCCTTTAGTTGTTCTTATCAATAAAAAAATGTGATTCAGCAAAAAAAAAAAAAAAAAAAAAGTGTGCATACTTGGAGGTCGGATTCGATGGAAGAAGCAGAAAATCGACAATTAAGAAATGAAGAAGAAGGAGAAAGAAATCGAGAAATGGATGGAGGATTAATTCATGAAGGACGTGAAAATGAGATAGTAGATGATTTGAGACAAAGAATACAGGAAGAAAGGAGATTAGAGGCAGAGGAGCATTCGAATTTAACAAGACAAAATCATGAACTAAGAATGGAGAATTTGAGGTTACAAATAAGGAGGTTAAGAAGTACTGTTAGATCAAATTCACGATCATTCAGAGAAGAACCAAGGAAAAATTCCCCAATGAGAAATGTTAGAGAAGAAGTGCAAAATTTGAATGGAGAACAACGTCATAGAGAAGAAGAGATAATTGGTGATCGCTATAATCTTCGTGACAATAGAAATCAAGAGGGAAGAAACAACCAAATTGAAGAATAAAATTCATAAGAAGGTAGGAGGATATTGCAGGGGCGAGAGAATTAAAGAAATCAAAGAATGATCGAATAAGAAATTGAGAGACATTACGCTGAACAAGCACGTTTATCTCGCGAGAGGGAAAGATTAAGGGCAGAAGTAGAAGAACATGAATTTCAAGAAGCAGTGCGACAAAATAATCATGAAAGTCGAAAAAGGAGACGTACGCAAAATCGCTACAATGGTAATATTCAAGAAGAGTATGATAGGATACAGAGGAAAATAGAGAGACATCGAAGAGAAATGAGGAGAAATGAAGAAATTCGCAGAGAAATACCAGATGATAATGAAGAAGGAGATACACAAAATCTCGGAAGACAAGAAAGGAAAGAACGCAGGAGAAGGTAAACATCATTAAAGAGGCCAATGGAACAAAACCCAGCTGAGAATGAGCAAATTTTGAGAGAATTAGCAGAAATGCGAGGAATGATAAACAATAGAATAGAAGGAGGTAGAAGGCAACTTGATGAAGCTATTGAAGAAGCTGTGAGGACTCCATTTACTCAAGAAGTCTGATTAAGAGGGATACCTCAAAATGCAATCTACCAAGATTAACCAAAGCATTTTTGATGGGACTACTTGTGTTGTTCAACATGTCAAAGCTTATGTTAGATGTATGCTACGGTGGGAGAATCATGATCTTTGTGCTATGCAAATATTTTGCATCCAATTTTTAATCAGGCGAGGCGTTGAAATGGTTCGAGGGATTACCAAAAAATACCATAAATTCTTTTGATCATCTACAAGCTACATTTTTAGGAGCGTATATTAGCAACAATTCATCACGGCCGGGTATTGAAGATGTGTTTGGGTTAAAATAGAGAGTTGGGGAGAGTCTGAAGCACTTAACCATAAGGTGGAAATCAATGTGCAGCGAGATGGCTGGAAGAGTAGATGAAATATACCTGATCTTATCCTTCATTAATGCAATGTTCGCGACTAATCTGATGTACATTCAAGTTTTCAGAGTCAAAAATACAATCACCATGACATGATTTGTAGAGTTACAAGAAAAATACATTGCTTTGGAGGAGAAACAAAATGAGATGGAATCATACCCGATCGCGAACACCAGCTCGCTAGCGGCAAGTGGAAGTTTTCTCCCTAAAATGATAAATAATGTGGCGAGAACTTCGCAAGCACAACAAGATAAAGTAGTAATTGATAATCAACAAAAATTGGTAGCGATGGGCAGTCGAGATCAAGAAGAATATGAAAGGGAGAAGAATTATTACAATCGCGGTGGAAATAATAAGATTCAAAGACTTGATCAGCCGCAAGAAACTTATGGCGGACAAAGGCAGAATAACTTTAGAGGGAAATGAAATCAAAAGATAATATGGGAAGAAATTAAGATGCCACCTCTTAATGCTAGTATAGAAAAAATTTGGGAAGCTATCATTCTGATGGAAAATATACCATCCCCATGGAACATGGGAAAAGAACCACATCCAAGCAATAGAAGTCAAGAATTTTGTCCTTACCATCACTTTCATGGCCATTCAATAAATGATTGTAGGAATGTAAAGAGGATAATTTTGAGGATGATTGATCAGGGGAAGTTAAATGACTTTCTAGTAGGACATCCACAACCTCATCAATTACCGCCATCACCAGAAACTCGCAGAGTGAATGTTGTCAAAGGAGAAGAAACATTCGTGATAGAAGTGGGGGCTAAAGCAAAGAATTTGTTTTGTAACTCCATCGTGCATTCATACAGAACTGTGGAAGATTTCCATGATAATGTTTTAAGTAGAGTCTTCACAAGAAATACAGATGGAAGAGAGATAATGAATATAGCGAGAACCTCGCCATTAGAAGAATGGCGGAAACAAACTCTACCTTTCACTGCGCAAGATATACCAGAGCTTGGCGAGCAACATGACAACCCATTGGTGGTACGGTTAGAGATAAAACCAAAGAAAATGCAAGCAGAAGATGAAAAAGATGATGGTAAAATTGAAGACTCTTGGGCCATCAACAGAGTCTTAATAGATACCGGGAGTTCAGTTGATATCTTGTTCTATCATACCTATAGAACCATGGGCGGAAAAGATGAATATTCGATACCATCAACGTATAAAATCTATGGATTTAACGGTACAGCTAACAAACCAAATGGGGAAATTGAAATGCAAATACCGTTAAAAGGAATATCTTCAAAAATCTTATTCTGTGTTGTGGACATCGAATCACCTTACAATGCTTTGATAGGAAGACCTTTGTTACACGGGATATTGGGTGTAGCATATACTTATCACCAGTGTATCAAATTTCCTCATCCTAAAGGTGTTGGAGTTATTAAAGGAGATTGGGGAGAAAGCAAGAAATGTTATGAAATTGATATGAAGTCTTGCGAAGAAAGAGCTGAAAAGAATAGAAATTGGAAGTACAAAATCAAACAATAACAGAGATGTGAAAGGTTAATGATTGACACAATGGAGAGGAAAGAGGATGTGAAAGCTGATGGCGAGCGTCTCGCAGAAAAAGAAACAACAATAAAACGTAACAGAAAGGAAGAATCAGAAAATAGTAAGTAGAAAGGTAAAATGATGAACTTTAGATAATTCTATGAATGATTTGTTTGAAGAATATGTAATTGAAAAGAATTTTCTGCTTGAAAGAATCGCACGATTTTACCAAAAGAAAGAAGATCAAAGTTATGAAATTCTATCAGAGTTACAATACACGCGAGAAGCGCGAATAAAATTTCGCAGAGATTAAAGAATGGGACGAACCTTTATGGCGTGCACCCTAGTTCGCGAATAAAATTTCGCAAGAGGAAAATGTAAGACCTAATAGCGCGTCATAAGAGGGGGTATCTCTCGACATGATTCAGGGGTAAGGTTATACCACTACTGGATCCTGAGTCATGCAAATGTTGGGGTTAAAGAAAATCTATCCGGGATAGAGATCTTGGATTTCCAACTATATATGGTTATACCCTGGTTGGACGACCGAGAATCTCTTCCAAGAAGTGCAAAGTATGATCAAGGCGCCGAGGTACACGGTTGAGCCTAGGGTGCCAAGGACGTACGAAACTTCCTTGCCATTCTTGGTAAGTCTTGGCTATGATGCACTTGGCCTGAAGAAAACCCCACTTAGGGTGCAGTCTTGTAACTATAAGCCATATAGGCATAAAGGACAAGAGGCTGCGAAAACAACTGGTTGTTGGTAAATCTGGATGGGAGGATCTAGTCTTGTATGGCCGATGTGCCCTCCTTGAAGGGGAAACCAGGGGTAAGATAAGGGCGGCACCCTCCATTAGGGAGCTGATAAGTGTCTTAAGACGGCAATGTCATGGGGCTTTATGATTGCAAGAACATTTAGGCCTGTCATATTGTCGCGTGACATAAATTATAAATAGGCAACAAGCCAAAAGTTAAGATGAGATCAATGGGTTTTTACATGAAAGTGTAAAGACGTCCTGCGATTTCATCGCAAGACGGCACTGTCACGAGGCTTTGATCTCGTGAGAGAGCTTAGACTTGTCATATTGTCGCGATAAAATCAAAGAAGAAAGATAAGGCAAGATCAATGGGTCAATACATGCAAATATAAAGACGTCCTGCGATTTTGTCGCATAAAGAAATAGCGTGGCAAAATAAGACCTTTAATTAGGAAGGCGTAATAAGACCACAAGATTACTGCGATAATACTCGCAGATGTTATGAGAATTGCGATTTCACGCAGTTATTGTTGACGATAGGATCACCAATATTAATGAAAATTTTATTTACCATTAATATCTAATCTTTAATCAATTTTTATATTGCAGATGAATAATAGAGGCAAGTATGGGAATGCATGAGAACGATGAAATTATTATTCATCTATCGTATAAAAATTGTATAGATAAATGCACACAGATAATTAAGGAATAATAATTATATTGATTGATTGACTTGCAGAAAAAGAACTGTTTTCTGATTCATACAGGTAGAAGCAAGAGAAATTCACAAAATTGGAGAAACTCATAGCAATGTTACATAAAGAAGAAAATAAATATACAAGGAAGATAGAAGGAAAAAGAAGAACTAGCTAGATTCATCGCCATCCTCTTTATCAGACTTCTCTGCATCGCTAGATTTCTCCCTTTCATCATTATCATCACTATCTTCATTCTTATCAGAGTCTTCTCCTCCACCAAATTTTTCTCCTTCGTCATTATCATTTTCATCCTCGTCAGAATCCTCAACTTCACTATCATAGATGTTAATATTTGGGATTACTGCGGGAATTTCCCCTGCAAGGTCAGGATATATGGAAGGAGAAATTCCATGATCATTGCAGACCAACTTAACGGAATCATTACGAACAACAATGAGAGATCTATTGAAATTCGCGGTAGTAATGTCAAATTGCTCCTTCAATCGTGAATATTTTTTATCATGAGTGCAAGGGGATTTTCAAGTTCCCCAATTCTTTCAAGATATCTTTTCTCAGCTCCTGCGAGAATATATGACAACAAGTTAGAAATTTTGTAAAAAAGAGTAATAAAAACAGAAAGTTAGCGAGAAGAAGAACAGCAAACAACCTTCTCTTTCAGAAATCATATCTCTAATTAAGGCCGCTTGTTCAACTTGAAGGCTAACATTTACACCTAAGTCATTCCTGGCATTGTCAAGAACCTTCGCAGCCCAAGCAAACTCATCATCGCTATTAATAAGGAGACGAGATCGAACTTGAGTCTCCCTCGCAAGAAGATCTTCATTCTCGCGGATAAGTTTATCTCTGTCCATTTGAACGTCAAGAAGAGTTTTATGAAAATATGCTAGGGTCTTGGATCCCTTCTTGATAGAAAGATCTTTCTCGTCAATGAGATCGCTAATTTTCTGTCTTAATCTATCTATTTCTTTCATCGAATCAAGATAAAAGCGCCTATATTTGTCAGTCAAACCTAAATTGAATCTGTGTTCAATCTTTACGAGATTAAGCTTGGATCTAAGTTCATCTATGGAAAGGGATTTAATCTTATCATCTGAGAAATTACTTAAGGAATTATTAAGACAGGCAAGAAGAGTATGATCATCTACATGTTCAAGGAAAGATTGAAAGAGTATAGCCTCGTCAGTAAGACCATAAATATCTGCAAGTTAAAAGTGATCGCTTGAATAAGCTGCGACAGAGTAAAAAGAATTAAGAAAGAAAAGAAATCAGTCATACCATATAGTTGTTGGTTAGCTCTATCAAGATCAGAGATCTTTTGATTATAAACTGAAGCTTCAGTCTCTAGCTGTTTATTCTTTTTGCGAAGCTCAATAACTTTAGATTTTAATTTCTCTTTATCTTGGCGAAGTTTAACAGCTTTATCTTCAGAGCTGACACATCTTTTATCTAAATCAGAAGCAACAACAAAAGAATCTCTTCCAACCTGCGAAAGAAAAACATAAATTAAGATCTACCGATGGAGAAAATATATAAACAAACTGAAGAAATGAAAACATACCAAGGCACCAAGAGAATTCAAGAGACTGGGAGTCAGCGATCTTGAGATTCCTTGGAGAGAATCATTATCCACCAGAATAGGGGCATCGCAAACTTTAGCGAGAGCATGGGATGTCTTGTCAATAACTTCATCCTAGTCATTACAAGTTATACTGTGGGAAATATCGCTAAAAATTCTGGATAAATGAGTCATTGAAGAATCAGAATAAGAAGAATTTTTTATTGAAGGAAAACCGCTAACATTAAAATCCTCGTCATTATTATCCTTATCAAGATCAACACTTGGATTTTCTGGAATTAGTGGAGGAATTGAAGAATAAGAAGGTTGAGTTTTCCTTCTCTTTAGTGGAGGATCGCTAGATACTTCCTTGCGAGGAATTGAAGAAGAAGAATATTGAGTTTTCCTTTTCTTTAATGGAGGATCGCTAGATTCTTCATTGCGAGGGGCAGGAGGCTTTCCCCTGGAAGGAGCAGTAGATTTCCCAGATTTCTCTTTTAAAGATTTCTCCTTGGTTTTTGCGGGTATTAATGGTTCTAATTCTTCGATTTCCTGCGAACATAGATGAAGATAAGAAATAGGGGAAACAATATATTGTTAAAATTTATGAAGAGATATTTCTTACTTCATCTGTGAAAGATTTCAGAGCCAAGAAAGTGCTAGGCTTCCTAAGAGTTTGGTAACTGAGCTTCATTCTCTCAATCTGAGTAAAGATCAAAATAATTAGCGAGAATAAAAAAAAACACCAGGAAGATAATGAATAATAATAATTTGAAAATTCAGAAAGGTTAGTACCTCTTTAGTTCTCTCAGGATAATTAAATACCCAAGGTTGATATTCTGCAAGACTCGCTGGAAGTTCGCGAGAACCAGAAATATAAGGACCTTCAAGACATAATGGAAAGATGAACCACTTTTCATCGCTAGAATGGCGAGGACCTTGGTTGGTAGATGTATGAAAATCAATATCCAGCATAAGAGCTTTGTCACCAGCGACCTTCTCTTTTTTCAAACGAACACCCTAGCAGGTGTAGTTGCAGAATAACATACAACTACACCCTCAATAGAATTTGTAAAACTTAAGAAGTTCTTGATGATGAATGACACTTTTCTTATTAATTCTCTCAATTGATTACATAGAAGTATCTAAATGGAACTAGAATAGTTACAACTTTCTCTATTCTCTTTCCTAAGATATTTTCTAACACTCATTAAAAGAACCTCCTCAATTTTACATTTGAACTCCTATTTATAATAAAATTTGTACAACTGTATATGTGTTGCAAAGTACCGCAACATATCTTCGCAAGATTATTTTATGCTCGCAAATCTTTCATACTTCCCTGTGCTTCCTCTATCATCGCATTGTTTTGGTAGCTCTTTCCTCTTATATTTATTACGATGTTCGTAAGCTAATGTCTTGTGATATTCGGTACTTACATCTTGCCTCTTCTCATGTCAATTCTACGAAGAAGGAATGTCATGAGAACCTCTATTCTCGTAAATTTAATATATTTATCACCACCTATTACATTCGCAACACATATTTTTCTTTTTCGTTAAATTTTTGACATGTTTCTTCGTAACCGTTTTTTTCAACTGTTCACGTCTAATCGCATTGATGAGTTTCTATGTTCATCGAACTCTCTCTTCTTTATAAATATTATCTTTTGTTTTTATTTTTATTCTCTTATCCTATTCATCTTCCTCATCACTTCTGCCTCTGCAATTTATTCCCTTTTTCTGCTACTACCATTTCTTATCTCTTTCACCTCTTTTCCTTTCTATCTTCTATCCTACATCCAATGGCTCCAAAGAAGAAAACTATTGAACAAATTAATACAGAGCTTGCTGATAGGGATCTTATTCTTTCTGAAATTGATGGTCATGACAAGAAGTCTTCTCTCTGTATGGAGCTCTTTACTGATCTTACTTGGAATGATCTGAAAGTTTTAATCTCACGAGGTCAAATCCTCGCAGGTCTTCCTCTTCCTATTTATGATGTTAATCTTCCTTTATTCTATGAAATTATTTCCCACCCCAATTTTTCATGTGCCATTTATCAATTGACTGGTGATTGCATTCGCATTCTGGTCAATTCGCAACTCGTCTTTGCTACTTTGGAAAATCTTTGTATTCAGTTGACCTTAGGAAACCTGGATTTCAAGATATGGAAATTATTGCTGCAGACTATACAGTTGAGAGTTTTTTTAAAAATTACACATTAATTCCTGCGAAGAAGGAAGATAAACGTTGGGGTGTTTGTCTTCATTGTAAACCTAATATTGCAGCAGATGACCTTCTCATGCACAATATTGATTATGCCTCGGGAAATAATAGAACCCCTCGCCGTTCTCATGATGAAGATTGGTATAATTACCCTCTAGCATTATCGGGTTCTTATATTTCTGGAATAGTAGATCTTCCTGCGAACCTTCGTGATCGTAACTATCAACCTTGGGTCTTTTCTTGGCCTAACGAAGATAAAAATGTATGTATCTTTATCTCCTTATTTTCTTGTTATTCTTCAACTTATTTTCAAATGAGGTAATAAACACTCTTATATGCTTTCTAAACAATATATTGTTGCCTCTGTTTCTTATCCTTATTTGAATTTGTAGGCTCTTCCTGATCTTCCTGAGGTTGTTGCGAGTGAGAATAAGAACTCCACTTCTTCCAAAAGGTTAACTGCGAGACAAAAAACACTTCGCTCTGCGAAGAATACCCAAACTTCTGGTAGTCAAAATGATGCTCTTCGCAAAGGAAAGAGGAAACTTGAGGATGTTGTGTTTGAGAGGAAGAAGAAGAAACTCTCAACCAATGCTTACTCCAATGTGATCTCTTCTAGTAAGGATGTTGACGAAGATAAAAGTGATGAAGATGATAAATTTCCTGAGAAGGACTTTAATTCTAATTCTGATACCCTTTCTGATAAAGGAGATGATAATGATGCTGATGAATATGAAGATGAAGATTATAGTAACGCGGAAACTTTTGATTCAGCAATGGTTCAAGTATCTGAGGCTTTTCTCCATTCTTCTCGTGGGTTAGGAAACTCTCCTACTGCGAATGCTCGTAAGCTTATTGTGAAGGCTTGCAAAGTTCCTACTGTACTCAATAAAAACTCTCTTAGTGGAATTTCAATATTTTTCTCTCCTGCTACATTATATGATTTAGGGAGTATGGTAAGTTTCTTTTCTGTTCCTTGTTTGTTTCCCTTATTCCATTAATTTCTAACCCTTTTTATTTGTTCAGGTTGGAAGAGTCGATTCTTGCATTGCTTCACGATTGGGAAATACGTCATTCCATTCTTTGAGAAGAAAACTTTAAGCCGTTGTAAGAAGTTAGAGGTTGAGAATTCAAGACTTCGTTAGAAAGTAGAGGATTTAAGTATTGATAATGCAGAATTAACATCCCGTCACGAAGATAATCCACAATCTGCGAGCATCGCAGCTGATAGTTCTTCTCTTTTTGAGGAGAATAATCAACTAAAGCTTGAAAACTCTTCTCTTCGTGATGATAAGAAGCAATTAGAAGGTAAATTCTTCATAATGGTAAGTGTTTTGATTACTTTTCCTTCGTAACTTACTAACCTATTTCTTAATTTCTTCCCTTACTGTAGAAAAATATGCGAAGATGAATGATGATCTGGAAACTATTCTTGCCGGTCGTAACCAGAAGATATCTAATTTAAGGTCTCAACTTCTAATTTCCCAGAACAACCATAGCTTATATGTCAAGCGTTTCCGAGCTAAGATGACTCGCATGATTTGTGAAGACAATCAAATTCCTCTCAAGAAGTACCAGACGCTCCTTTCTGAAGAAATTCCTGAGGATACCCCATATCTGGAAATCTCTGATAGTGAAGTTGAAGATGATCTCTGAAGAAGAAAAAGAAGATCATTTTGATGGGAATAAATCACCCGAAAAATAGCTTTATTCTTTTTTGTATATCTGCTCTAGTTCTTTTCATATTGTCTGTTTGAATACAATACTTTCTTCTTTCCTGCACTTTTGATCAACCAACAATTTCTTTTTGAAGCTTAACTAGTATTAATGTCTTAATTTTGCGATGATGAATTGATCCTTCTTTGATTGAGTGCCTTCCTTATTCGCATAACTTGATCATGTGGAGAGAAATAATATATCTTAAAGACTTAGCTTAGTATTTCCTTTCCCCCTATTATTGCTCTTCAGATGATCAATATGTTGTTGGAAGTATTAGAATATCTGCCTCAATTGAATTTGCGAAGCTTCAGCTTGTTGCGATTGTGAATAAGAAATCCTCCCTTTGAAATATAAGAAATACGAGGTATGAAATATCCTAAGAAGTACGTACTTGCCTCTATTCTTTCGTGAAGTTCTTGAATGTTGCGAAGTAAAAAATATCAATCCTTGAAATATAAGAAGTATGAAGTATCCTTAAAGAAGTATCCTTAAAGAAGTATAAAATATCTTTGAAAAAGTATTAGAAGTATTCAATCCGTGAAGAATTATCCAATGTATGAAGAAGTATAAGAATTATTCAATCCGTGAAGAATTATTCAATATATGAAGATGTATAATAAGTATGTAATCCTCATAAAATTTAATGAATACGAACTATCTGTTTTTGATTGCGAGTAAAATCGCATCTTTTGTTATGTCTTCGTGATATATATTCTTGTAGAAATTCTTCAATGATATCGATGGGATTGCCTTCTTTGTTAGGACTTCATGATATATCTTCTTGTAAAAAATTCTTCAATGATATTGACGGAATTGCCTTCTTTGTCAGAACTTCATGATATATATTCTTGTAAAAATTCTTCAATGAAATTGATGGAATAAATTTCATTAATTGCTGTGGTCTTATCATGCCTTCCTAAGTAAAGGTCTTATTTTGCCACCTCTTTTGTGATAATATTTTTATATTTACGATAATATGACAAGTATAAAAATTCTTGCGAATATACAACCTCGTGACATTATCGTCTTGCGATGAAATCGCTGGACGTTATTACACTTTCATGTAATAACCCATTGATCTCATCTTAACTTCTTTGTTATGTTCTGCGAGTTCTCTTCTTCTGTATATTTTCTTTCTCTCTTTTTTCTTTTTTTAGAATGCTCGCAGAAATTCAGTTGTTGCACAAATATGACAAGCCTTTATGTTTTTTCAAACAAAAAGCCTCGTGACATTTGCGTCTTATAGCACGTATCAGCTCCCTAATGGAGGGTGCTGCCCTTTATCTTCCCCTTGGTTGCCCCTTCAAGGAAGCGTACATCGACCATACAAGGTTAGATCTTCCTATCCGGTTCTGCAAACAACCAGCTTTTGATCGCAACCTCTTATCCTTTTTGCCTATAGGGATTATAGTTACGAGGTTGCACCCTATGGGGTATCTTTGGTCCAAGTACATCATTTGCCAAGACTTGTCAAAAATGGCAGATGTGCTTCAAGCCCACTCGGCACTCTTGACTCAACCGTGTACCTCGGCACCTTGATCGTTTTCTGCACTTCTTGGGAAAGATAGTATGCCTTAGTCGCCCAACCTAAATCATGTTACATCGCATAATATCGCGTAATGTCGCAAGATTAGGTGAGAATCCAAGGTGTCTAACCCGGATAGGTACCCCGTTATTGGGTTGTACCTCGTAAAGTTCCATGTACTTAGGTTCCTTGGTGGTGTTCCGGTGTCCCTGAGCCATGCTTATAGGTACCCCCTTAAATGACGTACTTTAGGACTTTGCCTCTTACGAAATGTTGCTTCGCGAACTAGGTTGTACGCCACAAAGGTTTGCCTGTGTAATATTTCTGCGGCTTTCTTTCTTTTTTAAAGCTGATCAAAGATTGCGGTCTTTTCTTCGCAAATTAATGTTTGCGTCTTTCTTCCATGAAAGTTAATCGCAATAAAGTGTTTTAATTCGTAAAATTTTATCACCAAAAAAAAAAAACATTGTGTTGCAAAATACCTCATTTCAACTTCTTGCTTCTCAACGTACATCTTGTTATACTTTACGAGCAAACATATTGATTACCTTCTTGTTTTATTACCTTCTTTTTTCTTTCTTCGCAAATCACAGCCCTTTGTTACCATCATAAATTTCCTGTATGATTAACATTTTAATTTTACTCTTTTATTTCTTAATCCTCTGCCATTAAATTTTCACTTCTTTTCACATCTTTTGCTCTTTTTCTCCAACTTTCCTTTTCAGTAGTTTTTCCTTCGCAAACTTCTACCTCTGTATCGTAACATTTCTTCCCTTCAGCCCAATCACCCTTGATAACTCCAACACCCTTTATATGAGGAAACTTTATGCATTGATGTAGACTGGAAGCTACGCCTTGAATTCCATGAAGCCAGGGTCTTCCTATCAAAGCATTATACGGTGATTCGACATCAACGACGCAAAACAGAATTTCAGTTCGCATTCCACTTAAGGGAATTCGCATGCTTACTTCTCCTTTAGGTTTATTAGCAGTTCCATTAAAACCATAAATCCTGTAGGTAGAAGGTATTAGATCTGCGTCTTTTCCCTCCATAGTTTTGTAAGCATAATAGAAGAGGATATTGACAGAACTTCCCGTATCAATCAAAATTCTATTAAGACCAATTGATTCTTCCTCCATATCATCTTTGCTTTCTTCCATATTCATGCAAATTTCTAACCTTACTACCAATGGGTGATCATGTACTTCACAACCTTCTGGAATTTCAGTAGCTTCAAAAGAAATTTCACGTTTCTGCCAATCTTCAAGTCGCGAAATTTTTGCGATGTTCATTACTTCCTTTCCTTAACCATCCCTCGCATATACTCTGCTTAACACATTATCATGAAAATCCTCTATGGTTTTATATGAGTGAACAATAGAATTACAGAAAACATTCCTTGCTTTTGATCCCACTTCTATATGTAGGGTTTCTTTTCCCTTTTCTTGTCTTGTGTTCTCCCCGAGAGTTATGATTGGATCCTGTGGTAATTGTTGCGACTGTGTTTGCTTAAGTAAAAAGTGATCCAGTTTTCCTTAATCAATCATTCGCAATGTAGTTGCAAGAATTCCCACACTACACCCTATTCAAGAATTTACCAACATCTATGACATAATTTGAAGATTAAAGAAACTTTTTATTAATTTGATCTTAAGGAATTACAGAAATCAAGAACACAGAATACTTGATAAAGATTTTCTCTCTCCTAAAAAACTTTCCTAACACTCAAAAATTTATCTCTCTCTCTCTGGAACTATTCATCTCCTTTATGTAGGTATTTACATAGTGGATTACAGCTCATGATGACTCATTTCTGACTAAGATTCCCTTTAATTTAGGATCTGAGTTCTTGCGATAAATCGCAGATTAGCAATCTTTAACTTTCACGGTTTTATTGATATATCGCAGACATGTCACACTTTCTTTGTGTTTTGTCGTTTTCAGTCATTACGTCATTGTTTAAGTCATCTTTGGATGTGTCGCAGAGAATATTACTGATGTATCGTGAGTAGTTCGTTTATTATCGATATATCGCTTGAACGATCGTTTATTTCTCAGGAATATTGTTGTGATAATATTCTGATCCTACATCTTGCCTCTTCTCATATCTTTTCTGCGAAGAAGATAAAGATCATGAGAATTTAAATTTCTTGATTTTCTTAACTCCTTGTCTTTTCATACTTCCTTTATTCGACACGTCGTCTCTATATCCATCGCTAAATATTCTACACATGTTTTTTCCTCCATTTATTCATTGACACGTATTCTTCCAACCGTTGGGTTCTGACCATTCACATCCTTTCTTCATTGAATGCATTGATATTCTCGAAAATTTTCTTCTCTTATAAATATCGTCTTTGATAATCCCTCCTCTTCTTTTTACTTTCGCTTTTCTTCTCTGCAACTTCACTATTCATCATCTTCCGTAAATTCGGATCTCAATTATTCTTTCAGTTTTCTTCTTTTCTCTTCTTTGTTTTAATCTTCGTTCCCATAATAAGAAATGGCTCCTGCTAAAAAATTAGGTCAATCCACTTTGAAAAAACACCAGAAGAAGCTTCAATCCTTAGGTTTCACACTTTCTGAGATCCCTGATCAATCTTCAGACTCTGATCTCTCCATTGATCTTGTTTCAAGATTTCCTTCTTCCAATGAGAAGATACTTGTTTCGCTAGGTCAATTAGAAGTGGCCTTCCTATTCCTCTTTATAACCCGAGATCTCCTCTTTTTTATGAGATTATTTCTCATGTTAAACTTTCGCGAGCAATCGCCAACTAAGTGAGACCGTATTAGCCTCATTCTTGAATATGCTTCCGTGGAGCTGGTAAAGGATCACTTTATCATGATGATGCGAAACATCCGATTATGAAAAAATCCCAATTATTCCAGCGAAATATCATGGAGAACTTCTTTGCGAATTATCAAGTGATTCCAATGAAGAAAGAAAGTACGTGTTGGGCTGTTCGTTTGAATAGGGATAAAAAATTTGCGAAGGATAAAATTCTTATGCAAGATATAGACTATCATTCCATAAGAAACAATCTTCCCCGCTTCTCCAAGGATGATAAATGGTGTAGATTTCCTCTCCTCCTTGAAGGTCCATATATTTCTGGTACTCTTAACCTTCCTGCGAATCCTGCATATCTTGCGGCTTATCATCCTTGGATTTTTAATTGGCCTGAAAAGAATTCTGAGTTATATCTCTCGAAGTTAATCATCATTCGCAAACTTAGATAAGTATACTGTTCTTACTAGTTATTGAATTATTTTTTATCAGATTGGAAAAATGAAGGCTAGCTACGCCAGTACTGGGAATCCTAATCTCCTAATTTTTTTGAAAACCTTCACAGATGAAGTAAGAAATATTCTCTTATAACTTTTAACAATATATTGTTGCCCCTGTTTCTTATCTTCATGTGTGGTTGTTTTCTAGGAAATACCATTTGTCGTGATGAGTTGAAGCCAAGGATAAAGGCAAAAAATTAATAACTCCAAATGAGAGTTCTGGCACTTCTCCTCATCGCAATAAGAATCAAACTGCTGAGAGTCCCCCAAAAAAGAGAAGAAAAACTCAGCCACTTAAAGAAATTTCTTCTGTCGCTGAAAAAGATAATGATGTTGAAGAGAGTGGAAGAATTAATAATGATGTTACTGTGGGAACCTCTTCAATACGCTTTTCCTCCGCTAGAGTTAGATCTGCGATGGGTCTTTCTCAACCTGAGACTCCCATGGATCAATTGTCAAATATCTTTAGAAATCCCATGCAAGGTATTGGTGATGACGATACTGCTCACGCTTGCAATTATCTCTCAAAAATATGCGATGCTTCCATCTTAACTAATAATAAAGATATTAAAGGAGTCTCGAGATTTATCAACCCAGATTTTCTTCATGCACTAGCTTCATTGGTATGCCCCTTTTCTTTTATTTTTCTTGTAGTAAACTTTAAACTTGTCACGAATATCGAAGATATTTTACTTACCCTTAGTTATTTTCTCTTATATGCCACAGAGACTTCTAGAGCTTCTTTTTCTTTGTTTTGAATTAGAAAATATATTATCATTATCGCAGAAAAGGCTTACTGATTCACAATCTGAATCTGCGAAACTTCACGAAAAGAATAAGCAATATGAAGATGAAATATCCATTCTTCGCGAAAAATGTAAGCAATTGGAAGTATCTGGGAATACTGAGCTCCTTAACAAGAATAAATCGCTTGAAGTAGATGTTGAAGTTCTTCAACAAAAACTAGTTGACAAGGAGAAATTCTGCAAACAAATCATTGGTATGATTTATTTTTTTTTTTTTACTTTCTTTTTCTTGCTATTTTAGCTTATTTGAACAACCATTTTGCAGATGCCTATAATCTTACTGATGAAGCTCTTATTCTCAATTCTTTTGATGAACCCATAGATGAATCCATTTTTCTTCAGCGTCTTAATGACGCTTTAAATAATTATTCCGATGAAAAAATTAATGCTCTATCTATCGATGAGCTTAAATATCACATTTCCCTTATAAGAATGGATTATAGATCTACTTTGAGTATATCCAATAGTTTTAAGACTTGTAGAGATGAATTTGGAAAAAGAATCAAAACCTTGAAATCCCAAAAGAAGGAACTTGAGAAGGATAAAGAACGCATTACTCTTCAAGGTGTTGAAGCTCTATCAAAGTTCCGCAACGCCCTTATTGACACTGAACTTGAGAGAGATAGACTTAAGGATGAAAACATTAAACTTCTTAAAAGAGAAAAACAAATCCGTTCCCATCTTCTCATTCAAAATGATGATGAATTCGCATGGGATGCGACAATTCTCGATAATGCTAGGAAAAATTTAGCAATAGATGTCAGTCTTCATACCGAACAGGCAACCTTGATACAATAAATGATTCATGAAAGAGAAGGTTATTTATTGCTCCTCTAACATCTTTATATTTTTTGTAAATTTTTGATAAATTTCTAACTTGTTATTGTATCATCGCAGAATCTGAAGAAAAACATTCTTCAAAGATAGCAGAACTTGAAGAAGAAAAAAGTAGTCTTGCAAATAATCTTGCTTCCCGCAATGATAAAATCTCTAGACTGCGAAAGAAGATAAA
This sequence comes from Papaver bracteatum, assembly GCA_023529315.1. Taxonomy (NCBI): domain Eukaryota; kingdom Viridiplantae; phylum Streptophyta; class Magnoliopsida; order Ranunculales; family Papaveraceae; genus Papaver; species Papaver bracteatum. The sequence goes on from JAJJWX010001089.1 coordinate 1,289,028, forward strand.
GATATCCAACTCCAATTTGCGTAGTAACCTTCTCACCGTTCGCAATAATGCTATTGAGAAAGTCTGCCAAGATAATGATCTTCCCCTTAGTTTATATCCTTGCCTTTTGGAAAATATCCCACCTCTGTTTCAAGTACCAATTATTTATGATGATGTGAGGCTGATATAAATGAGGATGAAATCGAAGATGAAGAAGAAACTGATGATGAAGATAATGAAGACGAAGATGAAGATAATGGCGAAGATAAATCCCAATAATTCTTTTTCTTCTTTTTGATCTTCTCCTGTATTTTTCCCTTTCTTTCTTGCGATGATTATCTGCGACAAATTGTATCATTCTTTCTGCAAGATACTTGTAATTCCTGATATTCTTCAATATATATAAATTCCTTTTTTGCCTCTTTCCGTCTGTTATTTATATGAATTTATCATATAATGATTAATAACAATATTTATTGTTCTTATACATCGTTCCCATACTTGCCTCTTGTTATCAATCCGCAATATGATAAATGAATCATCGTAAATTTTTCTGCGAACTATATATTTTTGCAGGAGACATAATTTTCTTGTGGTCTTATTTTGCCTTCTAGTTAAAGGTCTTATTATGCCACTTTTATGCGACAAGATCTCAGGACATTCTTACCTTTATACGTAATAATCCATTGATCTTGCCTTATCATTTAATTTTAATTTCTGCGACAATATGATAAATCTAAGCCATCTTGTGAGATTAATCTCTATTTTCTTTTTAAGACTTATGATATTGTCGTCTTTGCGATGAAATCGCAGGACGTCTTTGCGATTTATATCCTCTTATTATTGATTTCATTTATCTCATTATTTGATCTTATCGCAAAAACCCATTGATCTCATATTAACATTTCTTATTAGGCTTTTTTTCCAGTCATGCGGAAATATGACGGGCCTAAATATTCTTGCGAATATAAAGGCCCATGCGACAATATGACGGGCCTAAATATTCTTGCGAATATAAAGTCCCATGACATTGCCGTCTTTTTTGATACACATCTCCCTAATGGAGGGTATCGCCCTTATCTCTCCCCCCGGTTGCCCCTTCAAGGATTATACATCGGCCATACAAGACTAGCACTTTCCCATCCGGTTCTGCCAACAACCAGTTGTTTTCGTAGCCTTGTCCTTTATGCCTTATATGGCTTATAGTTACAAGACTGCACCCTAAGTGGGGTTTTCTTGGGTCGAACACATCGTAAGCCAAGACTTTCCATGGATGGCAGGGTAGGTTCATCCATCCCGGCACCCTGCAGATCAACCGTGTACCTCGGCGCCTTGATCATACGTTGCATTCCTTAGGAGAAACTCTCGGGTGCCCAACCAGGGTATAACCTTATATAATTGGGAATCCAAGTTATCTCTCCCGGATGGATTTTCAATAATCCCAAATATCCATGACTAGGTTCCAGCAGCGGTATAGACTTTCCCATAGCCATGCAAAGAGATACCCTTTATGACGCACTTTAAGGACATTGCCTATTACGGAATAGAATCCGCTGAACTAAGGTGTACGCCATAAAAGTTCGTCCCCGTTCTTATATATTTTTAGGCGATTTGCATCCTTATTATGCATTTGCATTAAAAATTCTTATATGATTAGAGATCACCAACTTTTCACCAACGACCTTCTCTTTTTTGGGAAGAGCTTTGTCACCAGCGACCTTCTCTTTTTTCAAACGAACACCCCAGCAGGTGTAGTTGCAGAATAACCTACAACTACACCCTCAATAGAATTTGTAAAACTTAAGAAGTTCTTGATGATGAATGACACTTTTCTTATTAATTATCTCAATTGATTACATAGAAGTATCTAAATGGAACTAGAATATTTACAACTTTCTCTATTCTCTTTCCTAAGATATTTTCTAACACTCATTAAAAGAACCTCCTCAATTTTACATTTGAACTCCTATTTATAATAAAATTTGTACAACTGTATATGTGTTGCAAAGTACTCAACATATCTTTGCAAGATTATTTTATGCTCGCAAATCTTTCATACTTCCCTGTGCTTTCTCTATCATCGCATTGTTTTGGTAGCTCTTTCCTCTTATATTTATTACGATGTTCGTAAGCTAATGTCTTGTGATATTCGGTACTTACATCTTGCCTCTTATCATGTCAATTCTACGAAGAAGGAATGTCATGAGAACCTCTATTCTCGTAAATTTAATATATTTATCACCACCTATTACATTCGCAACACGTATTTTTTCTTTTTCGTTAAATTTTTGACACGTTTCTTCGTAACCGTTCTTTTCAACTGTTCACGTCTAATCGCATTGATGAGTTTCTATCTTCATCGAACTCTCTCTTCTTTATAAATATTATCTTTTGTTTTTATTTTTATTCTCTTATCCTATTCATCTTCCTCATCACTTCTGCCTCTGCAATTTATTCCATTTTTCTGCTACTACGATTTCTTATCTCTTTCACCTCTTTTCCTTTCTATCTTCTATCCTACATCCAATGGCTCCAAAGAAGAAAACTATTGAACAAATTAATACAGAGCTTGCTGATAGGGATCTTATTCTTTCTGAAATTGATGGTCATGACAAGAAGTCTTCTCTCTGTATGGAGCTCTTTACCGATCTTACTTGGAATGATCTGAAAGTTTTAATCTCACGAGGTCAAATCCTCGCAGGTCTTCCTCTTCCTCTTTATGATGTTAATCTTCCTTTTTTCTATGAAATTATTTCCCACCCCAATTTTTCATGTGCCATTTATCAATTGACTGGTGATTGCATTCGCATTCAAGGTCGGGTCGCAACTCGTCACGCTTTGGAAAATATTTGTATTGATTGACCTTAGGAAACCTGGATTTCAAGATATGGAAATTATTGCTGCAGACTATACAGTTGAGAGTTTCTTTAAAAATTACACATTAATTCCTGCGAAGAAGGAAGATAAACGTTGGGGTGTTTGTCTTCATTGTAAACCTAATATTGCAGCAGATGACCTTCTCATGCACAATATTGATTATGCCTCGGGAAATAATAGAACCCCTCGCCGTTCTCATGACGAATATTGGTATAATTACCCTCTAGCATTATCGGGTTCTTATATTTCTGGAATAGTAGATCTTCCTGAGAACCTTCGTGATCGTAACTATCAACCTTGGGTCTTTTCTTGGCCTAACGAAGATAAAAATGTATGTATCTCTATCTCCTTATTTTCTTGTTATTCTTCAACTTATTTTCAAATGAGGTAATAATAACTCTTATATGCTTTCTAAACAATATATTGTTGCCTCTGTTTCTTATCCTTATTTGAATTTGTAGGCTCTTCTGATCTTCCCGAGGTTGTTGAGTGAGAATAAGAACTCTACTTCTTCCAAAAGGTTAACTGCGAGACAAAAAACACTTCGCATAGCGAAGAATACCCAAACTTCTGGTAGTCAAAATGATGCTCTTCGCAAAGGAAAAAGGAAACTTGAGGATGTTGTTTTTGAGAGGAAGAAGAAGAAACTCTCAACCAATGCTTACTCCAATGTGATCTCTTCTAGTAAGGATGTTGACGAAGATCAAAGTGATGAAGATGATAAATTTCCTGAGAAGGACTTTAATTCTAATTATGATACCCTTTCTGATAAAGGAGATGATAATGATGCTAATGAATATGAAGATGAAGATTATAGTAACACGGAAACTTTTGATTCAGCAATGGTTCAAGTATCTGAGGCTTTTCTCCATTCTTCTCGTGGGTTAGGAAACTCTCCTACTGTGAATGCTCGTAAGCTTATTGCGAAGGCTTGCAAAGTTCCTACTGTACTCAATAACAACTCTCTTAGTGGAATTTCAATATTTTTCTCCTGCTACATTATATGATTTAGGGAGTATGGTAAGTTTATTTTCGTTCCTTGTTTGTTTCCTTATTCCATTAATTTCTAACCCTTTTTATTTGATCAGGTTGGAAGAGTCAATTCTACAACTGCTTCGATTGGGAAAGACGTCATTCCATTCTTTGAGAAGAAAACTTTAAGCCGTTGTAAGAAGTTAGAGGTTGTAAATTCAAGACTTCGTCGTAAAGTAGAGGATTTAAGTATTGATAATGCAGAATTAACATCCCGTCACGAAGATAATCCACAATCATGAGCATCATGACTGATAGTTCTTCTCTTTTTGAGGAGAATAATCAACTAAAGCTTGAAAACTCTTCTCTTCGTGATGATAAGAAGCAATTAGAAGGTAAATTCTTCATAATGGTAAGTGTTTTGATTACTTTTCCTTCAGTAACTTACTAACCTATTTCTTAATTTCTTCCCTTACCGTAGAAAAATATGCGAAGATGAATGATGATCTGGAAACTATTCTTGCCGGTCGTAACAGAAGATTTCTAATTTAAGGTCTCAACTTCTAATTTCCCGAACAACCATAGCTTATATGTCAAGCGTTTCCGAGCTAAGATGACTCGCATGATTTGTGAAGACAATCAAATTCCTCTCAAGAAGTACCGGACGCTCCTTTTTGAAGAAATTCCGAGGATACCCCATATCTCGAAATATACGATAGTGAAGTTGAAGATGATCTCTCCGAAGAAGAAAAAGAAGATCATTTTGATGGGAATAAATCACCCGAAAAATAGCTTTATTATTTTTTGTATATCTGCTCTAGTTCTTTTCATATTGTGTTTGAATACAATACTTTCTTCTTTCCGCACTTTTGATCAACCAACAATTTCTTTTGAAGCTTAACTAGTATTAATGTCTTAATTTTGCGATGATGAATTGATCCTTCTTTGATTGAGTGCCTCCCTTATTCGCATAACTTGATCATGTGGAGAGAAATAATATATCTTAAAGACTTAGCTTAGTATTTCCTTTCCCCCTATTATTGCTCTTCGATGATCAATATGTTGTTGGAAGTATTATAATATCTCGCCTCAATTGAATTTTGAAGCTTCAGACTTGTTGCGATTGTGAATAAGAAATCCTCCCTTTGAAATATAAGAAATACGAGGTATGAAATATCCTAAGAAGTACGTACTTGCCTCTATTCTTTCGTGAAGTTCTTGAATGTTCGAAGTAAAAAATATCAATCCTTGAAATATAAGAAGTATGAAGTATCCTTAAAGAAGTATCCTTAAAGAAGTATAAAATATCTTTGAAAAAAGTATTAGAAGTATTCAATCCGTGAAGAATTATCCAATGTATGAAGAAGTATAAGAATTATTCAATCCGTGAAGAATTATTCAATGTATGAAGAAGTATAATAAGTATGTAATCCTCATAAAATTTAATGAATACGAACTATCTGTTTTTGATTGCGAGTAAAATCGCATCTTTTGTTATGTCTTCGTGATATATATTCTTGTAGAAATTCTTCAATGATATCGATGGGATTGCCTTCTTTGTTAGGACTTCATGATATATCTTCTTGTAAAAAATTCTTCAATGATATTGACGAATTGCCTTCTTTGTCAGAACTTCATGATATATATTCTTGTAAAAATTCTTCAATGAAATTGATGGAATAAATTTCATTAATTGCTGTGGTCTTATCATGCCTTCCTAAGTAAAGGTCTTATTTTTCCACCTCTTTTGTGATAATATTTTTATATTTACGATAATATGACAAGTATAAACATTCTTGCGAATATACAACCTCGTGACATTATCGTCTTGCGATGAAATCGCTGGACGTTATTACACTTTCATGTAATAACCCATTGATCTCATCTTAACTTCTTTGTTATGTTCTGCGAGTTCTCTTCTTCTGTATATTTTCTTTCTTTCTCTTTTTTTTTTTGAATGCTCGCAGAAATTCAGTTTTTGCACAAATATGACAAGCCTTTATGTTTTTTCAAACAAAAAGCCTCGTGTGACATTTGCGTCTTATAGCACGTATCAGCTCCCTAATGGAGGGTGCTGCCCTTTATCTTCCCCTTGGTTGCCCCTTCAAGGAAGCGTACATCGACCATACAAGGTTAGATCTTCCTATCCGGTTCTGCAAACAACCAGCTTTTGATCGCAACCTCTTATCCTTTTTGCCTATAGGGATTATAGTTACGAGGTTGCACCCTATGGGGTATCTTTGGTCCAAGTACATCATTTGCCAAGACTTGTCAAAAATGGCAGATGTGCTTCAAGCCCACTCGGCACTCTTGACTCAACCGTGTACCTCAAGACCTTGATCGTTTTCTGCACTTCTTGGGAAAGATAGTATGCCTTAGTCGCCCAACCTAAATCATGTTACATCGCATAATATCGCGTAATGTCGCAAGATTAGGTGAGAATCCAAGGTGTCTAACCCGGATAGGTACCCCGTTATTGGGTTGTACCTCGTAAAGTTCCATGTACTTAGGTTCCTTGGTGGTGTTCCGTGTCCCCCGAGCCATGCTTATAGGTACCCCTTAAATGACGTACTTTAGGACTTTGCCTCTTACGAAATGTTGCTTCGCGAACTAGGTTGTACGCCACAAAGGTTTGCCTGTGTAATATTTCTGCGGCTTTCTTTCTTTTTTTAAAGCTGATCAAAGATTGCGGTCTTTTCTTCGCAAATTAATGTTTGCGTCTTTCTTCCATGAAAGTTAATCGCAATAAAGTGTTTTAATTCGTAAAATTTTATCACCAAAAATAAAAATAAAAAATTTGTGTTGCAAAATACCTCATTTCAACTTCTTGCTTCTCAACGTACATCTTGTTATACTTTACGAGCAAACATATTGATTACCTTCTTGTTTTATTACCTTCTTTTTTCTTTCTTCGCAAATCACAGCCCTTTGTTACCATCATAAATTTCCTGTATGATTAACATTTTAATTTTACTCTTTTATTTCTTAATCCTCTGCCATTAAATTTTCACTTCTTTTCACATCTTTTGCTCTTTTTCTCCAACTTTCCTTTTCAGTAGTTTTTCCTTCGCAAACTTCTACCTCTGTATCGTAACATTTCTTCCCTTCAGCCCAATCACCCTTGATAACTCCAACACCCTTTATATGAGGAAACTTTATGCATTGATGTAGACTGGAAGCTACGCCTTGAATTCCATGAAGCCAGGGTCTTCCTATCAAAGCATTATACGGTGATTCGACATCAACGACGCAAAACAAAATTTCAGTTCGCATTCCACTTAAGGGAATTCGCATGCTTACTTCTCCTTTAGGTTTATTAGCAGTTCCATTAAAACCATAAATCCTGTAGGTAGAAGGTATTAGATCTGCGTCTTTTCCCTCCATAGTTTTGTAAGCATAATAGAAGAGGATATTGACAGAACTTCCCGTATCAATCAAAATTCTATTAAGACCAATTGATTCTTCCTCCATATCATCTTTGCTTTCTTCCATATTCATGCAAATTTCTAACCTTACTACCAATGGGTGATCATGTACTTCACAGCCTTCTGGAATTTCAGTAGCTTCAAAAGAAATTTCACGTTTCTGCCAATCTTCAAGTCGCGAAATTTTTGCGATGTTCATTACTTCCTTTCCTTAACCATCCCTCGCATATACTCTGCTTAACACATTATCATGAAAATCCTCTATGGTTTTATATGAGTGAACAATAGAATTACAGAAAACATTCCTTGCTTTTGATCCCACTTCTATATGTAGGGTTTCTTTTCCCTTTTCTTGTACTGTGTTCTCCCTGAGAGTTATGACTGGATCCTGTGGTAATTGTTGCGACTGTGTTTGCTTAAGTAAAAAGTGATCCAGTTTTCCTTGATCAATCATTCGCAATGTAGTTGCAGGAATTCCCACACTACACCCTATTCAAGAATTTACCAACATCTATGACATAATTTGAAGATTAAAGAAACTTTTTATTAATTTGATCTTAAGGAATTACAGAAATCAAGAACACAGAATACTTGATAAAGATTTTCTCTCTCCTAAAAAACTTTCCTAACACTCAAAAATTTATCTCTCTCTCTCTCTGGAACTATTCATCTCCTTTATGTAGGTATTTACATAGTGGATTACAGCTCATGACAGCTCATTTACAGCTAAGATTCCCTTTAATTTCGGATCTGAGTTCTTGCGATAAATCGCAGTTAGCACCGTCTTTAACTTTCACAGGTTTTATTGATATATCGCAGACATGTCACACTTTCTTTGTGTTTCTGTCATTTTCAGTCATTACGTCATTGTTTAAGTCATCTTTGGATGTGTCGCAGAATATTACTGATGTATCGCAGAGTAGTTCGTTTATTATCGATATATCGAGAACAGTCGTTTATTTCTCGGGAATATTGTTGTGATAATATTACGATCCTACATCTTGCCTCTTCTCATATCTTTTCTGCGAAGAAGATAAAGATCATGAGAATTTAAATTTCTTGATTTTCCGCAACTCCTTGTCTTTTCATACTTCCTTTATTCTGACACGTCTCTATATCCATCGCTAAATATTCTACACATGTTTTTTCCTCCATTTATTCATTGACACGTATTCTTCCAACCGTTGGGTTCTGACCATTCACATCCTTTCTTCATTGAATGCATTGATATTCTCGAAAATTTTCTTCTCTTATAAATATCGTCTTTGATAATCCCTCCTCTTCTTTTTACTTTCGCTTTTCTTCTCTGCAACTTCACTATTCATCATCTTCTTCCGTAAATTCCGGATCTCAATTATTCTTTCAGTTTTCTTCTTTTCTCTTCTTTGTTTTAATCTTCGTTCCCATAATAAGAAATGGCTCCTGCTAAAAAATTAGGTCAATCCACTTTGAAAAAACACCAGAAGAAGCTTCAATCCTTAGGTTTCACACTTTCTGAGATCCCTGATCAATCTTCAGACTCTGATCTCTCCATTGATCTTGTTTCAAGATTTCCTTCTTCCAATGAGAAGATACTTGTTTCGCTAGGTCAATTAGAAGCTGGCCTTCCTATTCCTCTTTATAACCCAGATCTCCCTCTTTTTTATGAGATTATTTCTCATGTTAAACTTTCGCGAGCAATCTGCCAACTAAGTGGAGACTGTATTCGCCTCATTCTTGAATATGCTTCCCGTGGAGCTGGTAAAGGATCACTTTATCATGATGATGCGAAACATCCTGATTATGAAAAAATCCCAATTATTCCAGCGAAATATACTGTGGAGAACTTCTTTGCGAATTATCAAGTGATTCCAATGAAGAAAGAAAGTACGTGTTGGGCTGTTCGTTTGAATAGGGATAAAAAATTTGCGAAGGATAAAATTCTTATGCAAGATATAGACTATCATTCCATAAGAAACAATCTTCCCCGCTTCTCCAAGGATGATAAATGGTGTAGATTTCCTCTCCTCCTTGAAGGTCCATATATTTCTGGTACTCTTAACCTTCCTGCGAATCCTGCATATCTTGCGGCTTATCATCCTTGGATTTTTAATTGGCCTGAAAAGAATTCTGAGTTATATCTCTCGAAGTTAATCATCATTCGCAAACTTAGATAAGTATACTATTCTTACTAGTTATTGAATTATTTTTTATCAGATTGGAAAAATGAAGGCTAGCTACGCCAGTACTGGGAATCCTAATCTCCTAATTTTTTTGAAAACCTTCACAGATGAAGTAAGAAATATTCTCTTATAACTTTTAACAATATATTGTTGCCCCTGTTTCTTATCTTCATGTGTGGTTGTTTTCTAGGAAATACCATTTGTCGCAGTAGTTGAAGCCAAGGATAAAGGCAAAAAATTAATAACTCCAAATGAGAGTTCTGGCACTTCTCCTCATCGCAATAAGAATCAAACTGCTGAGAGTCCCCCAAAAAAGAGAAGAAAAACTCAGCCACTTAAAGAAATTTCTTCTGTCGCTGAAAAAGATAATGATGTTGAAGAGAGTGGAAGAATTAATAATGATGTTACTGTGGGAACCTCTTCAATACGCTTTTCCTCCGCTAGAGTTAGATCTGCGATGGGTCTTTCTCAACTTTGAGACTCCCATGGATCAATTGTCAAATATCTTTAGAAATCCCATGCAAGGTATTGGTGATGACGATACTGCTCACGCTTGCAATTATCTCTCAAAAATATGCGATGCTTCCATCTTAACTAATAATAAAGATATTAAAGGAGTCTCGAGATTTATCAACCCAGATTTTCTTCATGCACTAGCTTCATTGGTATGCCCCTTTTCTTTTATTTTTCTTGTAGTAAACTTTAAACTTGTCACGAATATCGAAGATATTTTACTTACCCTTAGTTATTTTCTCTTATATGCCACAGACTTCTAGAGCTTCTTTTTCTGTTGCTTCGGAATTAGAAAATATATTATCATTATCGCAGAAAAGGCTTACTGATTCACATTCTGAATCTGCGAAACTTCACGAAAAGAATAAGCAATATGAAGATGAAATATCCATTCTTCGCGAAAAATGTAAGCAATTGGAAGTATCTGGGAATACTGAGCTCCTTAACAAGAATAAATCGCTTGAAGTAGATGTTGAAGTTCTTCAACAAAAACTAGTTGACAAGGAGAAATTCTGCAAACAAATCATTGGTATGATTTATTTTTATTTTTTTTAATTTCTTCTTTCTTGCTATTTTAGCTTATTTGAACAACCATTTTGCAGATGCCTATAATCTTACTGATGAAGCTCTTATTCTCAATTCTTTTGATGAACCCATAGATGAATCCATTTTTCTTCAGCGTCTTAATGACGCTTTAAATAATTATTCCGATGAAAAAATTAATGCTCTATCTATCGATGAGCTTAAATATCACATTTCCCTTATAAGAATGGATTATAGATCTACTTTGAGTATATCCAATAGTTTTAAGACTTGTAGAGATGAATTTGGAAAAAGAATCAAAACCTTGAAATCCCAAAAGAAGGAACTTGAGAAGGATAAAGAACGCATTACTCTTCAAGGTGTTGAAGCTCTATCAAAGTTCCGCAACGCCCTTATTGACACTGAACTTGAGAGATAGACTTAAGGATGAAAACATTAAACTTCTTAAAAGAGAAAAACAAATCCGTTCCCATCTTCTCATTCAAAATGATGATGAATTCGCATGGGATGCGACAATTCTCGATAATGCTAGGAAAAATTTAGCAATAGATGTCAGTCTTCATACCGAACAGGCAACCTTGATACAATAAATGATTCATGAAAGAGAAGGTTATTTATTGCTCCTCTAACATCTTTATATTTTTTGTAAATTTTTGATAAATTTCTAACTTGTTATTGTATCATCGCAGAATCTGAAGAAAAACATTCTTCAAAGATAGCAGAACTTGAAGAAGAAAAAAGTAGTCTTGCAAATAATCTTGCTTCCGCAATGATAAAATCTCTAGACCGGCGAAAGAAGATAAAGATATCCAACTCCAATTTGCGTAGTAACCTTCTCACCGTTCGCAATAATGCTATTGAGAAAGTCTGCCAAGATAATGATCTTCCCCTTAGTTTATATCCTTGCCTTTTGGAAAATATCCACAATTCGTTCAAGTACCAATTATTTCCGACAAAGGAGGCTGATATAAATGAGGATGAAATCGAAGATGAAGAAGAAACTGATGATGAAGATAATGAAGACGAAGATGAAGATAATGGCGAAGATAAATCCCAATAATTCTTTTTCTTCTTTTTGATCTTCTCCGTATTTTTCCCTTTCTTTCTTGCGATGATTATCTGCGACAAATTGTATCATTCTTTCTGCAAGATACTTGTAATTCCTGATATTCTTCAATATATATAAATTCCTTTTTTGCCTCTTTCCGTCTGTTATTTATATGAATTTATCATATAATGATTAATAACAATATTTATTGTTCTTATACATCGTTCCCATACTTGCCTCTTGTTATCAATCCGCAATATGATAAATGAATCATCGTAAATTTTTCTGCGAACTATATATTTTGCAGACATAATTTTCTTGTGGTCTTATTTTGCCTTCCTAGTTAAAGGTCTTATTATGCCACTTTTATGCGACAAGATCTCAGGACATTCTTACCTTTATACGTAATAATCCATTGATCTTGCCTTATCATTTAATTTTAATTTCTGCGACAATATGATAAATCTAAGCCATCTTGTGAGATTAATCTCTATTTTCTTTTTAAGACTTATGATATTGTCGTCTTTGCGATGAAATCGCAGGACGTCTTTGCGATTTATATCCTCTTATTATTGATTTCATTTATCTCATTATTTGATCTTATCGCAAAAACCCATTGATCTCATATTAACATTTCTTATTAGGCTTTTTTTCCAGTCATGCGGAAATATGACGGGCCTAAATATTCTTGCGAATATAAAGGCCCATGCGACAATATGACGGGCCTAAATATTCTTGCGAATATAAAGTCCCATGACATTGTCGTCTTTTTTGATACACATCTCCCTAATGGAGGGTATCGCCCTTATCTCTCCCCCGGTTGCCCTTCAAGGATTATACATCGGCCATACAAGACTAGCACTTTCCCATCCGGTTCTGCCAACAACCAGTTGTTTTCGTAGCCTTGTCCTTTATGCCTTATATGGCTTATAGTTACAAGACTGCACCCTAAGTGGGGTTTTCTTCGGGCCGAACACATCGTAAGCCAAGACTTTCCATGGATGGCCAGGGTAGGTTCATCCATCCCGGGCACCCACAGATCAACCGTGTACCTCGGCGCCTTGATCATACGTTGCATTCCTTAGGAGAAACTCTCGGGTGCCCAACCAGGGTATAACCTTATATAATTGGGAATCCAAGTTATCTCTCCCGGATGGATTTTCAATAATCCCAAATATCCATGACTAGGTTCCAGCAGCGGTATAGACTTTCCCATAGCCATGCAAAGAGATACCCCCCTTATGACGCACTTTAAGGACATTGCCTATTACGGAATAGAATCCGCGAACTAAGGTGTACGCCATAAAAGTTCGTCCCGTTCTTATATATTTTTAGGCGATTTGCATCCTTATTATGCATTTGCATTAAAAATTCTTATATGATTAGAGATCACCAACTTTTCACCAACGACCTTCTCTTTTTTGGGAAGAGCTTTGTCACCAGCGACCTTCTCTTTTTTCAAACGAACACCCCAGCAGGTGTAGTTGCAGAATAACCTACAACTACACCCTCAATAGAATTTGTAAAACTTAAGAAGTTCTTGATGATGAATGACACTTTTCTTATTAATTATCTCAATTGATTACATAGAAGTATCTAAATGGAACTAGAATATTTACAACTTTCTCTATTCTCTTTCCTAAGATATTTTCTAACACTCATTAAAAGAACCTCCTCAATTTTACATTTGAACTCCTATTTATAATAAAATTTGTACAACTGTATATGTGTTGCGAAGTACCTCAACATATCTTTGCAAGATTATTTTATGCTCGCAAATCTTTCATACTTCCCTGTGCTTTCTCTATCATCGCATTGTTTTGGTAGCTCTTTCCTCTTATATTTATTACGATGTTCGTAAGCTAATGTCTTGTGATATTCGGTACTTACATCTTGCCTCTTATCATGTCAATTCTACGAAGAAGGAATGTCATGAGAACCTCTATTCTCGTAAATTTAATATATTTATCACCACCTATTACATTCGCAACACGTATTTTTCTTTTTCGTTAAATTTTTGACACGTTTCTTCGTAACAGTTCTTTTCAACTGTTCACGTCTAATCGCATTGATGAGTTTCTATCTTCATCGAACTCTCTCTTCTTTATAAATATTATCTTTTGTTTTTATTTTTATTCTCTTATCCTATTCATCTTCCTCATCACTCGCCTCGCAATTTATTCCATTTTTTCTGCTACTACGATTTCTTATCTCTTTCACCTCTTTTCCTTTCTATCTTCTATCCTACATCCAATGGCTCCAAAGAAGAAAACTATTGAACAAATTAATACAGAGCTTGCTGATAGGGATCTTATTCTTTCTGAAATTGATGGTCATGACAAGAAGTCTTCTCTCTGTATGGAGCTCTTTACCGATCTTACTTGGAATGATCGAAAGTTTTAATCTCACGCGGTCAAATCCTCGCAGGTCTTCCTCTTCCTCTTTATGATGTTAATCTTCCTTATTCTATGAAATTATTTCCCACCCCAATTTTTCATGTGCCATTTATCAATTGATCGTGATTGCATTCGCATTCTGGTCGAATTCGCAACTCGTGTCGCTACTTTTGGAAAATATTTGTATTGATTGACCTTAGGAAACCTGGATTTCAAGATATGGAAATTATTCACTGCAGACTATACTGATTGAGAGTTTCTTTAAAAATTACACATTAATTCCTGCGAAGAAGGAAGATAAACGTTGGGGTGTTCGTCTTCATTGTAAACCTAATATTTCAACAGATGACCTTCTCATGCACAATATTGATTATGCCTCGGGAAATAATAGAACCCCTCGCCGTTCTCATGACGAATATTGGTATAATTACCCTCTAGCATTATCGGGTTCTTATATTTCTGGAATAGTAGATCTTCATGAGAACCTTCGTGATCGTAACTATCAACCTTGGGTCTTTTCTTGGCCTAACGAAGATAAAAATGTATGTATCTCTATCTCCTTATTTTCTTGTTATTCTTCAACTTATTTTCAAATGAGGTAATAATAACTCTTATATGCTTTCTAAACAATATATTGTTGCCTCTGTTTCTTATCCTTATTTGAATTTGTAGGCTCTTCCTGATCTTCCTGAGGTTGTTGCGAGTGAGAATAAGAACTCTACTTCTTCCAAAAGGTTAACTGCGAGACAAAAAACACTTCGCTATGCGAAGAATACCCAAACTTCTGGTAGTCAAAATGATGCTCTTCGCAAAGGAAAAAGGAAACTTGAGGATGTTGTTTTTGAGAGGAAGAAGAAGAAACTCTCAACCAATGCTTACTCCAATGTGATCTCTTCTAGTAAGGATGTTGACGAAGATCAAAGTGATGAAGATGATAAATTTCCTGAGAAGGACTTTAATTCTAATTATGATACCCTTTCTGATAAAGGAGATGATAATGATGCTAATGAATATGAAGATGAAGATTATAGTAACACGGAAACTTTTGATTCAGCAATGGTTCAAGTATCTGAGGCTTTTCTCCATTCTTCTCGTGGGTTAGGAAACTCTCCTACTGTGAATGCTCGTAAGCTTATTGCGAAGGCTTGCAAAGTTCCTACTGTACTCAATAACAACTCTCTTAGTGGAATTTCAATATTTTTCTCTCCTGCTACATTATATGATTTAGGGAGTATGGTAAGTTTATTTTCTGTTCCTTGTTTGTTTCCCTTATTCCATTAATTTCTAACCCTTTTTATTTGATCAGGTTGGAAGAGTGTTCTGCATTTGCTTCGATTGGGAAAGACGTCATTCCATTGCTGAGAAGAAAACTTTAAGCCGTTGTAAGAAGTTAGAGGTTGTAAATTCAAGACTTCGTCAGAAAGTAGAGGATTTAAGTATTGATAATGCAGAATTAACATCCCGTCACGAAGATAATCCACAATCTGCGAGCATCGCAGCTGATAGTTCTTCTCTTTTTGAGGAGAATAATCAACTAAAGCTTGAAAACTCTTCTCTTCGTGATGATAAGAAGCAATTAGAAGGTAAATTCTTCATAATGGTAAGTGTTTTGATTACTTTTCCTTCGTAACTTACTAACCTATTTCTTAATTTCTTCCCTTACTGTAGAAAAATATGCGAAGATGAATGATGATCTGGAAACTATTCTTGCCGGTCGTAACCAGAAGATTTCTAATTTAAGGTCTCAACTTCTAATTTCCCAGAACAACCATAGCTTATATGTCAAGCGTTTCCGAGCTAAGATGACTCGCATGATTTGTGAAGACAATCAAATTCCTCTCAAGAAGTACCAGACGCTCCTTTTTGAAGAAATTCCTGAGGATACCCCATATCTGGAAATATCTGATAGTGAAGTTGAATATGATCTCTCTGAAGAAGAAAAAGAAGATCATTTTGATGGGAATAAATCACCCGAAAAATAGCTTTATTATTTTTTGTATATCTGCTCTAGTTCTTTTCATATTGTCTGTTTGAATACAATACTTTCTTCTTTCCTGCACTTTTGATCAACCAAAAATTTCTTTTTGAAGCTTAACTAGTATTAATGTCTTAATTTTGCGATGATGAATTGATCCTTCTTTGATTGAGTGCCTCCCTTATTCGCATAACTTGATCATGTGGAGAGAAATAATATATCTTAAAGACTTAGCTTAGTATTTCCTTTCCCCCTATTATTGCTCTTCAGATGATCAATATGTTGTTGGAAGTATTATAATATCTGCCTCAATTGAATTTGCGAAGCTTCAGCTTGTTGCGATTGTGAATAAGAAATCCTCCCTTTGAAATATAAGAAATACGAGGTATGAAATATCCTAAGAAGTACGTACTTGCCTCTATTCTTTCGTGAAGTTCTTGAATGTTGCTGTAGTTGCAGAATAACCTACAACTACACCCTCAATAGAATTAGTAAAAACGCATGAAGTTCTTGACGATGAATAACAATTTTCTTATTAATGTTCTCAATTGATTACAAAGAAGTATCTAAATGGAATTAGAATAGTTACAACTTTCTCTATTCTCTTTCCTAAGATATTTTCTAACACTCACTAAAAGAACCTCTCGAATTTTACATTTGAACTCCTATTTATAGTAAAACTTATACAGCTGTATATGAATTGTGAAGTATCGCAATTCATACTCGCAAAATTACTTCATCCTCGCAAAACTTCATATTTCCCCACGCTATTTCTATCATCGTATCATTTTATATCTCTTTTCTCCATTATTTATTACGATACTCGTGAACTATTATCTTGCGATATTCAGTACCTACATCTTGCCTCTTCTCATGTCAATTCTACGAAGAAGAAATGTCATGAGAATCCCTATTCTCGTAAATTTAGTGTAGTTATTACCATCCATCAAGTTCGCAACACGTCTTTTTACTTCTCCCTTATCTTTTTGACACGTTTCTTCGTAACCGTTCTTTTCAACCGTTCACGCTTACTCGTATTAATGAGTTTTTATTTTCATCAAATTCTCTTATAAATACTATCCTTTGTTTTTGCTTTTTATTCTCTTATTCATCTTCTTCACCACTTCTGCCTCTGCAATCTCTTTTATCTTTTTTCCTTTCTATTTTCCCTCTTATATTCAATGGCACCAAAGAAGAAAACTATTGAACAAATTAATGCGGAACTTGCTGATAGAGATCTTATTCTCTCTGAGATTGAAGGTTATGATAATAAATCTACTCTCTGTGTGAATCTCTTTACCAACTATGTTTGGGATGATCAGAAAATTTTAATCTCACGAGGTCAAATCCTCGCAGGTCTTCCTCTTCCTCTTTATGATGTTAATTTTCCTCTATTCTATGAAATTATTTCCCACCCCAATTTTTCTTGTGCCATTTACCAATTGACTGGTGATTGTATTCGCCTCTTAGTTGAATTCGCAAATCGTGCCGCTTTTGGGAAATCTTTGTATTCAGTTGATCTTAGGAAACCTGGATTTGAAAATATGGAAATTGTTGCTGCGAATTATAAAGTTGAGGGTTTCTTCAAAAAATATACACTAATTCCTGCGAGGAAAAAAGATAATCGTTGGGGTGTTCGTCTTCATCGTAAAGCTAATAGCGCAGCAGATGATCTTCTTATGCACGATATTGATTATGCTTCAGGAAATAATAAGACACCTCGTCGTTCTAATGATGAAGATTGGTATAAGTACCATTTAATATTATCGGGTTCTTATATTTCTGGGATAGTAGAACTTCCTGCGAACCTTCGTAACCGCTATTATCAACCTTGGGTTTTTATAAATGTATGTACTCCCATCTCCTTATCTTTTTGTTACCCTTTAATTTCAAATGAGGTAAGAAACACTCTTGTATTTTTCTAAACAATATATTGTTGCCTCTGTTTCTTATCCTTATTTGAATTTACAGGTTCCACTTCTTCCTGAGATTGCTGCGAGTGAAAATAAGAGTTCTACTTCTTCTAAAAGGCTTACTGCAAGACAACAAACTCTTCGTTCTGCGAAGGTTACCCAAGCTTCTGGTAGTCAAGATGATGCTCTTCGCAAAGGAAAAAGAAAACTTCAAGATGTTGTTTACGAGAGGAGGAAAAAGAAGATACTCTCAACCAAATCTCATTCCAATGTAATTTCTTCTAATGAGAAAATTGAGGAAGATCTTGGTGATGAAGATGATAAATTTCCTGAGAAGGACTTTAGTTCTAATTCAAATACCCTTTATGACAAAGGAGATGATGATAATGATGTTGATGAAGGTGGAAATGAAGATTATAGTATCCCAGAAACTTTTGCCTCAGCAATGGTTAGCATCTCTGAGGCTTTCCTCCATTCTTCTCGTGGATTAGGAAATTCTCCTACAGCGAATGCTCGCAAACTTATTGCGAAGGCTTGTAAAGTTCCTACCGTAATTGATAATAACTCCCTTAAAGGAATTTCAAGATTCGTATCTCCTGCTTCATTATATGCTTTAGGTAGCATGGTAAGTTTCTTCTCTATTCCTTGTTTATTTCCCTTATTTTGTTGATTTCTAACCCCTTTTTTCTTGTTTAGGTTGGAAGAGTTAGTTGTGCAGCTGCTTCTGATTGGGAAAGACGCCATTCTATTGCTGAGAAGAAAACTTTGAATCGTTGTAGAAGTTAGAGGTTGAAAATTCAAATCTCCGTCAGAGAGTAGAAGATTTAAATATTGATAACGCAGAATTAATATCCCGTCACGAAGATAATTCACAATCTGCGAGCATCGCAATTGATAATTCTTATCTTCTTGAGGAGAATAATCAATTAAAGCTTGAAAATTCTTCTCTTCGTAATGATAAGAAGCAACTAGAAGGTAATTTCTTTGCGATGGTAATTATTTTGGTTACTTTTCATTCGTAATTTTCTAACCAATTCCTTAATTTCTCTCCTTGCTGCAGAAAATTATGCGAAGATGAATAATGATCTGGAAATTATGCTTGCTAATCGTAATAAGAAAATTTCTGACTTGAGATCTCAGCTTCTAATTTCCCAGCATAACCATAGTTTATATGTCAAGCGTTTTCGAGCTAAGATGACTCGCAAGATTTGCGAAGATAATGAAATTCCTCTCAAGAAGTACCATACGCTCCTTTCTGAAGAAATTCCTGAAGATACTCCATATCTGGAAATCTCTGAAAGTGAAGTTGAAAATGATAGTGAAGTTGAAGAAGAAGATCATTTTGATGGGAATAGATCGCCTGAAAAATAACTTCACTTTTTTGTTTTGTTTTTTGTTTTGTATATCTGTTTTGTAACTTCACTCTTTTTTGTATGTCTGTTCTGTTTCTTTTCAATATAACACTTTCTTCTTGATTGCACTTTGAATCAATCCAACAATTTCTTTTTCAAAGCTTAATTTGAATTAATCTTTCTTTGATGTTTGTTTCCCTTATTCGCATAACTTGATCATGTGGAGAGAAATAATATATCTTAAAGACTTAGCTTAGTATTCCTTTTCCCCTTATTATTGCTCTTCATATGATCAACTCTTGCTGGAAGTATTAGAATATCCTTTTCAATTTATCTTACGAAGTTTTGTCTGATTGTGATTATGAATAAAAAGTCCTCCCTTTGAAGTATAAGAAATATGAGCCTTTTTCCTTTTGCGGAATGTTGCGAGGTAAATAATAAATCTCCCCTTGAAGTATAAGAATTATGAAGTATACGAAATATGAAATATCCTTAAGAAGTATAAAATATCTTTGAAGAAGTATTAGCAGTATCCAATTCATGAAGAATTGCCCAATATATGAAGAAGTATAAGAATTGTATAAAGAAGTATAATAAGTACTTAACCTTCGCAAAATTAAATATCCGTTGAATAAGTATAATAAATATGATATACTCTTGAAGAAGTATAAATAGTATTGAATTTGTAGAAAAATATTCAATATATGGAGAAGTATAAGAAGTACGAATATGAACTTATCTGTATTTGATTGCTATCAAAATCGCATCTTTTGTTAAGTCTTCATTAAAATTCTTCAATGATGTTGTCTTCTTTGATATGACTTCTTGTAAAAATTCTTCAATGATATTGACAGAGCTGTCTTCTCTTCAAAATTTCTTGATGTATATTCTTGTAAAATTTCTTCAATGATATTGACGAAGTTGTCTTCTTTTCAGATCTTCATAATGTATATTCTTTTATAATTTCTTCAATGATGTTAATTCAATGAATTTCATTAATTTCTATGGTCTTATCATGCCTTCCTAAGTAAAGGTCTTATTTTTCCACCTTTTTTGTAGTAAATTTTTGTATTTGCGATAATATGACAAGTCTGAACATTCTTGCGAATATACAACCTCGTGACATTATCGTCTTGCGATGAAATCGCAGGATGTTCTTACACTTTCATGCAAAAACCCATTGATCTCATCTTAACTTCTTTGTATAGTATTTTAGCCTCTTCAGGAAGTGTTGCGACAATATGACAGGCCTAAATATTCTTGCGAACATAAATCCCCATGACATTTGCCGTCTTGCGATGAAATCGCAGGACGTCTCTACACTTTCATGTAGTGACCCATTGATCTCATCTTAACTTCTTTGTTATGTTCTCGAGTTCTTTATTCTTTTCTTTCTTTCTTTCTTTTTTTTTTTTTTTTTTTTTTTAAGGCTCGCAGAACTTCATTTGTTGCACAAATATGACAAGCCTTTATGTTTTCGCAAACAAGAAGCCTCGTGACATTTGCGTCTTATAGCACGTATCAGCTCCCTAATGGAGGGTGCTTCCCTTTATCTTCCCCTGATTTCCCCTTCAAGGAAGCGTACATCGACCATACAAGGTTAGCTCTTCCCATCCGGTTCTGCCAACAACCAGCTTTTGATCGCAACCTCTTATCCTTTTGCCTATAGGGCTTATAGTTACGAGGTTGCACCCTATGGGGTATCTTTGGGTCAAGTGCATCATTTGCCAAGACTTGTCAAAAATTGCAGATGTGGTTCAACCTCACCCGACACTCTTGACTTAACCGTGTACCTCGGCGCCTTGATCGTTTTCTGCACTTCTTGGGAAAGACAGTATGCCTTAGTCGCCCAACCTAAATCTTCTTACACCGCATTTTATATTGCGTAATGTCGCTAGATTAGGTGAGAATCCAAGGTGTCTAACCCGGATAGGTACCCCATTATTGGGTTGTACCCCTAAATTTTTACCATGTACTAAGGGCCCTTGGTGGTGTTCCGGTTACCCTTAGCCACGTTATAGGTACCCCCTTAAATGACGTACTTTAGGACTTTGCCTCTTACGAAATATAGCTTCGCGAACTAGGGTGTACGCCACAAAGGTTTTCCTGTATAAAATTTTCTGCGGCTCTCTTTCTTTTTTTGGAGGCTGATCACAGATTGCGGTCTTTTATTCGCAAATTAATGAAAGTTTAATCGGAATATAAATTCTGAAATTCGTAACTTTTCCCAATTTCCTACGAGCAAACAATATTCGTAAAATTTATCACGAAATAAAAATTTTGTTTTGCCACATACCTTATTTCCAAGAGCAAACATACTGATTACCTTCTTGTTTTATTATTTTCCTTCTTCTTTCTTCGCAAATCACAATCCCTTATTGTCATCGTAAATTTCTTGTATGATTATCATCGTAACTTTATTCTCTTTTTCCTTAATCCTCTGCCATTAAATTTTCACTTGTTTTCACAGCCTTTGCTCTTTTTCTCCAATTTTCCTTCTCAGCAGTTTTTCCTTCGCAAACTTCTACTTCTGTATCGTAACATTTTTTTCCCTCAGCCCAATCACCCTTGATAATTCCAATACCCTTCATATGAGGAAATTTTATGCACTGATGTAGAGTGGAAGCTACGCCTAGAATTCCATGAAGCCATGGTCTTCCTATCAAAGCATCATATGGTGATTCGACATCAACGATGCAGAACAGAATTTCATTTCGCATTCCACTTAATGGAATTCGCATGCTCACTTCTCCTTTGGGCTTGTTGGCAGTTCCATTAAAACCATAAATTCTGTAAGTAGAAGGTATTAAATCTGCATCTTTTCCCCCCATAGTTTTGTAAGCAGAATAGAAGAGGATATTGACAGAACTTCCCGTATCAATCAAAATCCTATTTAGACCAATTGATTCTTCCTACATATCATCTTCGTTTTCTTCCATATTCATGTAGATTGCTAATCTTACTACCAATGGATTATCATGTGCTTCACAACCTTCTGAAATTTCAGTGGCTTCAAAAGAAATTTCACGTTTCTGCCAATCTTCAAGTCGTGAAATTTTTGCGATGTTCATTACTTCCTTTCCTTCACCATCCCTCGCATATACCCTGCTTAACACATTATCATGAAAATCCTCTATGGTTTTATATGAATGAACAATGGAATTAAAGAAAACATTCCTTGCTTTTGATCCCACTTCTATATGTAGGATTTCTTCTCCTTTTTCTTTTGTTGTGTTCTCCCTGCGAGTTATGACTGGAGCCTGTGGTAATTGTTGCGAATGTGTCTTCTTAAGTAAAAATTTATTTAGCTTTCCTTGATCAATCATTCGCAAGATTATCCTCTTGATATTATGGAAATTATTTTTAGAATGTCTATGAAAATGATGATATGAACAAAATTCATGACTTCTTGGACCCATTGGTGGTTCCTTTCCCATGTTCCATGGAGTTGGTATATTCTCTACCAGGATAATTGCTTGCCATATCTTTTCTACACTTGTATTCAAAGGTGGAAACTTTATCTCTTCCCTTATCATTCTTTGACCTCCTTAACCGTTGTTATAATTTTGTCTCTGGTTCCCTTGTCCAAAATAATTTTGCCTTTGTCCCCCATAATTTTCTTGTTGTTGATCTAATCTTGGAATTTGGCTATTTCCTATTCGATTATAGAAATTCTTCTCTCTATCATACTCTTCTTGATCTCTACTGCCCATTGCTACCATTTTTGGCTGGCTATCATTGATTTTCTTCTCTTCTGAAATTTGCGAAGAAGTTTGTGAGGATGTTTGCGAAGTACCTGCTACTACATTGATTATTTTGGGAAGTAAATTTGCTCCTCCCTCTTGATTGCTAGTGTTTGCTACTGGATATGACTCCATATTGTTTTGCTTTTCCTCTAGTGTAATGTATTCTTCTTGCAATTCTCGTAACTCTGTCATCATTATGGAATTCTTTCTTCTGAAGATTTGAACATATAATTGTTCAGTTGCGAACATCACATTTATGAAGGACAGAATCAAGTATCTCTCATCCACACGCCCTGCCATATCACTGCACATAATCTTCCATCGTCTTACCAAATGCTTCAAACTTTCACCCACTCTTTGTTTTAAACCAAATACATCTTCAATACCAAGCCGTGAAGAGTGATTTGTGATATATGCTCCAAGGAAAGTTGCTTGCAAATGACTGAATGACGTAATAGTGTTCTTAGGGAGTCCTTCGAACCACTTTAAAGCTTCCCCTGTTAAACTCGATGCGAAGTACTTGCATAACACAGCATCATGATTCTCCCATTGTAACATGCATCTTATGTATGCTTTAATGTGCTGAATAGCACATGAAGTCCCATCAAAGATACTGGTAAGTGTGGGCAAATTGCGTTTTGGTGGAATTCCTCCCAATTGTACTTCTCTAGAAAATGGAGTCCTCGCAGCTTCTTCTATTGCTTCATCTAATTGCCTTCTATCTCCTCCTCTTCTATTGTTTATCATCCCTCTCATTTCTGCTAATTCTCGAAAGATTCATGCATTTGCCTCAGAATTCTCATCCATTGGTCTTTTTAATGCAGCTTTTCTTCTTCTACGTTCTTGCGCTTCCTCCCTTGCGATACTTCGCATTCTATCATATTCTTCATTAATGTTTTCATTTGCATAATTTTGTAAATATCTTCTTTCTAAATTATCATAATTTTTCAGTCGCAGAGCATCTTGGAATTCTTGTTCTTCCCTTTCTATTCTTCTCATGCGAATATCAGGAATTTCTTCTTCTTTATTTCTCATTCTTCTGTGATTTATTTCTTCTTGATTTGCTTGTACTCTGATTCGAGAATTTAGTTCATTCCTCTCCACTTCTGTTTGTTGATTTACAATTCTTCTCTTTATTCTTTCATACTCAACATTTTGTTTGTTACGAGCCTCTTCATGTCTTCTTACTCCATTCTCGTGATTCTTTTGATGTATTGCTTGTTGTCTCTCAGTTTCTTCCATAAGTTGTTGTTCTTCCTCTCGATTCTGATTGTTTTCTCTAGTATTTGGTCTTGTTCGTAAATTCCCCATGCTTTGTTCGTGGTTTGGTATTAAAATGAAACGATTCTCTTGATTTCTTTCACCTTGATTATGCGCTTGTTCTTGCATATTATTTTCATTATTGATTATCGGTGAATTTTGTCCTTCTCTTTCTGTTCTAACATTTGATCTTGCAACACTTTGATATTTCCTTCTTTGTAGTATCTCATTTTCCATCCTCAATTCTTGATTTTGTCTTGTTAAATTGGCACGTTCTTCAGCTTCGATCATTCGTTCTTTTTGGATTCCTTGTCTCAATGTTTCTAACATCTCCCTTTCTCTTTCAAGAATTGTTCCTCCCATCAACCTCCCATTTTCTCTGATTTGTGGTTCTCTATCTCCTTCTTCTGGTGTATTAGTTCTCCAAGTGTGTATACTCACTTGATCATGATCTATTATTTGTTGAGCTTGATTTCTTCGATTACTCCTTCTCCTACTAGGTTCTCCTGTTATATTTGCTTCTCCTCCTGCAAGTCTTACACTTCTTCTTACTTCAGTTAATGGTTCTGATGTGTTTCTTCTTCTTGTCATTTTTCTGCACAGAATTCTTCAAATCCCTGTTTCTAGCGCCAATTATGTAGTTGCAGAATAACCTACAACTACACCCTCAATAGAATTAGTAAAAACTCAAGAAGTTCTTGACGATGAATAACAATTTTCTTATTAATGTTCTCAATTGATTACAAAGAAGTATCTAAATGGAATTAGAATAGTTACAACTTTCTCTATTCTCTTTCCTAAGATATTTTCTAACACTCACTAAAAGAACCTCTCGAATTTTACATTTGAACTCCTATTTATAGTAAAACTTATACATCTGTATATGAATTGCGAAGTATCGCAATTCATACTCGCAAAATTACTTCATCCTCGCAAAACTTCATATTTCCCCGCGCTACTTCTATCATCGTATCATTTTATATCTCTTTTCTCCTTTATTTATTACGATACTCGTGAACTATTATCTTGCGATATTCAGTACCTACAGTTGCGAAGTAAAAAATATCAATCCTTCAAATATAAGAAGTATGAAGTATCCTTAAAGAAGTATAAGAAGTATAAAATATCTTTGAAAAAGTATTAGAAGTATTCAATCCGTGAAGAATTATCCAATGTATGAAGAAGTATAAGACTTATTCAATCCGTGAAGAATTATTCAATGTATGAAGAAGTATAATAAGTATGTAATCCTAGTAAAATTTAATGAATACGAACTATCTGTTTTTGATTGCGAGTAAAATAACATCTTTTGTTATGTCTTCGTGATATATATTTTTGTAGAAATTCTTCAATGATATCGATGGGATTGCCTTCTTTGTTAGGACTTCATGATATATCTTCTTGTAAAAAATTCTTCAATGATATTTACGGAATTGCCTTCTTTGTCAGAACTTCATGATATATATTCTTGTAAAAATTCTTCAATGAAATTGATGGAATAAATTTCATTAATTGTTGTGGTCTTATCATGCCTTCCTAAGTAAAGGTCTTATTTTGCCACCTCTTTTGTGATAATATTTTTATATTTACGATAATATGACAAGTCTAAACATTCTTGCGAATATACAATAGATTATAGATCTACTTTGAGTATATCCAATAGTTTTAAGACTTGTAGAGATGAATTTGGAAAGAGAATCAAAACCTTGAAAGCCCAAAAGAAGGAACTTGAGAAGGATAAAGAACGCATTACTCTTCAAGGTGCTGAAGCTCTATCAAAGTTCCGCAATGCCCTTATTGACACTGAACTTGAGAGAGATAGACTTAAGGATGAAAACATTGAACTTCTTAAAAGAGAAAAACAAATCCGTTCCCATCTTCTCATTCAAAATGATGATGAATTCGCATGGGATGCGACAATTCTGGATAATGCTAGGAAAAATTTAGCAATAGATGTCAGTCTTCATACTGAAAAGGAAACCTTGATACAAGAAATGATTCATGAAAGATAAGGTTATTTATTGCTCCTCTAACATCTTTATATTTTTTGTAAATTTTTGATAAATTTCTAACTTGTTATTGTATCATCGCAGAATCTGAAGAAAAACATTCTTCAAAGATAGCAGAATTTGAAGAAGAAAAAAGTAGTCTTGCAAATAATCTTGCCTCCCGCAATGATAAAGTCTATAGACTGCGAAAGAAGATAAAGATATCCAACTCCAATTTGCGTAGTAACCTTCTCACCGTTCGCAATAATGCTATTGAGAAAGTCTGCCAAGATAATGATCTTCCCCTTAGTTTATATCCTTGCCTTTTGGAAAATATCCCACCAGTTCAAGTACCAATTATTTCGAGTTGAGGCTGATATAAATGAGGATGAAAGCGAAGATGAAGAAGAAACTGATGATGAAGATAATGAAGACGAAGATGAAGATAATGGAGAAGATAAATCCCAATAATTCTTCTTCTTCTTTTTGATCTTCTCCTGTATTTTTCCCTTTCTTTCTTGCGATGATTATCTGCGACAAATTGTATCATTCTTTCTGCAAGATACTTGTAATTCCTGATGTTCTTCAATATATATAAATTCCTTTTTTTTCCTCTATCCGTCTGTTATTTATATGAATTTATCATATAATGATTAATAACAATATTTATTGTTCTTATACATCGTTCCCATACTTGCCTCTTGTTATTAATCCGCAATATGATAAATGAATCATCGTAAATTTTTCTGCGAACTATATGTTTTGCGGACATAATTTTCTTGTGGTCTTATTTTGCCTTCCTAGTTAAAGGTCTTATTATGCCACTTTTATGCGACAAGATCTCAGGACATTCTTACCTTTATACGTAATAATCCATTGATCTTGCCTTATCATTTAATTTTAATTTCTGCGACAATATGATAAATCTAAGCCATCTTGTGAGATTAATCTCTATTTTCTTTTTAAGACTTATGATATTGTCGTCTTTGCGATGAAATCGCAGGACGTATTTGCGATTTATATCCTCTTATTATTGATTTCATTTATCTCATTATTTGATCTTATCGCAAAAACCCATTGATCTCATCTTAACATTTCTTATTAGGCTTTTTGGCCAGTCATGCGGCAATATGATGGGCCTAAATATTATTGCGAATATAAAGTCCCATGACATTGCCGTCTTTTTTGATACACAGCTCCCTAATGGAGGGTATCGCCCTTATCTCCCCCCCGGTTGCCCCTTCAAGGATTATACATCGGCCATACAAGACTAGAACTTTCCCATCCGGTTCTGCCAACAACCAGTTGTTTTCGCAGCATTGTCCTTTATGCCTTATATGGCTTATAGTTACAAGACTGCACCCTAAGTGGGGTTTTCTTCGGGCCGAACACATCGTAAGCCAAGAATTTCCATGGATGGCCAGGGTAGGTTCATCCATCCCGGGAACCCACAGCTCAACCGTGTACCTCGGCGCCTTGATCATACGTTGCATTCCTTAGGAGAAACTCTCGGGTGCCCAACCAGGGTATAACCTTATATAATTGGGAATCCAAGTTATCTCTCCCGGATGGATTTTAAATAATCCCAAATCTCCATGACTAGGTTCCATCAGCGGTATAGCCTTTCCCATAGCCATGCAAAGAGATACCCCCCTTATGACGCACTTTAAGGACATTGCCTCTTACGGAATAGAATCCGCGAACTAAGGTGTACGCCATAAAAGTTCGTCCCGTTCTTATATATTTTTAGGCGATTTGCATCCTTATTATGCATTTGCATTAAAAATTCTTATATGATTAGAGATCACCAACTTTTCCTTTTTAATGGAAAAATTTCTCATTTTTGAGCAGAGTTTTTCTTATATGATTCGAAATCATCTTGTTTTTCGATTGTTCGCAACATGATATTGTTGCACTTCTTTTCTTCTGTGATGAATGATTATTCTCAACCTCTTGTTACTTTATTTATTTTCTTGCGAGAAACGATTCATCGCAACATCTTATACTTATCTTCATCTTCGTATGATCAATCGTTATTGAATCTTTTGGAACAAACTATTCTTGAAGTATACCTTTTCCCCGCAACTCTATATTGTCCACCATCAATTTCTCAGCTCTCTGATTTTTCCTCCTGTTATGTTGCCAATTACGATTTCGGGCGCTTCTTTCTTCGCAAGTATTAATGTCAACTTCATAACACTTTTTGCCTTCAAACCAATCACCTTTAATTATCCCAATACCATGAGGATGTGGAAACTTTATGCATTGATGATATGTTGATGCTATTCCCAAGATCCCATAGAGCCATGGCCTTCCAATTAAAGCATTGTAAGGAGATTCTATATCCACTACGCAAAACTTAATTTTTGAAGATATCTTGTTCAATGGAATTTCCATAGTAATTTCTCCTTTTGGCTTGTTTGCGGTGCCATTAAAACCATAGATCTTGTAAGTTGAAGGGATTAGCTCATCATCTCTTCCACCCATTGTGCGATAAGTATGATAAAACAAAATATCCACCGAGCTTCCAGTGTCAATTAAAACGTTATCTATTGCCCAAGAATCACTTGTTGCATCATCATTATCTTCTTCTTCTATGTATTTTGGATTTATCTCTAATTTCACCACCAATGGGTTGTCATGCATCTTCCCAGGCTCTGGTATCTCTTCTGCAGTAAAAGAGATAACTTGTTTCTGCCATTCTTCTAACGGAGAAATCTTCGCAATATTCATCACCTCTCTTCCCTCTATATCCCTTGCAAATACTCTGCTTAGCACATTGTCATGGAAATCCTCTATCGTTTTTTGTGAATGTACAATTGAATTGCAGAATAGATTTTTTGTTGTAGCTCCTACTTCAATGACAAATGTTTCTGCTTCTTTTGCAACATTAACTCTGCGAATTTCTGGTGCTTGCGGCAATTGTTGCGGTTGTAAATATCTTGCTAAAAAATGATTTAATTTTCCTTGTTCGATCATTCGCAAAATGATTCTTTTCACATTTCTACAATTATTCACAGAATGACCATGAAAATGATGATAAGGACAAAATTCTTGATTGTGGTTGTTGGGATGTGGTTCCTTCCCCATGTTCCAGGGTGAGGGTATATTCTCCATTAAAATAATCGCTTCCCAAATCTTGTCTATACCAGTATTTAAAGGCGGCAATTTGATATCTTCCCACATATTCCTCTGACCTCTTTGCTCTCTTGAATAATTCTGCTCTCGTCCACCATAAGTTTCATGTGGTTGATCAAACCGTGGGACCTTATTATTATTATTGCGATTATAAAAATTTCTCTCCTTTTCTAATTCCTCTTGATCTCTACTCCCCATTGCTACTATCTTAAGTTGATTATCAGTCTCCATTTTCTCTCATGTTTTTGGGAAGTACTTGCTACTGTATTAATCATCCTTGGTAACAAACTTCCATTTGCTGCGGCTGAACTTGTGCCTGCAAGAATTGGATAAGACTCCATCTCATTTTTTTTTTCCTCCAAAGCGATATATTCCTCTTGCAATTCTCGCAACTCTGTCATAGTGATTGTGTTTTTAACTCTGAAGACCTGGATGTATAATAGATTTGTCGCAAACATAGCATTTATGAAGGACAAAATGAAATATCTTTCATCTACTCTTCCTGCCATTTCACTACACATTGTCCTCTATCTTATGGTTAAGTGCTTCAAACTCTCACCAACCCTCTGTTTCAATCCAAACACATCTTCAATTCCAGGTCGCGCAGAATTATTGCTGATGTAGGATCCTAAGAAAGTGGTTTGCAAGTGCATGAACGAAGTTATTGTATTCTTGGGAAGACTTTCGAACCACTTCAATGCTTCGCCAGTTAAACTTGACGCAAAATATTTGCACAAAACGACATCATGGTTCTCCCATTGTAGCATACATCGAATATAAGCTTTGATATGTTGGACACAAGACACGTAGTTCCATCAAATATACCGGTCAACACCAAGTCCGACAATAAAGAATTTGCATTTTGGAGGTATCCCTCCTAATTGTACCTCTTGAGTAAATGGAGTTTTCGCGAGTTGCTCTTCGATTTCCTCATCAAGTTGCCTTCTTCCTCCTTCTCTTCTCGTTATTTATCATTCCTCTCATTTCTCATCCAATTCTCGATAAAAAATAAAATCAAGATTTGTTCATTCCTATCACTAAAACAAAATTTTGCTCCATTGGTCTTTTCAACGCATTCTCTTCTCAATGCTAAATCGTTCATGCTAAGATATTCTTTCTTGCCTTGCGATGTTTCTCGCTTCTTCTCCAATATCTTGATTTTGCCTTCTTCTGCGTTCCCATTCTTCATCAGTTAGATGGTCTTTCATAATCCGAATCCACCAACTTCAAATGAGAGAAAACATTTTTATACGAGGATACAACTATCTTTCTTCTTCTTGCAAGTTAATTTGTCTTTCATTCTCTTCTCCATGAATTTCCTCATCCCGAGATTGACGGTTTACTCCCTTCTTTGTTCCATCTTTATATTTAACGAGTTTAAAAAATTCCCAAACATCGGATCTAAGTCTGGAGTCTCTTTTTGCACAACCAACAGTTTAGTCATTCCGCGAGGAATGTAGCATCTCAACATCATCATCCTGTTTCTCTTCGTTGCCTTTCTATGTCACCTTGCTTGCTTTACACTGGAAGTATGAGAAAAAAGGTAGAAAAATGGCGATGGCGCTGTTGGATGAGAAAAAAAGGCAGAGAGAGAAGAGAAACGAAGAAGAATAGAAGATAAGACGAAGCTAGGTTTTATCCTTTTATACCTCGACGAGGAGGGGACACGCGTCATATAACCATAAGTATTATGTTCCTGCTAACCTTGTGAGTTCTGATCCGGACGAGTTTACCCGTTTTGTCGGGCCGGCATTTATCCAACCCTAACTCCGGCTTGTTATACAACCAATCAATCCGAGTGCGGGTTTTTTTCACAGTCAGCTAACCTCTCTGGCGAATTCTCTCTCATATTTTGCCTTCTTCTCGCGACTTTCTTCTTCTTGCAAGTTAATTTGTCTTTCATTCTCTTCTCCATTCCTCATTGAATTCTCTCATATTCCTCATTGAGGTTATCATTATTACGATTTTGCGCACGTTGTCTTTCTCAATTGTCATGATTATTCTGACGCAACGCTGCTTGAATTTCTTGATTTTCTACTTCTGCTCGCAATCTCTCTCTTTATCCTGCTAAGCGTACTTGCTCAATATAATGCCTCTCAATATCATCTTCGATAATCCTGCGATTTCTTCGAATCTCTTCATCACGTAACATTCTCCTTCTCTCTTCTTGATTTTCTCCCTCATCCTGATTTCGTCTAATGTCTAAAGTTTCCCCGCGTGGAATATGACAATCATTTATCAAATTCTCCCCAACATTTTGTATAGGGAGATTCTGCCTTGTTTCTTCTCTATATGATATTGAATTTGATCTTATGCTGCTTCTCGATCTTCTGTTTTGCAACCTCAAATTTTCCATTCTTAATTCATGATTTTGTCTTGTAAGATTGGCACGCTCTTCTGCCTCTAATCTTCTTTCTTCCTGTATCCTTTGTATTAAAGCATCTTCTATTTCATGTTCTTCATGAATTAATCCTCCATCCATTTCTTGATTTCTTTCCTCCTCTTGATTTTCCGCCTCTTCTATCGAATCCGACCTCCAAGTATGCACACTTACTCTATCATAATCCATATTTCTATCTTGTGCTCGTGTTTGTTGATTTGGTGGTTGGATTAAATTTTCTGCTTCATTTCTCCTTCTACTTCTTCCTGATCTGTTCCTTAAAGATCCTTCCAATTCACCCGTTCCTACCCCTGCAATTCTTTTACTTCTTCTCACTGTTGTTGGTGGTTCTGACGTATTTCTTCTCATATTAGCCATTTCTCTTCAATTCTAATAATTTCTTCAAATCTTCAAACTATAATTTGAAATTTCTCAAGTTTGATTCTCCCTATTTCTGGACGCCAAAATGTAGTTGCAGGAATTCCCACACTACACCCTATTCAAGAATTTACCAACATCTATGACATAATTTGAAGATTAAAGACACTTTTTATTAATTTGATCTTAAGGAATTACAGAAATCAAGAACAAAGAACACTTGATAAAGATTTTCTCTCTCCTAAAAAACTTTCCTAACACTCAAAAATTTATCTCTCTCTCTCTGGAACTATTCATCTCCTTTATATAGGTATTTACATAGTGGATTACAGCTCATGACAGCTCATTTACAGCTAAGATTCCCTTTAATTTCGGATCTGAGTTCTTGCGATAAATCGCAGTTAGCACCGTCTTTAACTTTCGCAGGTTTTATTGATATATCGCAGACATGTCACACTTTCTTCGTGTTTCTGTCGTTTTCAGTCATTACGTCATTGTTTAAGTCATCTTTGGATGTGTCGCAGAATACTACTGATGTATCGCAAAGTAGTTCGTTTATTATCGATATATCGCAGAACAGTCATTTATTTCTCATGAATATTGTTGTGATAATATTCTGATCCTACACGCAAGATAATCCTCTTGATATTATTGCAGTTATTTGTAGAATGTCCATGAAAATGATGATACGAACAAAATTCATGACTTCTTGGACCCATTGGTGGTTCCTTTCCCATATTCCATGGAGTTGGTATATGCTCTATCAAGATAATTGCCTTCCATATCTTTTATACACTTGTATTCAAAGGTGGCAACTTTATTTCTTCTATTATCATTCTTTGACCTCCTTGACCATTGTTATAATTTTGTATATGATTTCCTTGTCCAAAATAATTTTGCCTTTGTCCCCCATAATTTTCCTGCTGTTGATCTAATCTTGGGATCTGGTTATTTCCTCCTCGATTATAGAAATTCCTCTCTCTATCATACTCTTCTTGATCTCTGCTACCCATTGCGACCATTTTTGGCTGGCTATTATTGATTTTCTTCTCTTCTGAAATTTGCGAAGAAGTTTGCGAGGATGTTTGCGAAGTACCTGCTACGACATTGATTATTTTAGGAAGTAAATTTTCTCCTGTATCTTGATTGTTAGTGTTTGCTACTGGATATGAATCCATATTATTTTGCTTTTCTTCTAATGTAATATACTCCTCTTGCAATTCTCGTAACTCTGTCATCATTATGGAATTCTTTCTTCTGAAGATTTGAACATACAGTTGTTCAGTTGCGAACATCGCATTTATGAAAGACAGAATCAAATATCTCTCATCCACGCGCCCTGCCATATCACCGCACATAGTCTTTCATCTTCTTACCAAATGCTTCAAACTTTCACCAATTCTTTGTTTTAAACCAAACACATCTTCAATACCAAACCGTGAGTAATGATTTGTGATATATGCTCCAAGGAAAGTTGCTTGTAAATGATTAAATGATGTAATAATATTCTTAGGAAGTCCTTCGAACCACTTTAGATCCTCTCATGTTAAGCTTGATGCGAAGTACTTGAATAATACATCATCGTGATTCTCCCATTGTAACATGCATCTTATATATGCTTTAATGTGCTGAATAGCACATGAAGTCCCGTCAAATATACTGGTAATTGCAAGCAGATTTAATTTTGGTGGAATCCCTCCCAATTGTACTTCTCTAGAAAATGGAGTCCTCGCAGCTTCTTCTATTTCTTTATCTAATTGCCTTCTATCTCCTCCAATTCTATTGTTTATCATCCCTCTCATTTCCGCTAATTCTCGCAAAATCCGTGCATTTGCCTCAGAATTCTCATCCATTGGTCTTTTCAACGCAGCCTCTCTTCTTCTACGTTCTTGCGCCTCTTCTCTTGCGATCCTTCGCATTCTATCATATTCTTCATTAATGTTTTCATTTGCACAATTTTGCAAATATCTTCTTTCTAAATTATCACAATTTTTTTGTTGCAGAGCATCTTGAAATTCTTGTTCTTCCCTTTCTATTCTTCTCATCCTTCTCATGCGAACATCAGGAATTTCTTCTTCTTCATTTCTCCTCCTTCTATGATTTATTTCTTCTTGATTCGCCTGTATTCTGGTTCGAAAGTTTAGTTCATTCCTCGTTATTTCTGTTCGTTGATTTCCAATTCTTCTCTGAATTCTTTCATACTCAATATTTTGATTGTTACGAGCCTCTTCACGTCTTCTTACTTCATTCTTGTAATTGTTTTGATGTACTGCTTGTTGTCTCTCAGTTTCTTCCACAAGTTGCTGCTCTTCCTCTCGATTTTCTTCACCATTCTGATTGTTTTCTCTAGGATTTGGCCTGGTTCGTAAATTCTCCATGTTTTGTTCGTGGTTTGGTACTAAAATGAAGCGATTCTCTTGATTTCTTTCAACTTGATTCTGTGCTTGTCCTTGCATAGTACTTTCATTATTGATTGTTGGTGAATTTTGTCCTTCTATTTCTGGTCTAACATTTGATCTTGCAACACTTTGAGATTTCCTCCTTTGTAACATCTCATTTTCCCTCCTCAATTCTTGATTCTGTCTTGTTAAATTAGCACGTTCTTCAGCTTCAAACCTTCGTTCTTCTTGAATTCCTTGTCTCAATGTTTCTAATACCTCTCTTTCTCTTTCAAGAATTGTTCCTCCCATTTTCTCTGATTTGTGGTTCTCTATATTCTTCTGTTGGTGTATCAGTTCTCCAAGTGTGTATACTCACTCGATCATGATCTATTGCTTGTTAAGCTTGATTTCTTCGATTACTCCCTCTCCTACTAGGTTCTCCTGTTATATTTGCTTCTCCTCCTGCGAGTCTTACACTTCTTCTTACTGCAGTTAATGGTTCTGATATATTTCTTCTTCTTGCCATTTCTCTAATGCAAAATTCTTCAGGTCCCTGTTTCTAGCGCCAATTATGTAGTTGTAGGTTATTCTGCAACTACAGCAGGTGTTATCCCTCTTCATATGGACTATACTATAATTTACAAAGAAGTTGTCCACAGTATAATCCGCAGAAACAATGGGGACATCTTTAAATGGAGGATTCTTTGGAGCTTCAGGGTAGCGAGTTCCTTTGTTAGCACCGTGAGAAGCATATTCAAGCAACAATCTGATGCAATCTCCACCTAGTTGATATACCGCTAGCGGGAACCTCTCGTCAGAAATTATTTGATAAAATAATGGAAGTTCTGGGTCATAAAGAGGAATGAGAAGACCAGCCTCAAGTTTTCCTAGCGATACTATGATTTTTTTCGCGAGAACATTGATCATCAGTAAATAATTTGAGAGAAATTTCAGATCTAGAATCCTGATCTGGAATTAAAGATAAGTTAAAACCTTTAATTTTGAGTTTCTCGCGCATATCATTAAAGGCCTTCAAGTTTTTGGTACCAGCATCAACCATTTTTGAAGTATGGGAATGAAAGAAAAGGTTGAAAAGAAGAAAGAAATCACAGCAGTAACAAAAGCGCAATTCGCGGAAGAACAATAAAATTTGCAGAGAAGGTATGGAGAGAAAGAAGAATAAAGTAAAAAATAAAAAGGAAAGGAATGAAAAGAGTATTTATAGAAGAAGAAATTTCTCGAAGAAGGTGAAGGAAATTAATGCAAAGAAATACGTGGATGGACAGATCGCAGTG
The DNA here is from genome assembly GCA_023529315.1 of Papaver bracteatum. Classification (NCBI taxonomy): domain Eukaryota; kingdom Viridiplantae; phylum Streptophyta; class Magnoliopsida; order Ranunculales; family Papaveraceae; genus Papaver; species Papaver bracteatum. The sequence continues at coordinate 1,324,749 of JAJJWX010001089.1, forward strand.
GTTAGAGGAGACGTGTCAAAAATTTATTGGAAGAAAGAATTCGACTGGCGAAGGACATGGAAACGTGTCAGAACAGAGAAGTCTGAAAAGATCAGCAGTTATGGCATTTTACAGTTCTCATGATCTTCTCTTCTTCGCATAAAATACATGAGAAGAGGCAAGATGTAAGACCAGAATATCGCTACAACGCTATTCATGCGATACTAACAACGCTTCTGCGAGTGTCACTGCCAATTCTTTAACAACGTTTCACGAGCGTCACAGAATATCCAAAAGAAACTGACGATGGAAGAAATAAAAGAAGAATATGTTGATCCTGCGATGGTCATCATTCTTGCGAAAGATAATATTGTAGCGATCGCGATGAGATAGCAGAATAGATCCGAAATAGGAGGAAAACTTAGTTGTCATCCATTATGTAAATCCCTATATAAAGGGCTCGATAGATACATAAAAGGATGATGTATTTTTGAGAGTTAAAAGAGTCTTGAGGAGAGAGAAACTTCAAGAGAATATTTGTAATCTTGATTTCTTCTAATTCTGTAAACATTTCTGAGATTTGAATAGTAAAATGTCGTTTAAATCTTTGAAGTTTAATTGATTTCCAATAGATTTCTGTAGAATCTTAACAAGGGTGTAGTGTGGGAATTCCTGCAACTACACTGTAATTAATAGTAATATCTTACAAAACATGAACAAATCGAGAGGCTACTCTAAGATCTAAATGTATTAAGTTCATATATTGTTAATAGACATCAACCTAAGCCTTATTATCTCAAATTAAAAGTTAAAATCAATCCTAATAACTAACTTACCTGATTTCAATCCCTATTTTTTCACTTAACTAGCCCGCAGATCCTGTACATACCAAATATTCACTGCAAGCAAAACAAAAACGTTATTATATACAAATTGACATTCAAAACACCATCACCAGAACCACCATCGTCTCCAAAATCCTCATCTATAACCTGCACTTCCTCCACCAGCACCTATTAGAATCACAAACTTAATAGAACATTTGAAACACTCTGCAATTCCACTAACACTGTTGAATATGACACCTGAAATTAAAATTAAATCCATGGGTAATAAAGACGATGATTTGCTGATATCAAATCTCAAATCAGTTTATAGATCGAAACTACAAATTAATATTTACGTCAATTTTGATGAAGAACAGATCTGAAATATTTGTTCAAAATTCTTCAAAAAAATTGCATCAAAACAACCAGAGTGAGTAGATGTTGTAGATTAAAGATACAAACTTTGATCAAGGATCAAACAACGAAATCGAGATTAATTTTCATTTTTTTTTTCAAAATTTTAAAAATCAAACTTCAAAGATTTTGTTTTCAACTCGAGATTGATAGATTAAAGCTCTTAATTAAATTAAAAAGGATTTGGAAAGATTAAACTTACTTTGGTTCATTTTTGTAGATGTTTATCTTCGATTGAATTGAGTCGAGTTTCTTTATGCTCAGATTTAGTATCATTTGATTGATTCTTTTTCAGATCTTCTCATCCCTGAAATGGCAAGAACACGAGTTGTTGGCGATGTTCAACTGTGTGAGAACTTGATTTCGAGAGAGAACCATTATTTCAGATCTGGAAATGAAGAGAAACCATTTCTGAAGAAGATAAATTCGTCTGGAAGAGAGAGAGACGAAATCTGAAAATGAAAAGAATCTTCTGGGATTCCTCTTGTATAAATAGTAAAGGGCAGTTTTGCCATTATTAAAATTTGAAATAATTAATTATGGGCCAGATCTGAAGAAATATTGATATTTTGGGCCTAGTAGTGCCATTTTATGAAAGTATGGAGTTGACATCTATTTAGTGGGGCTTCTATATATTGAACCCATATAGTAGGGGGTTCTAGTATTTTTCACACCTAAATATTCCCGCGTTGGGAGTGAGAAAATTCTTTTCCGTAAGGAATGTAGGGGCGGACCAACAAAATCCGAGTCCGTATGAGAAATCTATGTTGATTCTACCAAAGGACGCTAATTAGGGTTTCAACCAATCTGGGGAGTGCTCAAACGATCAACATTTGATCCCGTGACTACCCAGGGCCGGTTTCATGACCCCTTGGTCGGTTCCTCACCTCTTAATAATTCCTTCACTTTTCATTATTTTCCTCCATCCATGAAGTTTTGACGGTTTTATCGGAAAACCTTAATTTTGTCGTATTTTCTCTAATGGTCGCTCAAACGTGCACCAGAAAATATCAAAATTCTTAGAACTGAGACACGGACGTCTCAATGATGAAATCATGTTACCTTGACCGACCAAGGTTGTCTTTTTGGCTCGCAATGAGCCAGTCCCACGTGTTTCTCACAATCTGACCTAATTTGCACAATAGCACGTATTAGGTACAAAAACTCTCCAAACAATTTCAGAATTTGACGGAGCGATCATCATCTGATCCCGTGACCACCCAGGGCTGGTTTCATAACCCCTTGGTCGGTCCCTTATATTTTAATAATTAATTAGGTTTTATCACCTAATGCTGAACCCAGCAGTAATTCAGTAAATGATTAAACCAGCATTTAATCATCCTTTCAACAACTCTTCAAAGAGGTCTTGGATTTTGCTCACGTGAGCATATGAGAATTTCATGGTCGATTCACGATCCCATGAAGCCGGTTCTCCTTCATTCTACGGTTAATTTCAAATAAACCATCAATTGGTCATCAATTGATCAAATTAGGGTTTCTGAATCCAAGGATCATGATTCCAGATTCAAACACTAATAATTTCACACTGATCTCATGATCGGTATTATTATTAATTATGCTCGGTTCAACTACCAGCGCTTTAATTAATATTTTATTTTGGTCACGCTACCAATAATTCATCAAACGAGCAACACTTGCTCAGATGAGCAATATTTACTCAAAGAACTATCAATATTAAAATTTATCGAGCAACACTTGCTCTTCTCAACGTGAGGATCCTATCACTATCTCAGCAGACACATTCGATTCATGAGTTGCAGAATATTCTACAAAATCAGGTTTAACTCAGCAAATACGTGGATTCATAGTCCCACGAAGTCATGAAATCAGCAAATGACTTAATTAACCACGAGACATCAATCGTGTCACTTGCGGGGATATCAACTAGGTTTTTGGTTTGGCGGTCTACGGTACGTGTGTTCAAACACACGATGAAATGTGAGAGAGTCGTGCAATCAGTTGAGGGAGTTAGCGAAGTAGTGGGTGGAAAATCAACCAAGTCTCTGCAAGATGGGAGCAACTGGTTTCAAGCACTATTTTCATTTCTCCACTCCATCAACTATCACACTTCATGGGATCATGGTGTTTTCAACTCCGGCATTATATAATGTCTATGAATCCTGATTGAAAGAAGATTCGAAGAGTTCTAAAACATTCGAACGACAATCGACTGAAAGAGCGATTTCTCACCAAAGTTCATACAGACGCTCACTTGTGTACACGAACTCACAGAAATTACTCTCAATAAGGCAACATTCAATCATTCAGAGCATTTCACGTTGAAATCATAACACACCTATAACTATGGCGACATCCCGAAGAGTTCAGAGGAAACCCACCACCAACTATGGCTGATCTCATCAAAGCGCAAGAAACTCTTGAAAAAAATCAGACAGATATGGATGCAGAGCAACAAAAGCTATTTGATCACTTGAAGACTATTACTGACAAGTTATCAGAGAAAACTCCAGACAAAGGGAAAGAGAAGGAGAAATCCTCAGGTGCTGCTGACCCTGAGGAAATTCCAATTCGCATCGTGAACGATGATGAAAACAACAAAGCCACGGGCAATTCATCAAAAGAATCATCAAGTTTCATCACTCGAGAAGACTTGGAGAGCCTTCTGGAAAATCATGGGAAAGATAAGACACCGCTTGTCCATCGTCACCAACCTCCCTATCCTATCGCTACACAAAGAACTCCACTTCCTAAAGGTTATATCTCCCAAACTTTTACTCTGTATGATGGAACTGGAAATTCTCGAGAGCATGTATCTCGCTTCCTTGAAGCCTTAGGAGAGCATGAACATAACCATGTCGTCCGTCTCAAGGAATTCTCAAAATCCTTGAAAGGCAGAGCATACACCTGGTACAACAACATCGCACCGGGGACCATCAATAATTGGGGAGAGATGATTAATGCCTTCTACAGAAAGTACTTCTTCGTGTCAGAGCAAGTCACTCTCTCTGACCTTGGAAGAATGTTTCAAAGGGTTGGTGAAAATCCCAATGACTTTGTGAAAAGATTCAGAATACAAGCCTTGGATTGTCATGATCCAAATGTCACGGAGCAACAACTGGTTGATTTGTGCATCAATGGCATGCTCCCAGTCTACAGAGCTCTTTTGGAGAATCTCCGATTCCATACTTTCTCAGAGCTCCACAAAGCAGCGAAGAGGTCGGCAACCACTGCGCCTGCTCTTGTAGGAGCAGAATCTCGCAATAACAACGCTCTTGCGAAAACTTCTACCACAGATGGCAAGTGTCGCAGATTGATTACAAAAATGACGCAACAAAGGACGGCAAACAAAACATGAAGAAAGACGAGAAGATTTTATAGAGAAAGCTCGTAAGAAATGTAGCAAGAGGGAAAAATCCTGCGAGACATGGAGAAACTTGAGAGAAATGAAGCGGAGCTCGAGAGAAATGAAGAAAGCTTGCGAAAGATATTACCGCAGAACTCAGATCCGAAATTAAGGGAAAGATTAGTTGTAAATGAGATGTCATGAGCTGTCATCCACTATGTAACTACCTATATAAAGAAGAGAGCATGAGAGAGAAAAGGGGAGATAATTTTAGGAAGAGAGAGAAAGTTCTTTTGCAGAGAGAGAGATTTTTAGAGAGAGAAAATATAATTTCTTTATCATCTTCTCCCTCAAAACTAGATCTAGAATTCTTCCAAAAAACTCCATTAATGGAGATTGAAAATGTAAATTAATGTAGTTACAAATTATTATAGTGAAGTTCCGTGGATGTAGATCACATTGATCGAACCACGTAAAAATCTTGGTGTTTATTTATTTTAGTATTTTTATCACCATTTTTATATTTAGATCTAGGAATTGTTATCAAGATTTGATAAGGGGTGTGTTGTAGGGAAACCTGCAATTACATTTTGGCGCTAGAAACAGGGAGGGTGATGAAATTACAGCAAATATCGCCATCTGAAGAAGACAGAAAAGAGGAAGATGCAAGATACTCGTTCAGAAAAAGAGATTTTTTACTAGCAGTAGATTGAGAAGAAAAATCCTTCCCCTTGAACTCATCTATCACTTTCTTATTTTTTTTAGATCCGGCTGTTTCTAAGAATTTTTTTGAAAACACTTTGTAAAAATTTTAATTATTCTTACACAAGAATTTGATTTTCTGTCCAAGACTTTGGTTCATAACGAGTTTCGAATATAGATTTGTTTTTAATGAACCATGTTCTGCGAACTTATTAGCTGAATTTCAACAATATTTGTGATTGAAAATTGGATATTAATTTGGATATTTTTCTCATAAACAAAACGTAACGGATTTTCATGGAAAATTGGATTTGTTCTTCGTAAGATAAGGTTTGGCACAAATTATTCTATAATGCTCACTAGATTGATTCTATGTTTGCAGCGATGTTCGACTGAGTATCTTTCCCAGCACAATTTATTAGTAGTGAATAAAGAAATCTGTTTACTTCTACGAACGAAAAGAAAATAAAGAAGATATTTTGCGAAGAAGGTTTTTTCTGTCATCAAGAAATTAATGGAGAAGAGATTCTTCGAAGAAGTAGAATAAAAAATGCAAAGAGAGAAAAGGTCATGCGAAGAGATTTTGCGAAGTTCACTTCAGATAAATAAAAACCAGCAAAGTATTTGGAAGAAATTACTTTGTAAAAGAGGAAACTTGCTTCTTACAGCTAAGGCATCTGTGGGACAAGGGAAAATACACTACCTGAATTTCTACGACAAAAGAAATCCTAAAAACATCAAACATACTTCGATGTATGTTAAAGCATGTGAAGAAGGGATAAAAAAAGTAATGAGACAATCCTTTGTGCGAGATGAAAACAAGGATGGTAACATCCCAAAGATGCAAAAGAACAAAGAAGTTATGCGATACTTTGTGATGGAAGAGAGGTCTTATGCGTCCATAACGAAGTGGCAATATCCTTGGTGGAAAAATTTGTTCATAGTATATTGGTTCGTTTCATGAAGGGCAGTAAAATTTGTTCGCAAACATTTTGATCACTTGCGAAGTATACTATGACTAACTGAGCCATTTCTCTGCGAAGTAATATATTATGAACCGCCAGTGATCAACTTCAACTGCGAAGTAATTGATTCCAGTTGATTTCAACTTCAACTGCGAAGTAATATACCACAAAAGAAGCATAGGAATGGAATATCAAAAGTTGAAGTTATTCATTGACTAACTTTGGTCACAGGTGAAATAAACTTCTTTTACGGGAATAGCTATCTGAGAGTAAATACACTTCAAAGGCAGAGAAAGCAACTAAGGCGGAGACGAATCCCTTGATCAGCACAATAGCCGCAGCACCAATCCCGTGTTCTTCATTTCTTTGTTTTATAAACCAAGATAACAGATTTTGAAAATATTGAAAGCTGAAATTTCAATTTACTTGTCAACACAGTGAAAACTCAACAAAGCATGTCTAACTTCTCTTCGATTGTTTATTTTATAGAGAAGCACAACAAGAATACATTCATAAATGAAGCTGCAGAAAATGGCACAAGCACTACACCATTTTAAGTATATAGCAACATACAATAGCTGTTGCTAAACGGGGTCGCAACGGGACTTCGCTGTTGCTAAACACGGTGTCGCAATTTTTAGCAACGGCATAAGCTTCGTTGCGAATCTTGGTCAGCAACGGATATTCGCAACGGCCGTTGCCGTTGCGAAATTTTCTATTAGCAACAATAGCCTGTTGTTGCTAATATGTTGCTAATTATAGGAATACCACTACCCGTAACCAGATATTGTTGGTTCTGGTTCTACTGTACTGGTTCTGGTTCTAAGTTAGCAACAGAGCCCTGATGTTGCTAATCTTTTGCAACCTCAAAAAAAAGGTCAAGTCCCATTTTGCTGAACTAGTCAAAATTCATTACCCCAAATTTCCCCCTCCTGCAATTACCCAGTTCCCCATGTAAAGCAAATATCAACAAACTCTGCTATAAGTGAACTAAATGGAGATGTATGTAGAAGCAAATCCAAACCAAATATTTAAGAGAACGTCATGTGAGAGGGCGTAGAGAACTCCTTCTTACACTACTCTACTATAAGTGAACTGAAATTGAGTTGTATGGTTGTAGGACTTAGAACTCCATTTCAGTTCACTTATCAAAATGTAGTAAGAATAACTAGGAACCTTGATAATACGGTTAGTTCAGAGAGACAAGTGTGAGAATAAGAGAACAATAATACACTCCTAAAATCCAACCTCAATACCATACAATCGCACAAGAAAAATATGTCATGTTCAAAATTGTTTACCTAATCCAAAGGAATAGCTAGAATCGAAGGGTTTGGTGTGAATAACATACCAAAAACTATGATACAGGACAGTCAAGGCCAAAACGAAAAAGAAGAACAAAATGGCACATACCTGTGCCAATAATCCATCTCCTAATGCCGTCTTCTCTGCAGATTCCTTATGTGGAGCCTTACTCCAAAGACTGTAATTCCAAAATAAAAGTAATATTAGGATTCATATGAGAGTGACCACAATACGAATATTCTCAAAAGCACAGTCAAATAAAGATTGATTCATAAAATATATTTCAATTAACTTGTTCTGTTTTCTTAGCTTCTTTCTTTTGCTCATGTGCACATGTGCAATTATGAAAAATTAGTATGACTACTGATAATACACTTGCAAGAAACAAATGATCTGAGGCTACGGGCCAGTTTGTAGAAATGACGGTTTTGCAGAAATGTGTAAGCATATAAACATATTGTGAAATCATAACGATGCGGGAAAAAGAAGAAGCTAGTTTTAAAATATCACCTTTCTGGTGGAGTTGAAAAAAGTTCAGTAGGTCGTAATGCGCCACCCTAGTAGACAGTGGTGCAAGGGTGCAGAGCTGACACTCCCGATATTCCTGAACACATTTCATCAAGAAGATTAGTATGCATATAAAAACAGACGACAGATAAGTTCTAACTATTCAATTATACTGGGAGTCATGGACAAGAACTCGGTCCAAGTGTAGCGCCTTAGTTCTAGTTTGAATCAATGGGGAACAAGAATTAAATACCTGTCATACAAATGGGATGCATCTTCCTGCGTAGAAAGAGTCCCCAAGTGGATTCTTTTCTTGTCCACCTTGATTGTTGCTTTCCATTTCATATTCTTGTAATACACACCTCTCAGCAAGTATGTCCCATGAGAATCTTTCTACGTTTGATACCTTGGACTAGAAATTAATAAAGTTTTGTTAGTGGAAAGATTATAGAATATTTAAATAGTCATTGGATTATACAATGGTGTCTGCAAAGCTTCTTTTTGGTTATAATAAAAATATGTAGGAGAGTCATAAATTAATGGTACAACGCTCACAGTAGATGCATGAATTCCGAATAGGCCAGTGTCAAGTGTAGATACTGCTGAATGTAGAAAATGAGTGAATCTAGTGATACTTCGTTTAGATTTCAAAGGTTTGTTTAGATTACAAATAATTAAGAGTTGCATCAGAATCCATGTGAAAAAATTGGCTATCGTTAATAAATAAACAACAACATACTGATAATGCTTCAGAGAAACTATGATACACCAGAAACATACAAGGCAACACTTACACAGCCGTGAGTGCATCACTTTCCCGAGCCACCAGCTGAAAAGGATCCGCCTCGTCCCATTAAAAACTGTAGAAAGATGGGAAGATTAAGATCTTTAAAGGATAAAGCAACGAGATACATGTGAGGAAAATGTATAACTAAGCCAAAAGGAAATATTTATTGGTTAATCGGTAATAATGTGAAAGTCCCAAGACAAAATACGGAACCTGAAGTACAGTAGCATCCATGGAATCCTTCTCGTTAAGCTAACCCCCGAGAAATTCAATTGCAAGGGAAACATGAGTTACCAGTCATCATATTAGGAAAATAAAGAACTGGTCAAGAACACACCAAGTGAAGCAGCCAGAATACTTGGGAATCACCTCCTACATATTTAGCATCGTAGGAGGTATAGGTAATGTGTACTTGGTGTTCGAAGAGGATCACCCGCAGTTAATTTAACCCTTTATAATTTAGACATACAAGTTCACACAATCTCAAAGTAAACTAACGATATAAAATCATTAACACATACTTCGGGGTAAACACCGATACGGTGATCAAAAAATGCCCCGCAATGAAATTGCGCCATTTCAATACTGGTCTACTCTCGGATAATGTTTCTCCGCTTAGTCCGAGCCACACCTAAAAACAAAACACACAAAGTATAGAATCAAAAACTAATTCCACATTTCAGCTGTCTACTAATAAAATCACAAATTTAAGTATCAAAACATGAACTTACCAATATCAAGGAGCATCCGCGGAATATCGTCCCCTAGCAACGCAAGCTCTATTACTCTCTCAAAAAGATTTTCCTTTACACCATAAAATCGACTAGAATTAGTAAACGAAATCAAACTATTTGACTAGAATTGCTAAAAATATGTTGAGGAATTATGATTATTAAACCTGAATTTGAGTGATACAAGAAGAAGAGGTATGTTTCCTAGCTTCATGACAGTTTTGTGCACCAAAGCTGAAGGGTACTTCTGCTTGTTAGTCTTGATAGTGAGCGAACAACACCTGAATCTTTTCCTGTTTGAACTGAAATAGTCTTTGCAGTAACTAACCCTACAATACACCAAATTACCACCAACATCAACAAATCATTAGGAAAAACCCTAAAATCTAAATAATGGAATCGAAAAAAAAAACCAAATCAGAATTCAAAAGTACAAGACCAGCTGTTGTTTTTCTTACCAAAGCGTTTGAAGGTGTTAACATTGTAGAGATTGTTAGGTTCTCTACTGAACTGAACCATTTGATTTCTATTTCCAAACTTTTTGACGAGGAACACCTCATTCCTCTTCACGATCTCTCAAATCAAAAACCCTAAAAATTTAGGGATTTCACACAAATCAGATTCAAACAAACTCGGAATCAAAAATGAAACATATATAGGGATAAAATCAAGCGAGACACTTTATTATACTTACAAGGAAATGAGAAGTTTAAGGCCTTTCTTCTTCTCTGTGCTGCTGCTCTTGAGAGTTTTTGGAGACTACAAAAGAGAGACTGAACCCTAAAATAACTTTTGTATGTAAACCTCGAAACCTTAAGGAGAAAAACAAATAGGTAACAAAAACTATAATCTAAGAATATCTCGAGCAAAGGAAGAAGACACTGATACAACCTTGCAGCTGGAAAGACACCCATCAACTGATTGAATGGTTTGAATGGTGAACCTAATTCAAAGCTTATCTGTAGCTGTCCAAGATCCTTGATATCAGAGACAAATATAAAAGACGAAGCTTGCTAAATGAAATTCAAAATCCAGCATAAGATGTCATACCAAATATCCAAAAAAAACACTCTTATGTAATATAATGTAATTTCACTTACTCCTCAATTACGCAAGTAACGATCATAATCTGATCCAATAGCTTCGGTATCCTCACGATTCGACCACCTCTTTCATCCTCAATTACGCAAGTAACGATCATAATCTGGGCCAATAACAGGGCAATTCATTACCATGTGAATTATCTACCAATCATCACAACACAAAAATTAAAAAACTAGACCAACTCATCAATCCATACACAGATCTCCATGAACAATGTTATAAAATCTTAAAATACACAGAAAAAATTAACCCCCAGTCTACAAAAACACTAAGTATCAGGGCAAGTATATGAGCTCCAATAAGCTACAAGATGAATCATGCAAAAATAAGAATAAATGCTAACCAATTCTATTTCTAACAAAAACAGAAACCAAAATCTAACTTATCATGATTTCTTAGTTCTTTACCAAAATCTAACAAAAACAGAAACCCTAAATCTCACAAACCCTAAATCGGAAAAATTGGACCCAAATCAAAAAACTAGAACAAAGAGATGACCTTATTACCTGATTATCAGATCGATGCTTCCAAATCTCACAGATGACCTAAAAGCTCCGATCGATGCTTCCAACTGCAATATAAATTCAAAATGAAATCCATTAGCAAACATAAACCTAAACCCAACATACACACAGAACAAAACGATTATTACATGTGTTGATCGAACTAGGGTTGTTGTGGTTCAATCGATTTTGTGATAGGGTATCTGAAGATGAATTTGATGAATTTATAAGAAGAAGTCAGTTGAAGAAGGGTTTGATTTTGAATCTAAGATGGGGTATTGAGAACTGAAGAGTCTGATGGTGGTCCTATGATCGATCTGGTTTAAAGGGTTCGGAGTTGTTGCTTAACTAGGGTTCTTCAGAGCTGCATCTCGAAGAAGAAAGAGAATGAAAAAAAAAAATATGGCTGAGAAAACTCTAAGGATGGAAAGATAAGGCTGAAGGGTGGAAAAAAAAAGAAGAGGGCTTGACCAAACTTTGACTTGGGCGTAAACATAGGTCAAAGTGTTCCCGACCACACGCGTGCTTCGCATGCATGAACAACTAGCGGTTGCTAATAGCAACTGAAAATTCACGGTTGCGAAATTAGAAACAGCACCCCGCCGTTGCGAAATATTAGCAACGGAAATTAGCAACGGAAATTTCGCAACGGCACTAGTGCTGTTGCTACTCTGGGTTGCTAAAACCTTAAAATGGTGTAGTGAAGTTTTGCAAATACGTTTTGCGAATAAGTTTTGCGAAGAAGAAGAAGTAGCATGTGATGATTTATTCGCAAAAATGATACAAAAGAGAAGAAACAGGGGAGGAGTTCTGCGAAGCATACCTCGTAAAAAAAATTAATACCTACAATTACAATTCATTTTAATATGTCCATTTTCAGGGGAGAAGATGTATGAAGAAGATGAAACGTCCTAGAAGAAATGAAACTTTGCATACCAAACTGTTATCATCACCGTCAACTGCCAAGCTCTTTCCAACTCGAGCTTTTCCAAGATCATCAGTACTTTCTTCTTCCTTCATAACTCTGTTCAAAACTCCACGACATAGTCGATTTCTACCCATTCTCCATCTCCGTTGGCAGTAGCTAACTCCTTCATCACTGATCATTGACCATCGAGAAGCATCATTCGCCTTCTCTTCCATTCACATCATTCCTTCCAGCAGCGAACCATAGTTGCACACGAGATACTCATCACAATATATGTTCAGAATCCATCAGGATTCGAACAACAGTTTAAGTTCCATCCCCACGTACTACTAAGAATAATTTACTTAAAGAGGAAGAGTCATCAGTTCGCAAGAATCAGAAGTTGCGAAGATAATAGTTCATTTGAAGTTAAACTAACTTGCGAAGATAGCAACTCAGGAGAATAAGAAGAAAGGACGAAGGGAAAAAGAATATACAAAGGATATTAAAATTAGAATAAAAGAAGCTAAACATGCCGTTCTAACACAAACACAAACCAGAACAGATGGTTAAGGGGGTGCCCAAAGAAAGCGAGATCAAATCTCACTTTACTCTTCATTTTTAATGTACTTTTTTAAGCCACTAAGGGAGAAGGTAACATTGAATTTCAACATTATGAGTTTATTTTGCAGAAGAGTACCCAACAACGTTGGTCACGAGCGAAGAAGAAGAGTCAAATGTCTGCGTTGGAACAACACAAACATTTTTTTTATGAACATATATACTCATGACATCTTTATGGAATGTTTTTGTATTCACAAATACTTCGCAAGAATTGGAAAGGAAAATAAAGTTCAGCTTCAAATTGTTACTTCGCAACATCTTTGGTTATTTCGCAAGAAGAAAATGGGAGATTATATCACAGACATATTTCGCAAGAAATGGTTAGCACAGTTGATATGGCGCAACATTATACAAGAGGGAGATAAAGAGTTAATTTTGCAAGACTTCATTTCTCATTTATTCTCAATTTTCAAGAAAATCATATACTTCCAAAGAGACAACAACAAGCCGCAAAAGATAAGTAACATTTCCTTGAAATATTTTATCTATGATTTTTGCGAGAAAGATTTTTGATTTTATCAAAAGCGATATATAATCGCAAGATTTCTAAAATTTCAAAGATTTCAAAACATTTCAAAGATTTTTTAGATTGCGATATAATCAAAAAAGAATTCATCGCAAAAATTTAAAGATCTCAAATTTTTTCAAAGATTTCAAAGATACAAAAAATAGAGAAGATTAAATTTATATATTTCTATAGAACATTTTTGATTAAAAGACGCGATATAATCGCAAGGTTTCAAAGAGGATATCTAAGATTTCAAAATATTTTACTTCAAAAATGATATTATGAGAATGAAGGAAGAAATGACAGAAATGAAAGAAAAAATGAAAGAATGAATGAAGAAATGCGAAATTATCGCAAGAAACGCGAATAAAATTTCGCAAGAGAGAAATCCAATTGCATAAGATGGCGAAACAATCGTAAGAAATGAAAGAATAAAGAAATGCGAAATGATCGCAAAAGACGCGAATAAAATTTCGCAAGAAAAAAAAATGCAAATGCATAAGACAGGCGCAAATCGCCTAAAAACATATAAGAATGGGACGAACCTTTATGGCGTACACCTTAGTTCGCGGAATCTATTCTGTAAGAGGCAATGTCCTTAAAGTGCTTCATAAGAGGGGTATCTCTTTGCATGGCTATGGGAAAGGCTATACTGCTGCTGGAACCTAGTTATGGAGATTTGGGATTATAGAAAATCCATCCGGGAGAGATAACTTGGATTCCCAACTATATAAGGTTATGCCCTGGTTGGGCGCCCGAGAGTTTCTCCTAAGGAATACAAAGTATGATCAAGGCGCCGAGGTACACGGTTGAGCTGTGGGTGCCCGGGACGGATGAACCTACCCTGGCCATCCATGGAAAGTCTTGGCTTACGATGTGTTCGGCCCGAAGAAAACCCCACTAGGGTGTAGTCTCGTAACTATAAGCCATATAGGCATAAAGGATAAGAGGCTACGAAAACAACTGGTTTTTTCTAGAACCGGATGGGAGGAGCAAGTCTTGTATGACAGAAGTACGTCTCCTTGAAGGGGCAACCAGGGGGAGAGATAAGGGCGATACCCTCCATTAGGGAGCTGTGTATCAAAAAAGACGGAAATGTCATGGGACTTTATATTCGCAAGAATATTTAGGCCCGTCATATTATCGCGTGACACAGACAGCAATGTCATGGGACTTTATATTCGCAAGAATATTTAGGCTCGTCATATTGCCGCGTGACAGGCCAAAAAGCCTAAAGAGAAATGTTAAGATGTGATCAATGGGTTTTTGCGATAAGATCAAAAGATGAGATAAATGAAATCAATGATAAGAGGATATAAATCGCAAAGACGTCCTGCGATTTCATCGCAAAGACGGCAATGTCATAAGTCTTAAAAAGTAAAGAGAGATTAATCTCACAAGATGGGTAAGACTTATCATATTGTCGCAGAGATCAAAATAAATGATAAGACAAGATCAATGGATTATTACATATAAAAGTAAGAATGTCCTGTGATCTTGTCGCAGACAAGTGGCATAATAAGACCTTTAACTAGGAAGGGAAAATAAGACCACAAGAGAGGTTATACCTACAAGCGTATAACAGATTGCTAACGACTTTATATTAGTCTTATTTCATTACAGATCAATAACAAGAGGCAGGTATGGGAATGCATAGAATGGAAATTACAATTTGTAGCAGAAAATGGTCGCAAGAAAGAAAGAGAGAAGTACACAAGTTTTACAGGCCAAAAAGAAAATAAGACCACTAGAGAGAACGCAAATAAACTTGCGAAGATAATTATATTGCAGAAAAAAAAAAGTGGAGAAAATAACAATGACATACAATGAGCTAGAAAAATGAGGCACAAGAGAATGAACCTGCGGGAATAAAGAGGAATGTATTCACTAGAGAGAAATACAAAGAAATGGAGAATGGAGGCAATTTAAAGCTACATCATTTTTACCGCGGCGAAATGAGAATAATCACTACACCAAATTTAGGGATTAGCAACGGTATGTGGCAGTTGCAAAGTGGGGTTGCAACAGTTCCTCTCTGTTGCGATAGTCGATGTTGCAGTTTTTCGCAACGACTACATTACCGTTGCGATTTTTTTTTCAACAGTTTGAAATTGTTGCAACGCAAAAATATCGCAACTGTTTAAAACAGTTGCGAATTTGATGGTCGCAACAGCTATAAACAGTTGCGAACTGGAATATCGCAACAAGCTGGCTCAGTTGCGAATTTTTTGTAACATTAAAAAAATAGTGGTTTCAACCAGTCAAAACCAGGTCAAAATTAGAGTCCCCTGTAGAAAAATCAAGTTTCCAATGTTCATTTGAAATCAAATTAATCAGTAGCAGTATCAAGATAGCATTCTTAGAGTTAATTCACCATGATGAACTCGTACACAATATGCATGAAGCACACCATAAAAATCATATGAAGGAATCTATAAACTGAGTATCACACCAAGGTTCTTACAAAACGATTTAAAGAAAAAGGAACTCACATTCTTTGGAACTAAGGAAACTAACCTAGGTGAACATTTCTGCTGCATGAGGCATGCCCAAAGGTTGAAGTTTAAGTTGTCACCGTGGGTTGTGAGGCATTTTTACTGGAGGAACCAGCAAGAGCAATGTGCTTGCTAGATGTGGCACGCCCACTTCCATTGAAGCTGCTAAAAATATACAATAAAATAATGAACCAATTTAGTATTAGTATTCAGTATACGAAATGAGAACACTATCGTTTTACTTTCCAGACATGTGAATGCCTAACCCTAAACACCAAGCACCATGTCAGTAAGAAAAACACAGCGATGATAACAAAGTGATATGAAGGCCAGGAGCGTGTGGAACTAGGTGAAGGGCCATCTATGTTACTTTGCAGTTCCTGAATTAAGTGCATCCACTTTCGCACATGCAAATTAGCATTGTATAAACAAGTAAATAGTAGAACAGTTACCTGAAATAAAAATCATAATTCTATGAGAAGGCTTTCTTTTGCAACAGCATTTCAAGGGGTGATTGCTCTTAGGTGGAGTGGTTACTTCTTTTGTATAAGAACAAGATTGTCTTCTTCTAAGGTCAAGATCTTTGCCTCTATACTGCATTCAAAAGAAAATACACAAAAGATTAACCATCAGGGAAAACTGGCCATTTGACTCCAATGAATCCTACAGAGATACCAAATTAACAACATAAGTCCATGAGTTTTCAAGGACACAAATATATCACCAAATATCTAATCAGTTATTCAAAAAGGGATGATAAAAGAGGAATTTATTATAGAGTTTCATGTCCACAAAACAACATACCTTCAGAACTACATTCTGAATTCCTCTCTTCCAGCAGGTATGTGTGATTGAAAAATAGATATGAGAGCCATATTATTAGAGGGAAACAATTTCACAGCATCCAAAAAAAAATACCAGGACAACTCAAAAGGTTTAGTCTTCAGTAGTGCTACTCAGATTCTACACCATTGTATGTTAAAATATTAACCTGACACAATACAAAGTAACTCCTGTGGAAATAGAACTAGACAACGACAAACCAGATATTGTTAAAAGTTTATAATGAATACACATCTCAAATCCCAGCTCTAACAGTAGCATTAAAATGAGTGTTGCAGCCATGTAGACTGAAACATGAACAAATCCTTTTACTGCCCGCTTTCTTCACAATAGTTTCAAAGGCACAAAACAAACTGTTGTGATCAGCAAAAGCAGCATCCCTGCTGAAGAGTGTACATACTTACCTAGATATGAAGGGTGCTCAACATTTAATTTATTCATATATCATATAAAGTTCTAACACTGGTTAAGAAAGGATGACTCACTCATATTTGAAAGAAGGGTTACCTGAGGAAAAACTGAAAAGCCAATACAAAGTATATAATGCCATCATTTGCATTATTTGATCTTCCCCTGCACTAGCTAGGTATCAACTACAAAAAAGTGATTGAGATATATTATAATATGAACTTTAAAGTGACCGACTAACAATCTTTTGGGCAAAGACAAATGTATTAAACAAGGAAATCTTCCAATCAGAAGAAACAGACAAGAACTTAGGTAATACATGATTATTTCATACATTAAATTCTAAAAACTATCAATGAACTAAGGAAATTCATGAAATCTTTACACTAAAGAGTTATTATGTACACCTTTGAAAAAGAATGACAAGACACAACAAGAACAACAAAAATCTAGAATACATACACCAGTGAACATTGAGTTACTTTTCCTTTTCCAGTCTTGGACCTTGAATTCAAACTCTTCCACTGCAGTAGCATGTGCACCTCTAGCTGCTTGATATATGCTAACAACCGTTCACACTACCTAGCATACACAAGCATAAAAAAACAATGAAGTTAGTAAGATAAAATGTTCAAACTAAGAGTATTCACTGTGATCAAAACATGTCTTTCAGGTTCGTAGAATTTCATACAAGCAACAAGACCTTCAACCTACATACAAAGAAAGGTATTAATAGGTAAATACAAAGTCCAGAATCTCAATTAGATAAAATATTTGTAGTACCATAATATCGCCATAACGATAATCTCGTAGTAAGAACAACGATTTCACGAGAAGGTCAAATATTCCTATAAGTATAAATGACATTGTTCACGAGAGTGTCGTAAGGATTCTTCAGCAACATTTGGCGAGCGTCACAAGTAAGCTTCACAATAGCTGACGATTGAAGAGACATGTTATGAGAATATTGTTTCACGAGGATTACAAAAGTTGGCGAAGATTAATATTAAAAATACCACGATGAGATCGCAGAATATATCCGAAAGAAGGGGAAAACTTAGCTGTCACCCACTATGTAATATCCTATATAAATGGTTCAAGTAAGTCCAGATGATGATGATGTATTTTTTAGAGTTGAGAAAATCTTGAGGAGAGAGAAATTCCAGAAAAGAAAGTTGTAATTCTGAGTTTGAATATTTTCTGTAAACATTTCTAAGATCTAAATAATAAAAGTGTCGTTTAATTCTTTAATCTTCAACTAGTTTCACTTAGATTTTTATAAGATCTTAATAGGGGTGTAGTGTGGGAAATCCTGCTACTACAAAGACCTTGTTAATTTTCTAGTGACAACTGGACTGTTGTATGCATTTTTCCCCCATGGAAATCTAAAGGCAAATCACAATATCCTAAGCATGGCTTAGGCCAATACTTAACATACCTAAGTGTTAGCAATAAACGTACGGTTTGAGGGAATTTAACCTGACCTGCTCAATGTGCTCAAGATCATACTGGTAGTACTCCTCTGTGTATTCCAACTGCTCAAACTGATCCCGTCTATCAGCTGCATACAAACAAATATCCCAGCAACTATGTCTATAATATATATAAAATACAATAGAAATGAAGCAAACTGGTTACCGAAATTCCCAAGGTTGACACGAATCTTGTCAAAACATTCAACAACTCGCAGTGCAATAGGAGGAGCAAAATGAATGTTCGCCACTAAAGGAATATTACAACTTCACAAATAGAAACCACTGTAACATAAGGATATGAATATATGAGTGTAGCATATGGTGAGGGTCAGTATATTCAGATACAACCTATTAGTTTTTAACAGCGACAAGATCTAAAAGCAAGAAAATGAAATCACTACAAGATAAGTGATTTATTTTGCGCAATAAATAGAACCACCCCTAATCATAATAATGGGAGAGTAAAAGATTTAGACAGACCTAAAGCACGTAACAACAAGAAAAATGGAGTAACTTACGCACATTTATACTTCCTGTAAGAAAAGAAAAATCAATTTTTACTTCCTAAATTCCACAATATTGGTTCATACATGAAATAAAAGGAAAATGAGGCATTACCTGCTAGAGTCAACCACCTAAACAAGGAAGAGAATGACTACAGGCGTGCCCAACAATACTGACCACCTACAGTGGAAAGACACTACATCTTCCGAGACATAATGAGTCCAGGTCCTTCATGCCACGTTCTTACTGAATAGATAACAAACAAACATAACAGCATATTTAACAAAATTCCAATTTGACATAAGTCACAAATCACAAAATATAGATAAAAGAAAGAAGGAGAAGTCTAGGGAAAAATAGTTTGAAAAACTAAGCAACCAGCATACTTAGGGAATCATAGAGCAAACACAGCACAGGAGCAAAGTGGGTTGTTTTTAACTGTATCTCGGGGAGCAAAGTCTTCGACTTCATCCAAAAATATGAAAAAGCATATAACACAGTTACTGTAAGTAAAAACCATAAACAGATTATTGAGAATTAAGACTAAACATAAAATTATATAGTAACACAAGAAATTGAAACATGACAACAACATAAGAATATATTACGAAAAGAGTGAATTGGTCAACTCATTGCTTCATGAGTGAACTGATAATCCAGAACATCATAAGAATCAATCCTAAGGCTTGTCAATTAACCATAGGTGTATAACAACAGCAGCATCATTTGTATCAGCTCGTCCCTAGCACCCCAAGCAACAATAATCTCTTCTCTGAAACAACATTGAAACTTAGTAAGTAATGTGTTTTCAATTCAAACAAAATAAACCAAATTCTGAAAGTATGAAACAACTTGAAACCTTTTATAGCAGTAAACAATGCAAAAAAACAAACAACTACATCGAAACCCTTTATAAGAATTAAGGTTAGCCATAACACTCACATAAACAACACCAAACACCAACAATGACATCACCTACCACTATCAACACCACCACTCCACCAAGCACCATAAGTAGTTCAGTAAACCTGCTAAAATCATACATGGCCTTCCTTTTGAAACAAGCATCACCACAAACCACAAACTAAAAGACCATTTAAAGTATTAAAATTGAACATTATAAAAACCTAAATGTAACACAAGTTTTTTCTCCATCTTACCTTCTTCTCCATCTGTCGATTCATATTCATCCGAACATTTGCAAATATATTCAGAAATCAAATCTTATGGACAACAAAAACCCTAATTAAAAATAAATCAACAGAACTTTAAACATACAACAAATTATTCAAGGGTTTAGAAAGTAAAATCTTCCAAACGAAATTGAGTAATAAAAATTATAAATCTAGTGTTCTAAATAGTTTGTTTATCACAGTAATTTTGAGATCGAGGGGTATGTGAGAATAAATCAAAGGGTTTTGATTTCACACGATTAATAACTCACCTACTGAGCTTCAGATCTAAAAATTATTTGCTTGGTTCGTCTTGTTCTGCAGCAGAAACATCGAAATAAGTAAATCTACGGTTTGGGTTAAGTTTTGGTTCACAATCTGCTGAACCCTGATGATCGATGATTATTGAACCTCAAAATTGTGTATAAAGATCGATGATTGTTAAAACTCAAAACGAAGAAGAAGTTCCCCTAAGAGAAGAGAAGGAGAGAGATAAGATAAGAGAATGAAGAATGAGATAGATTTATTTTCGATATAAATCTAAATATGAGTCAATTTTGGAGCTGACTTAGCATCTGAATGGGCTGAAACCGAGTCAGTTAAAGTGTGGGTAGCCACACTCATGAGTCGCACGCCTACAATATTGAACTGTTGTGAATCGTAACAGTATGAAACAGTTGCGACTTTTGTAACGAAGATCAACTGTTGCAAAAAAGTCGCAACTGAAAGTCGCAACTGAAAATTCGCAACAGCAACAAAGCTGTTGCGAAATCTAGTTACTAATCAAGGAAAATGGTGTAGTGAATACCTTGAAATTTCGCATGACTATTCATATTTTGACCCATTATTCGCAGAACTATTTGTGACAGTATTCACAACACTATTCGAGACATTATTTGCGACGCTATTCATAATTCGCGGCACTATTCATAATTCACAGTACTATTTGAACACTATTCATAATTCGCAGAAATGTTCAGAAAATCGCAGAAATATTCAGAAATTAGCAAGGTTATTCATAATCACGCAGACTCATTCATAAATTCGTAGATTCACCCATAATTTCGCAGGAATTGTGATTATTTTGCAGAATGTGATTATTTTATTAAAGTGATTATCACTT
This sequence comes from Papaver bracteatum, assembly GCA_023529315.1. Classification (NCBI taxonomy): domain Eukaryota; kingdom Viridiplantae; phylum Streptophyta; class Magnoliopsida; order Ranunculales; family Papaveraceae; genus Papaver; species Papaver bracteatum. Next base: position 1,345,957 of record JAJJWX010001089.1, read on the forward strand.
GAGGCAGAGGAAAGATAAGAATAAAGAAGCAATTTAATCATTCAACATTTTCTCAAGGATTTTCCTTCATATATAAAGAACAGAGGAAGTTAGGGATTACCAAGAAAATATTTTATGTTCTTTATCTTCTCGGCAAGAATCATTTCCAAAATGGGCAAGAATTCTCACCAAAAATGAAGAAATAATTTCGCATGAATAGAGGCAATATTTTTCATTCAAGAGCGGATATTTCTTATATTTCGAGGATTGAGTACTTCTTATACTTCTTCAAGGGTACTTCGCATACTTCATTCTTCATACTTCGTGTACTTCAAAAGATGATACTTCTAATTATTTCTCAAAGCTTCAGAACTTCGCAAAAGAATAGAGGCAAGTATATACTTTTTAAGTTTGGTATTCTTTTGCTAGTTCCTTCGTCAAAAAAGATGAGAGACTACTACAAAAACGAATTTTTTCTTAAAGATTGCTTTTCAAGCAATATTCAAGAAAAAAGAGGCAAAATGTAGGAGCAGAATCTCGCAATAACAACGCTCTTGCGAAAACTTCTACCACAGATGGAAAGTGTCGCAGATTGATTACAAAAACGACGCAACAAAGGACGGAAAACAAAACATGAAGAAAGACGAGAAGATTTTATAGAGAAAGCTCGCAAGAAATATAGCAAGAGGGAAAAATCCTGCGAGACATGGAGAAACTTGAGAGAAATGAAGTGGAGCTCGAGAGAAATGAAGAAAGCTTGCGAAAGATATTACCGCAGAACTCAGATCCGAAATTAAGGGAAAGCTTAGCTGTAAATGAGATGTCATGAGCTGTCATCCACTATGTAACTACCTATATAAAGAAGAGAGCATGAGAGAGAAAGAGGGAGATAATTTTAGGAAGAGAGAGAAAGTTCTTTTGCAGAGAGAGAGATTTTTAGAGAGAGAAAATATAATTTCTTTATCATCTTCTCCCCCAAAACTAGATCTAGAATTCTTCCAAAAAACTCCATTAATGGAGATTGAAAATGTAAATTAATGTAGTTACAAATTATTATAGTGAAGTTCCGTGGATGTAGATCACATTGATCGAACCACGTAAAAATCTTGGTGTTTATTTATAATTTTAGTATTTTTATCACCATTTTTATATTTAGATCTAGGAATTGTTATCAAGATTTGATAAGGGGTGTGTTGTAGGGAAACCTGCAATTACAGATCTGTTAGAAATAGCAAAATCCACAAAGACTGAAGAAGCACAAGACACTCGGGGAAGCAGACGCCTAGTCAATAAGCAAAGATCTGATCTGCAACCTTCCATGCAAATCTTTGTTCTGAAGGGAGAAAACGGAAAGCTGAACCACAGCGCAAGCATGCTTATCTCATCCCTTCAAAGGCACAAAATAAAGATAATATGGAAACGGCTCCTCAGCATATGGAAGATCCAGAAGCACCTGATTTCCCCTGCTCCATTGAAGAAGTCATCGAATTGCTAGAAGCCCGGATTCAAGACGGTGCAATCAAATTTCCATATGTCAAGAAGGAACCAACTGAAGAGGTGATAGAAAATCCTCGGTACTGTCGCTTCCATAGGTTCATCGGCCATCCTACAAATGCTTGTAAGACTTTGAAACGCATATTTAAAGAAAAGGTTGAGTCAAGGGAACTTAATCTGGGGACTGAAGGAGTGCACAGAGATCCTCTTCCTTTTATAACTTTCTCTACCTCTGAATCCCCAGTCAAGGAAGCAGTCCAGTCATTAGTAGAGCATATGTGCGAATTACTCTATCTATCGAAGGCGCAAAGAGGAAATATGTTTAAGGCTTTGAATCACATAGTTTCGGGAAGCGCCTGCTAATTTCAGATATACCTCCTGAACCTTCAGCCACTGACAAAGAAATGAACGACTGGGGACTGCTCTCCACAGTGCACGTCAAAGGAAATGAATTCAAAAGAGCTTTTATTGATGTTGGTACTGCCTTCAACATCATTCCTTTAAAGACTCTTAGAGCTGCTGGCATTACTCGACATGAGGCTACTCACGCTCCTATAACAATCAGAGATCATGAAGGAATTCTCAATGATGCATATGGCTTCATCAATCTCAAAGTTGTGAAAGGTTCGACCTGCACTGAGACAAAATTTTACATAATCCGGGAAGACCCTGGATATGACACGATTCTTGGGCGCACATGGATCCATGATGGAAAAGTTGCACCAACCCCTTCGGTTGTACTTTCATCCACTGAAGAAACCTCTGACTCGGAAGAAAAAGCGGAAGATATCTCTCCATTTGAATATCTAGAGGAGGTCAAAGCCTTGACAGAACTTGCACATAATTCTGGGGAGCATCCAAATGCTTTTGTCAAGAGATTCCACGCTCAGGAAAGTCTTATTCCTTCTCATGTGCCCATATCATCAATCCTCAAATATGCTCATTTGGTTCGACGGCTTCACTCCACAAATTATTTAGCAATTGCAAAATTATATGCGTGGATCATCGTACCGCAGTAATATTTTACCCAATGGCTTAATCCAGAGCCTCTTCAAGATGATCATCCAATCAAGCGATTCATTGTAGAAGACGCGACTAAACATGACAGGAAATATGAGGGATGCTCCCTTTTGCACGAGTGTCCACATGTGCCACAGCCCTGGAGTCACATCGCTCGAAGGATTCCAAATCAACAGAAGATATTCAAGGCACGGATTGCAAGGCCAAACAAGTTCAAGGAAAGATATTTGGTTCTCAAGGCAACTAAACGGGATCTCCATTCTGCAAGGAACTCCAATTGAGAAGGACCGTTTATGATCGCTAAGTCCATGATCGGAGGATATTACAAACTGATCAACACAGATGGACGTATCCTACCAGTGATCCACGAAAATTGGCTTAAGGTGTTTTTCTAGGACTACGGGACATTCGAGGTACTGGGCGCTTGAGAATTCATGACGTCTGGATTCAGCATTTTAGGATTTTCTTTCATTGTATTTTAATTCCTCCAAAATGTTTGCAACCCTTGCAATCAGTATTTGAATTCAGCAATTTATCAGAAGTTCAGTTCATATTTCTTAAAGGAAAATCCCTATCAAATCCAAAAGAAAATCCTTAACCATCTACCAATCCAAAACCATGATATCAAAATCCAAATAAAACCTCACGTCTCTAAGAAATTCATAAGCCTAAGAGATTATGCAAAACAAATCAAAGGAAATCAGCAAAGAAAGATTTTTGCGCCTCCGCATCCTTCAAAGCCTGTAAAGACGCCTGCTCCTTGCTCATCTCTTTAGTCAGCCTGGAGATCTTGTCTTCCTTCTCCATTACAGCATCATTGGGAAGGGGTATTTTATTTTCACATGAATCCTTAATAGCATTCATCTTCTTACGAAGCCACTTCACATTGAATCCAAGTCTCTCAGAATTCTCCAAGTTAAACTCCCAATCAAAGAGTACATCTGGAGTTACAGTATTTCTGGCTCTAGTGCATATATCGCTCATAACACGCAAGAGTACACTTACCTGCATTGTTAAAGCATAAGCACGCCCAGGATTCCTGTCAACAATTATATGGCCAAATTTCTCTCATATTTTCTTGTACAAACCCGCATATCCGACGGGAACGCTGAATCCACCAACCGACTCATGATACGGGAGTGAGGCATCGAACAGAGGGTCAAAATAAATTCTTGCATTTGGGTATTCGTGCACAACCATATGGTTTTCAATTACTGGAACAACTTCTACAGTCAAGGAAACAGTTTCTTCAGTATTTTCTGCCGGTATCCTGGGTTCTTCTATTACAGCAACAATCTGAGTCACCACGAACTCCATCAACAACGCTTTCATGACCTTGAGGAGAAGAGATGGTATCCTCCCTATCAATAGCCTCAAGGTCGCTCGTTTTATCATTTTGGATTCCTTCATTCTCAACTTCGATATTTTGTACCTAATACGAAGATTACATGAGATTAGGATCATCCAAGCATGATGTAGTTGCAGAATAACCTACAACTACACCCTCAATAGAATTAGTAAAAACTCAAGAAGTTCTTGATAGTGAATGATAACTTTCTTATTAATTCTCTTAGTTGATTACATAGAATTATCAAAATGGAACTATAATAGTTACAACTCTTTCTATTCTCTTTCCTAAGATAATTTCTTACACTAATTAAAAGAACCTCCCGAATTTTACATTTGAACTCCTATTTATATTAAAACTTATACATCTGTATATGAATTGCGAAGTATCGCAATTCATTCTCGCAAAATTATTTCATCCTCGCAAAACTTCATATTTCTCCGCGCTACTTCTATCATCGTATCATTTTATAACTCTTTCCTCCTTTATTTATTACGATACTCGTGAACTATTATCTTGCGATATTCAGTACCTACATCTTTCCTCTTCTCATGTCAATTCTACGAAGAAGAAATGTCATGAGAATCCCTATTCTCGTAAATTTAGTGTAGTTATTACCACCCATCAAGTTCGCAACACGTCTTTTTACTTTTCCCTTATCTTTTTGACACCTTTCTTCGTAACCGTTCTTTTCAACCGTTCACGCTTACTCGTATTAATGAGTTTCTATCTTCATCAAACTCTCTCTATTTATAAATATTATCCTTTGTTTTTGCTTTTTATTCTCTTATCTTATTCACCTTCTTCACCACTTCTGCCTCTGCAATCTCTTTTATCTTTTTTTTTCTTTCTATTTTCCCTCTTATATTCAATGGCACCAAAGAAGAAAACTATTGAACAGATTAATGCGGAACTTTCTGATAGGGACCTCATTCTCTCTGAGATTGAAGGTTATGATAATAAATCTTCTCTCTGTGTGAATCTCTTTACCAACTATGTTTTGGATGATCAGAAAATTTTAATCTCACGAGGTCAAATCCTCGCAGGTCTTCCTCTTCCTCTTTATGATGTTAACTTTCCTCTATTCTATGAAATTATTTCCCACCCCAATTTTTCTTGTGCCATTTACCAATTAACTGGTGATTGTATTCGCCTCTTTGTTGAATTCGCAAATCATGCCGCTTTTGGGAAATATTTGTATTCAGTTGATCTTAGGAAACCTGGATTTGAAAATATGGAAATTGTTGATGTGAATTATACAGTTGAGGGTTTCTTCAAAAATTACACACTAATTCCTGCGAGGAAAGAAGATAATCGTTGGGGTGTTCGTCTTCATCGTAAAGCTAATATCGCAGCAGATGATCTTCTCATGCACGATATTGATTATGCTTCAGGAAATAATAAGAAACCTCGTCATACTAATGATGAAGATTGGTATAAGTACCCTTTAATGTTATCGGGTTCTTATATTTTTGGGATAGTAGAACTTCCTGCGAACCTTCGTAACCGCCATTATCAACCTTGGGTTTTTAGAAATGTATGTACTTCCATCTCCTTATCTTTTTGTTACCCTTTAATTTCAAATGAGGTAAGAAACACTCTTGTATTTTTCTAAACAATATATTATTGCCTCTGTTTCTTATCCTTATTTGAATTTGCAGATTCCACTTCTTCCTGAGATTGCTGCGAGTGAAAATAAGAGTTCTACTTCTTCTAAAAGGTTTACTGCAAGACAACAAACTCTTCGTTCTGCGAAGGTTACCCAAGCTTCTGGTAATCAAGATGATGCTCTTCGCAAAGGGAAAAGGAAACTTCAAGATGTTGTTTACGAGAGGAGGAAAAATAAGAAACTCTCAACCAAGTCTCATTCCAATGTAATCTCTTCTAATGAGAATATTGAGGAAGATCTTGGTGATGAAGATGATAAATTTCCTGAGAAGGACTTTAGTTCTAATTCCGATACCCTTTCTGAAGAAGGAGATGATGATAATGATGTTGATGAAGGTGGAAATGAAGATTGCAGTATCCCAGAAACTTTTGCCTCAGCAATGGTTAGCATCTCTGAGGCTTTCCTCCATTCTTCTCGTGGATTAGGAAATTCTCCTACAGCGAATGCTCGCAAACTTATTGCGAAGGCGTGTAAAGTTCCTACTATAATTGATAATAACTCCCTCAAAGGCATTTCAAGATTCGTCTCTCCTGCTTCATTATATGCTTTAGGTAGCATGGTAAGTTTCTTCTCTATTCCTTGTTTATTTCCCTTAATTTATTGATTTCTAACCCCTTTTTTCTTGTTTAGGTTGGAAGAGTTAGTTGTGCAATTTGCTTCGATTGGGAAAGACGTCATTCTATTGCTGAGAAGAAAACTTTGAATCGTTGTAAGAAGTTAGAGGTTGAAAATTCAAATCTCCGTCAGAAAGTAGAGGATTTAAGTATTGATAACACAGAATTAATATCCCGTCACGAAGATAATTCACAATCTGCGAGCATCGCAATTGATAATTCTTCTCTTCTTGAGGAGAATAATCAATTAAAGCTTGAAAATTCTTCTCTTCGTAATGATAAGAAGCAATTAGAAGGTAAATTATTTGCGATGGTAATTATTTTGATTACTTTTCCTTCGTAATTTGCTAACCAATTCCTTAATTTATCTCCTTGCTGCAGAAAATTATTCGAAGATGAATAACGATCTGGAAACTATCCTTTCTAATCGTAATAAGAAAATTTCTGATTTGAGATCTCAGCTTCTAATTTCCCAGCATAACCATAGTTTACATGTCAAGCGTTTTCGAGATAAGATGACTCGCAAAATTTGCGAAGATAATGAAATTCCTCTCAAGAAGTACCATACGCTCCTTTCTGAAGAAATTCCTGAAGATACTCCATATCTGGAAATCTCTGATAGTGAAGTTGAAGATGATAGTGAAGTTGAATAAGAAGATCATTTTGATGGGAATAGATCGCCTGAAAAATAACTTCACTCTTTTTTGTATATCTGTTCTGTAATTTCACTCTTTTTTGTATGTCTGTTCTGTTTCTTTTCAATACAACACTTTCTTCTTGATTGCACTTTTAATCAATCCAACAATTTCTTTTTCAAAGCTTAATTTGAATTAATCTTTCTTTGATTGATTATTTCCCTTATTCGCATAACTTGATCATGTGGAGAGAAATAATATATCTTAAAGACTTAGCTTAGTATTCCCTTTCCCCTTATTATTGCTCTTCAAATGATCAACTATCGCTGGAAGTATTAGAATATCCTTCTTAATTTATCTTACGAAGTTTCTTCTTATTGTGATTATGAATAAAAAATCCTCCCTTCGAAGTATAAGAAATATAAGCCTTTTGCCTTTTGCGGAATATTGCGAAGTAAATAATAAATCTCCCCTTGAAGTATAGGAAGTATGAAGTATACGAAATATGAAATACCCTTAAGAAGTATAAGAAGTATAAAATATCTTTGAAGAAGTATTAGCAGCATTTAATTCATGAAGAATTTCCCAATATATGAAGAAGTATAAGAATTATTACTCATTGTATGAAGAAGTATAATAAGCACTTAACCTTCGCAAAATTAAATATCCGTTGAAGAAGTATAATAAATATGATATATTCTTGAAGAAGTATAAATAGTATTGAATTTGTGGAGAAATATTAAATATATGGAGAAGTATAAAAAGTATTTAATTCTCGTAACATTTTACGAGCATGAACGTATCTGTATTTGATTACTATCAAAATCGCATCTTTTGTTAAGTCTTCGTGAAAATTCTTCAATGATGTTATCTTCTTTGATAGGAATTCTTGTAAAAATTCTTCAATGGTATTGACGAAGCTATCTTCTCTTCAAAACTTCATGATGTATATTCTTGTAAAATTTCTTCAATGATATCAACGATATTGTCTTCTTTTCAGATCTTCATAATGTATATTTTTGTATAATTTCTTCAATGGTTTTGATGTAATGTATTTCATTAATTTCTGTGGTCTTATCATGCCTTCCTAAGTAAAGGTCTTATTTTGCCACCTCTTTTGTAGTAAATTTTTGTATTTGCGATAATATGACAAGTCTGTACATTCTTGCGAACATACAACCTCGTGACATTATCGTCTTGTGATGAAATCGCAGGAGGTTTTTACACTTTCATGTAATAACCCATTGATCTCATCTTAAATTCTTTGTTTCATTCTGCGAGTTCTTTTTGTATGTTTTCCTTCTCTTTTTTTTTTTTTTTTTTTTTTAGAATGCTCGCAGAACTTCATTTGTTGCACAAATATGACAAGGCTTTATGTTTTCGCAAACAAGAAGCCTCGTGACATTTGCGTCTTATAGCACGTATCAGCTCCCTAATGGAGGGTGCTGCCCTTTATCTTCCCCATGTTTGCCCCTTCAAGGAAGCGTACATCGACCATACAAGGTTAGCTCTTCCCATCCGGTTCTGCCAACAACCAGCTTTTGATCGCAACCTCTTATCCTTTTTGCCTATAGGGATTATATTTACGAGGTTGCACCCTATGGGGTATCTTTGGGCCAAGTGCATCATTTGCCAAGACTTGTCAAAAATGGCAGATGTGGTTCAACCTCACCCTGCACTCTTGACTCAACCGTGTACCTCGGCGCCTTGATCGTTTTCTGCACTTCTTGGGAAAGACAGTATGCCTTAGTCGCCCAACCTAAATCCTCTTACACCGCATTTTATATTGCGTAATGTCGCTAGATTAGGTGAGAATCCAAGGTGTCTAACCCGGATAGGTACCCCATTATTGGGTTGTACCCCTAAATTTTTACCATGTACTAAGGGCCCTTGGTGGTGTTCCGGTTACCCTTAGCCACGTTTATAGGTACCCCCTTAAATGACGTACTTTAGGACTTTGCCTCTTACGAAATATAGCTTCGCGAACTAGGGTGTACGCCACAAAGGTTTGCCTGTATAAAATTTTCTGCGGCTCTCTTTCTTTTTTGGAGGCTGATCACAGATTGCGGTCTTTTATTCGCAAATTAATGAAATTTTAATCGCAATATAGATTTTCAAATTCGTAAATTTTCCCAATTTCCTGCGACCAAACAATTTTCGTAAAATTTATCACGAAATAAAAAAATTTGTTTTGCCACATACCTCATTTCCACGAGCAAACATACTGATTACCTTCTTGTTTTATTATTTTCCTTCTTCTTTCTTCGCAAATCACAACCCCTTATTATCATCGTAAATTTCTTGTATGATTATCATCGAAATTTTATTCTCTTTTTCCTTAATCCTCCGCCATTAAATTTTCACTTCTTTTCACAGCCTTTGCTCTTTTTCTCCAATTTTCCTTCTCAGTAGTTTTTCCTTCGCAAACTTCTACTTCTGTATCGTAACATTTCTTTCCCTCTGCCCAATAACCCTTGATAATTCCAATACCCTTCATATAAGGAAACTTTATGCACTGATGTAGAGTGGAAGCTACGCCTAGAATTCCATGAAGACATGGTCTTCCTATCAAAGCATTATATGGTGATTCGACATCAACAACGCAGAACAGAATTTCAGTTCGCATTCCAATTAATGGAATTCACATGCTCACTTCTCCTTTGGGCTTGTTGGCAGTTCCATTAAAACCATAAATTCTGTAAGTAGAAGGTATTAAATCTGCATCTTTTCCCCCCATAGTTTTGTAAGAAGAATAGAAGAGGATATTGACAGAATTTCCCGTATCAATCAAAATCCTATTAAGACCAATTGGTTCTTCCTCCATATCATCTTCGTTTTCTTCCATATTCATGTAGATTGCTAATCTTACTACCAATGGATTATCATGTGCTTCATAACCTTCTGGAATTTCAGTGGCTTCAAAAGAAATTTCACGTTTCTGCCAATCTTCAAGTCGTGAAATTTTTGCGATGTTCATTACTTCCTTTCCTTCACCATCCCTCGCATATACCCTACTTAACACATTATCATGAAAATCCTCTATGGTTTTATATGAATGAACAATGGAATTACAGAAAACATTCCTTGCTTTCGATCCCACTTCTATATGTAGGATTTCTTCTCCCTTTTCTTTTGTTGTGTTCTCCCTGAGAGTTATGGATGGAGCCTGTGGTAATTGTTGCGACTGTGTCTGCTAAAGTAAAAATTGATTTAGTTTTCCTTGATCAATCATTCGCAAGATTATCCTCTTGATATTATGGCAATTATTTGTAGAATGTCCATGAAAATGATGATATGAACAAAATTCATGACTTCTTGGACCCATTGGTGGTTCCTTTCCCATGTTCCATGGAGTTGGTATATGCTCTACCAGGATAATTGCTTGCCATATCTTTTCTACACTTGTATTCAAAGGTGGCAACTTTATCTCTTCCCTTACCATTCTTTGACCTCCTTGACCGTTGTTATAATTTTGTCTCTAGTTCCCTTGTCCAAAATAATTTTGCCTTTGTCCCCCATAATTTTCTTGTTGTTGATCTAATCTTGGAATTTGGTTATTTCCTATTCGATTATAGAAATTCCTCTCTCTATCATACTCTTCTTGATCTCTACTACCCATTGCTACCATTTTTTGCTAGCTATCATTGATTTTCTTCTCTTCTGAAATTTGCGAAGAAGTTTGTGAGGATGTTTGCGAAGTACCTGCTACTACATTGATTATTTTGGGAAGTAAATTTGCTCCTCCCTCTTTATTGCTAGTGTTTGTTACTGGATATGACTCCATACTGTTTTGCTTTTCCTCTAGTGTAATGTATTCTTCTTGCAATTCTCGTAACTCTGTCATCATTATGGAATTCTTTCTTCTAAAGATTTGAACATATAATTGTTCAGTTGCGACATCGCATTTATGAAGGACAGAATCAAGTATCTCTCATCCACGCGCCCTGCCATATCACTGCACATAGTCTTCCATCGTCTTACCAAATGCTTCAAATTTTCACCCACTCTTTGTTTTAAACCAAATACATCTTCAATACCAAGCCGTGAAGAGTGATTTGTGATATATGCTCCAAGGAAAGTTGCTTGCAAATGACTGAATGACGTAATAGTGTTCTTAGGGAGTCCTTCGAACCACTTTAAAGCTCCCCTGTTAAACTCGATGCGAAGTACTTGCATAACACAGCATCATGATTCTCCCATTGTAACATGCATCTTATGTATGCTTTAATGTGCTGAATAGCACATGAAGTCCCATCAAAGATACTGGTAAGTGTGTGCAAATTAAATTTTGGTGGAATTCCTCCCAATTGTACTTCTCTAGCAAATGGAGTCCTCGCAGCTTCTTCTATTGCTTCATCTAATTGCCTTCTATCCCCTCCTCTTCTATTGTTTATCATCCCTCTCATTTCTGCTAATTCTCGAAAGATCCGTGCATTTGCCTCAGAATTCTCATCCATTGGTCTTTTTAATGCAGCTTCTCTTCTTCTACGTTCTTGCGCTTCCTCCCTTGCGATCCTTCGCATTCTATCATATTCTTCATTAATGTTTTCATTTGCATAATTTTGAAAATATCTTCTTTCTAAATTATCATAATTGTTCAGTCGCAGAGTATCTTGGAATTCTTGTTCTTCCCTTTCTATTCTTCTCATTCTTCTCATGCGAATATCAGGAATTTGTTCTTCTTTATTTCTCCTCCTTCTGTGATTTACTTCTTCTTGATTTGTTTATACTCTGATTCGAGAGTTTGGTTCATTCCTCTCTACTTCTGTTTGTTGATTTACAATTCTTCTCTTAATTCTTTTATACTCAACATTTTGTTTGTTACGAGCCTCTTCATATCTTCTTACTCCATTCTCGTGATTGTTTTGATGTACTGCTTGTTGTCTCTAAGTTTCTTCCATAAGTTGATGTTCTTCCTCTCGATTCTGATTGTTTTCTCTAGGATTTGGCCTTGTTCGTAAATTTTCCATGTTTTGTTCGTGGTTTGGTATTAAAATGAAACGATTCTCTTGATTTCTTTCACCTTGATTCTGCGCTTGTTCTTGCATATTATTTTCATTATTGATTATCGGTGAATTTTGTCCTTCTCTTTCTGTTCTAACATTTGATCTTGCAACACTTTGAGATTTCCTTCTTTGTAGCATCTCATTTTCCATCCTCAATTCTTGATTTTGTCTTGTTAAATTGGCGCGTTCTTCAGCTTCGATCATTCGTTCTTCTTGGATTCCTTGTCTCAATGTTTCTAACATCTCCCTTTCTCTTTCAAGAATTGTTCCTCCCATCAACCTCCCATTTTCTCTGATTTGTGGTTCTTTATCTTCTTCTTCTGGTGTATCAGTTCTCCAAGTGTGTATACTCGCTCGATCATGATCTATTATTTGTTGAGCTTGATTTCTTCGATTACTCCTTCTCCTACTAGGTTCTCATGTTATATTTGCTTCTCCTCCTGCGAGTCTTACACTTCTTCTTACTTCAGTTAATGGTTCTGATGTGTTTCTTCTTCTTGTCATTTTTCTGGTACATGAATTCTTCAAATCCATGTTTCTAGCGCCAATTATGTAGTTGCAGAATAACCTACAACTACACCCTCAATAGAATTAGTAAAAACTCAAGAAGTTCTTGATGGTGAATGATAACTTTCTTATTAATTCTCTTAGTTGATTACATAGAATTATCAAAATGGAACTAGAATAGTTACAACTTTTTCTATTCTCTTTCCTAAGATAATTTATTACACTCATTAAAAGAACCTCCCGAATTTTACATTTGAACTCCTATTTATAGTAAAACTTATACAGCTGTATATGAATTGCGAAGTATCGCAATTCATTCTCGCAAAATTATTTCATCCTCGCAAAACTTCATATTTCTCCGCGCTACTTCTATCATCGTATCATTTTATAACTCTTTCCTCCTTTATTTATTACGATACTCGTGAACTATTATCTTATGTAGTTGCAGAATAACCTACAACTACACCCTCAATAGAATTAGTAAAAACTCAAGAAGTTCTTGATGGTGAATGATAACTTTCTTATTAATTCTCTTATTTGATTACATAGAATTATCAAAATGGAACTAGAATAGTTACAACTTTTTCTATTCTCTTTCCTAAGATAATTTCTTACTCATTAAAAAAACCTCCCGAATTTTACATTTGAACTCCTATTTATAGTAAAACTTATACAGCTGTATATGAATTGCGAAGTATCGCAATTCATTCTTGCAAAATTATTTCATCCTCGCAAAACTTCTTATTTCTCCGCGCTACTTCTATCATCATATCATTTTATAACTCTTTCCTCCTTTATTTATTACGATACTCGTGAACTATTATCTTGCGATATTCAGTACCTACACATGAAACCAAAGGAATTCATGAACTACAACATGCAAGCGGTTTAACATCATCAAATCATTTCATTATATATGCTATATGTTAGTAAAACCGTGAAAGTCACAAAATCACGTTTTGCAACAAGTCCGCCTGAGGAGATTTTACACTTCCCTTTACAACGCAATGAACTGGGAGAAATTGGTGAATAATAAAGGGTTGAGTTATATACCATTCCCTTCGTATGGGTATTACCTACAACATGTCAAAATTTCATAGCAATCAGATGAACGAGAAAAACGATATGGTCGAAACTCGGGACTACACAATATCTAAAAAAGTTCTTAAAGTCTCATGGAAGTTCACTATTTCATCTTTTTCAGGCTCTGAACGTGCTCAAAACGTAAAAATCTTCTGTGTTACAGCTTGGAAATTTTCTGGGCTTGAATATGCATATGCGGATCAGCAAAATCTGACATCAAACGAAGATTCTACGACGTTTTTCTTAAAATGCTGAGTTCTGAATTTTCTGGTGACGTATTTTCGGCAAAACTTGTCATATATTCACATACATTCTCGTTCAGTCATTCATAGATCAGAAAGTTTATACTTCTATGGATGAAATACAAGAGAAATACTTACTTGGGTGGTTTTCGAAGCATTCAAAGAACCAGGATTGCTCACATCAATGTCGACAGCTCCGCTACATTCATTCGGTCTTGAACCCTAAGAGTTCTCTTTATCACCATCCTTCGGACGTCCGTCACTGGTATTCTCTACAACCATGGAATTATTCTCCTGGACTTATCCCCAACAATTAGCATTTAATTCATAAAGCGCCATGATTACTGTGGGGAGAGATACTTACAACTTCTTCATCGCTCAAGTCAGAAATTGTTTGCTCAAAAGCGGAAAAACGAAGACCATCAATACTTGATGGGGAAAAGTTCTACAACGGAACAACAATATCAGTTTCATGATCCTAATAATATGGCCGAGAAAGGGTCATAACAAAGAGAGTATTGGAAACTCTCCAAAGCGCCAGCTGGGGACTTTATAGTATTGGCTCTTATGCCTGCCTTCTCCGCCATGAACAACAGCCTCAATCTCTGAGAAATCTACACGGATTCGAGGTCTTACAACCCGACCATCCTGTGATAAATTTCAACAGCATAATCAGAATACAATTATCATAATTATTATGGAGATTATATAACAAAGCGCACCTGAGAACATCCTGGAGACGATTTTCGCTTATCACCAGAGAGATACTTCAATCTTGGTCGACTAGAAATCATTTCATCAAAAGGACGATCCTTCACTGGAGGCTGACCAACTATCACGAATTCATGCAATCACTCAAATTGATCATCACAGAAGGCTGCATAACCTAGAGTCACATAGGCGAATCTGTCAGAGCAAGGGAACCAGTATTTACTTCCTTCCACATGAGTATGGTCCAAATGAGTCATGAGCTGCTCAGCTGATGGTTTCCTCCTATGAATAGTCGGAACGCACTGGTCCATACCCATTTGTTGAGCTGCTCTATCAATATTATACTCTTCCTATGAAAATTCCCCGTACGAGACTGACAGCAGATGACCAGGGGTGCAACTCAACATGAAAGACCTCTCACCATCGCTCAGATCTGCACCAAACAACAAGCTAGTACTCTCTCCAGTATTGAAAGTCATTGGTTGGGAAACATAGGAAGGCACTGACACCCAAGGAATAAAATTGAACTCAGACTCATCGTCCAACACATCAATAAGGTGCGCCTTAGACTGAGGTTGCTTTGTGGACCAACGCATGATCCTAGCATTGTCTTTCTCAGGGAAAATGTGGCGAGCGTCAGTATTGGGTCCTTGCAAAACATTACGTGGGATGCGTGCATAATTCTTGAAGTGTTCCTATATCAAGGCTTGAATAAACATCGTGTTAGCATAACATTCAATCTTCATGAAGATATTCGACACACTGGAGTCTATAACCAAAGAATCTAAGGTGTAATACAAGGAGCCCAAGAACAAGCTACCTATCGGAAGTTGCTCACCTTGAGCCATTTTAATAGCAAAGGGGATCACGAAAGGCTTCAACAAGTTTCCGCTGTCTTCAAAGATATCTCTGGACAACCATAAACACAAGAAAGCAGTAATGGGTAATATATTGTCAATAGGTTTATCAGAAACCTCATCTTTGGGCCACCAGCGTGTCAACTAGAGAGCATAACATCCTTTACTGCCAGCCTTGTTTGATACCTCCATTGCAGCTGTCTAGATGTGAGAAATGGAGGTCTCCTCGTATGAAATATCCCCATGGAGATTGACCGTGATTGGGAGGTGCATCAAAGCTGCAAAGTCTTCCAAGGTAGCGGTAAATTCTCCCCATCTGCATATGAAAGTGTGAGTGGGAATACACCAACGAGCAAGCAGAGCTACCATACTCCTTGCGTCATGATAAATGAACAAATCTCCAGAAGCCTAAATAGCTCTCGTCACCTGTGCCTGATCGAGCATGGCCCTCATATGAGGAAAACCCAGCATATGCCTCGCCCATACAGCAAATATCTCCAAAGGTCGACGAGAAAGTTTAAATTCTATAATTGATGCAAAGAAGACTCCTCGCTCAAGACAAAATCGGATGACTGTATTAGGAATCACAAATTTCTTCTGAGTGACAGTTTTGGGATTTATCAGAAGACGATATGCTGGAGACTTCAGATGTTTTTCGGCTCCCGGAGTATCTTCCTCAAAGAATGCGTCATCAATGTTTGGGATGTTCTTAATCCCAGGAGATTCATCTTCGTTTCACCAACAGAAGCTTCATCTATGCATGTCTCATCTCTGGAGATCTCATCATCAATACACATTTCATCTCTTGAAGAGTTGTTAACTTGGGAGATGGTCATATTTATAAAGTAGCTGCAAAATTCACATTACATTCTACTTCAGCGCATCATCCAGAATCAAGGAAATACTAGCGTCTAATGGTAATTCTTAACTCTTACCTTTTTACGCTTCCACTAAACAGTAGTGAGAGTAATGCTAGAGTTAATGCTCCAAAATCGTCTGCTTCTTCAAAACCTACAAAAGACGTTCAAAAACACAGATTTTTCATAAAATCATGAACATTTCTACTGTGTGAACGTTCACCATAGAATTATGAAAATTAAGACATTATTTTATCATGAATAATCTTTATCTCTAAGCAACATCACATAAAACTCAAGTTTTGATTTTAGAGAAATAATATATATTTGCATATAAACAAAACGTTAATTTACTCACGTAAATAAATAAATATTTTAAACATGAGCCAGGCTCATAAAAATAAATTGTGGATACTCCATGGTTCAAAAAAAATAAAAAAAATAAATCCATGAATCTACCATGGCTTTGCAAAACCCTTGTCCTTCGTGCCGTCATACGTCTTCAAGACGAAGGTTTATTTCAATTTTATGAAAACTCATGCATTACACGATAAAGTTTTACATGAGAGCTCATACATAAAATTTTATCACTGAACACAAGTTCATGTATACATAAAGAAGAGAACTCGTTTCTCCGCATCGTCATTATTCTTTAAAGCGAAGATTTTACTTCGGTTTTGTGAAAAATTTATTTTTTCGTGATAAAACTTTGGCTCACATGAAAGCTCATCAACATAGTTTCATCACTGAACCTACATATTCATATATGAAAGGAAATCACTCCTAAATCAGGGATCATTACTAGTTTTCAAAAACTAACGATCAAACGAACATACGCTTTCAAAAACGAAGGTTTTTTCAACGAAACCCACAATCATATATACACGGGTATGTAATTTTATCATGATTAATATGTGAAAAACCCATAAAACTCATGAGCATCAGAAAAAAAAAAAGTTTTGGACGCGTACCTGTCGGCGCCGGTGAAGAACTCCCGCACGGTGACGGCAATGATGGCAGCGCTGGAGCTCCGGCAAATTTTTTTTCTTCCTCTCCTGGTGCTGGCGTGAAGATGATGAGGTGACGGGAGCTGCTGGTCATGAGAAAATTAAAAAAAAAAAGGAGAAGCAATTATGTAGTTGCAGGATTTCCCACAACACACCCCTTGTAATATCTGGATAATAATCTTTTAATCTAAACTAATTTGATATTTAAAATTCTAAAAATTGTAAATAGACACACGAATTTTTACATGGTTCGATCAATTTGATCTACATCCATGATTCTCTACTATGATGGTTAAAGTTTACATTTGATAATCTCCATTAATGGAGTCCTAAATCTAGTTTTGGGGAAGAAGATGATAAAGAAAAATACATTTTCTCTCTCTAAAAGTCTCTCTGAAAAATATCTCTCTCTCCTAAAAATTTCTCTCTCCTCAAGATTCTCTCAACTCTAAAAAATACATCATCATCCTCTGGACTTACTTGAACCCTTTATATAGGAAATTACATAGTGGGTGACAGCTAAGTTTTCCCCTTCTTTCGGATCTATTTTGCGATCTCATCGCGGTAATTACAATGTTAATATTCGCCAACTTTTGTAATCCTCGTGAAACAACACTCTTCTAATATGCCTCTTCAATCGTCAACTTCGTCATTCTTTGAATTATTTTGTGACACTCGTGAAATGTTGTTGAAGATTTTTCGAAGAACGCCGCTTGAAGTGTCGTTAATCTCTCGTGAACATAATTTTGGCGATATTCTGGTATTACATCTTGCCTCTTTTTTCTTGAATATTGCTTGAAAAGGAATCTTTAAGAAAAAATATGTTGTTGTAATAGTCTTTGATTTTTGTTGATGAAGGAATGAGCGAAAGAATCTTTGGATTTGAAAAGTATATACTTGCCTCTATTCTTTTGCGAAGTTCAAGTTTTTCAAGTAAATAAGAAGCATCATCCCTTGAAGTACGTGAAGTATGAAGTATCCTTGAAGAAGTATAAGAAGTACTCAATCCTCTAAATATAAGAAGTATCCATTTTTGAATGAAAGTTATAAGTATTGCCTCTGTTCTCGTGAAATTATTACTGGATTTTTGGTGAAAATCCTAGTCCATTTTGGAAATGATTCTTGCGAGAAGATAAAGAACATAAAATGTTTTCTTGGTAATCCACAGTTGCCTCTGTTCTTTATCTATGAAGGAAGAATCCCTGAGAAAATGATAAATGAACGAATTGCCTCTGCCTTATTTGATAAAATAATCATATTCTGCGAAATAATCATTTCCCCTGCGAAATTCTGAAATAGTCTACAATATGTTGAATTAATCTGAAAATCTATGAATGTTTTTGCAAATTTCTGCGAGTTGCTGATTTTTTTCTGCGAAATTATCAATGTTTCTGCGAATTTCTGAATGTTTCTGCGAGATTCTGAAATAGTGGCGATGAATAGTGGCGATATTGTGAATAATGCTACGAGATTGTAGACATTCCTCTTGATAGATTCTGAATAATACTTCTGAGAAACTCTGAATAGTATTTCTGAGAGATTCTAAATAGTACTTGTTTTCTCTCTTGCGATGAGCAAATCTTTCCTGCATTCTTACAAGAAAATAATTAATGTTTGAGATTATTCTATTGGTCTTATTTTGCCTTCCTAGTTAAAGGTCTTATTTTGCCAATTTTTCTTTTTGCGACAAAATCGCAGGACGTCTTTACATTTGCATGTATTGACCAATTGATCTTGCCTTATCTTTTATCTTGAGGCTTTTTGGCCTGTTATGCGACAATATGACAAGTCTAAGCTCTCTCGCGAGGTCAAAGTCTCATGACATTGCCGTCTTGCGATGAAATCGCAGGACGTCTTTACACTTTCATGTAAAAACCCATTGATCTCATCTTAACTTTTTCTCATTTGGCTTTTTGCCTCTGTATAATTCACGTCACGTGACAATATGACAGGCCTAAATGATCTTGCGATCCTAAAGCCCCATGACATTGCCGTCTTAAGACACTTATCAGCTCCCTAATGGAGGGTGCCGCCCTTATCTTCCCCCTGGTTGCCCCTTCAAGGAGGGAACATCGGCCATACAAGACTAGCTCCTCCCATCCATATTTACCAACAACCAGTTGTTTTCGCAGCCTCTTGTCCTTTATGCCTATATGGCTTATAGTTACAAGACTACACCCTAAGTGGGGTTTTCTTCAGGCCAAGTGCATTGTAGCCAAGACTTACCAAAGATGGCCAGGGTAGGTTCGTCCGTCCCGGGCACCCTTGGATAAACCGTGTACCTCGGCGCCTTGGTCATACTCTGCACTTCTTGGAAGAGATTCTCAGTCGTCCAACCAGGGTATAACCTTATAAAGCTGGAAATCCAAGATCTCTCTCCCGGATAGGTTTTCTTTAACCCCAACATCTGTATGATTCAGGTTCCAGTAGCGGTATAACCTTATCCCTGAATCATATAGAGAGATACCCCCCTTATAACGTGCTTGCAGGTCTTACATTTGCCTCTTACGAAATTAAATTCGCGAACTAAGGTGCACGCCATAAAGGTTTGTCCCATTCTCTTAATCTCTGCGAAATTTTATTCGCGTTTCTCGCGATATTTTCGCGTTTCTTCATTCTTTCATTTTTGTCAATTCTTTATATAATCTTGAATAATCTCGCGATTACACTCATGACTCGATAAAAATTTGTTTTGCTCATTTTGTGAGTTGAAATATTCTTTAAAATCTTTTGAAATCTTAGAAATATTCTTTGAAATCTTGTGATTTTATCGTATTTGTTAAACCAAAAATCTCTTTCTGTAAAAGAAATATTCTAAAGAAATCTTTGAAATCTTGCGATTGTATCGCGTATTTTGGAAATTTGAAATTTTAGAAATTTTGGCTATAATTTCTTTTTCTGTAACCTTAGAAATCTTGAATTTTTTTTTTTTTTTTTTTTTTTTTTTTTTGCGATAATTCCATTTTCTGTAGTCTTTTGAAATCTTACGAGGATATCGTTGTTTTGGAAATGAAATCAATTTTTTTTGAAATCTTAGAAATCTTTGCGATAGTCTCATTTATTGTAATCTTTGAAATCTTTGAAAAAATTTGCGATCTTTAAATTTTTTGCGATGATCTCATTTTTTATAACCTTTTGAAATTTTTGAAATCTGGTGATTGTATCTCTTTTTTGGTAAGTCAAATAAAAAATCTTAGAAATTTTTGGAAATCTTTTTTGAAATTTATAAATTTTTGCAAATATATCGCCCTGATCAATCAAATCAAAATTCTTTGAAATGTTTTGAAATCTTAGAAATTTTAGAAATCTTGCGATTATACCACTTTTGGTAAATTGAATCAAAAGTTTTTGAAATCTTTTGAAGTATTAAAAATCTTAGAAATGTTCTTTAAAATCCGGCGATAATATAAATCAAAAATTTTCATTTTCTGTAAGTAAAGTATTCAAGGAAGTGGTACTTAGCTTTTTAGCGATTTGCTGTTGCTGCCAATTCTCGCGAAGTATTTGATTTGCTCGTGAAATGAGAAGAAATGAGAAAGGAAATCTTACGAAATTATCTTGACTTTCCTCTTGTACCATACCAATTGTTCTAATCCTCTCTTGTGAAATTAACTGGCGAAATTTTCGTGAACTGTCTTCATTTTTGGCGAGATAATCATCAACTCTTTTCTTTGTCTCGTAAAAAATTTCTGCGAGGGGGAATATTCGAACCCAAATCTTCTAAATATCGTCATTTGTGAAATCCTTGGTCTTAATCTCATCATTTGGTTTTTCGTCATTTGTTGGATAAAGAGATGGCTTTTGTCCCTAAATTAGTATCATATCTCCAAAACTAGATTTAATGTTTCTAGTAGGTCCCTCTCATCTGAAATCTTGAATTTATTGACGAACACCACCAATATCTCTATTAGATTTGATGTCTCATATATTTTCCTTCGATAGTTATCCCTTAATATCCCACGAGCTACTCGTGACTTCTGCTCCTTTGTTCTTTGCCTGCTCGTTATTTTGTTCTTCGCTAAGAGCCTAGGGCTATGCTTATTTTTCTGCTGCTGACCGTGTCTTGTTCGTCAAAGTTGGTGACGAAATGAAACTTTTGAGTATTAATTCTCTTCTTCATTACTTCCTTGTCTTGTCTTGTGGGTCTGCTGCACATATCATGTTCTTGGTGTCCCACATCATGAAGAAGTGAAGATGAGGAAAAAGAATTCGTTGCCAGCTCACGCAAATCTGAGTTCAGCTACCCTCGTGAAATTTCCCTGTTTCCTTTCGCTAGAAAAATAGCAAGTCACACCACTCTCGGCCTAGTAATAAAGTGCATTCAAGTACGTACTTGAGTACGTAAATCCAAGTTCCTCTCAATTTTCGCAACTTTCATTTCAAAAGTCCTGATATCCATCTCCAACTTGAGTTTGTAAGTACTAAGTACGTAATTAAGTACTATGAAAGACCCCTTTAGCAAACTTCTTCCTTTTCCCATTCGCGAAAATAATTCCTTTAGTTTGACGAAATTGAGTCAAATTGATGAAGTTGACGAGATGTAGTTGACGAGATGTCAACTTATTTATCCTGCTACTATACCCCACATTTTCGAAATGTAAGTAAGGATTAATAATCCTTCACATTTGCCTCTATTCTTTTCTTATCTTGATGTATTAAAATGTAGTTGACGAGAATATCGTCAAAATGTAACAGGTGAAATGAGAGGGACATTTCTGTATTAGGATCTTCGTGAAGAAATGTAACGACCAAGTGTAGCGACCAAATGTAACCTTTGACCAAATGTAACTGACCAAATATAATATTTTGGTCCTATGTTTCTTGTAGTTCCTCTGCCATTTACGCCCATCTTACCATTCTTCTTTTTGTTGTAAACAGCCGTGTACTCCTTTTTGTTTTTCCCTTTTGTTATTTACCGAAATAATAGCGAGCACCTCGCAACAGTCTTCTTTGCTGATGGCTTATGACCTTAACAACATAAATGCTGAAAAGAATAATTTGTCTCTGGTGCAATTTTTGATAAAGTTAATTTCTTCTTTTGAACGTATGTCTTTGTCCTCATGATTTTTGTTGATCATCGCGAAATTTTACATTGGTTCTATTCCATACATTTCTACGAGGCCCACCATACTTTCCTTTCTGCTGCCACTATTGCCCTCTTTTAAATTTTGAATAAGGATAAATATCTTTACGTCTATATATTTTACGAGATTTAATTAAGGAAATCCCATATGTTTGTTCTTTACCTTCGCTTCCGACAATCAATTAATTTAATTAGTAATCTATTTAATCTTGAAGACATCATTGCTACTCACAAAATTAAAAGAAGAATCGTAAATTTTTACTTCGCAAATTAATTTGAAAGAGATAACGATCAAAATTTCGATTGAAATCAAGATTTACGGGTGTAAATTTATGCTCAAGACTCGTTTTGATTCAAAATATCAATCAAAAATCAACTTTTGTGAAAACAAAGTTTTGTCGTTTAAAACTCAAAATTCTCTAGATCTAGATTATTAACACATAATTTAAAAAGATAAGAAAGAATTTGTCCTGTTTGAACAGTTAATTGATGCTGTTCCATTTCATTTAAAGGTTTCTTCGAATCTGCTCCTGCTTCGTAATATTTCTGCTTCTATTTCTCATAAATTGTGTTGGCTGTTCTTCATCGTTCTTTTCCCAAAATTTCCATATTTTCCCATGTATCTCCTAGATCAAATTAAATTCATCATTAAAAATTGTTAATTTCTCTTGATCTTCTTCAATCTAACAAGCGAGTCCCCTTAGTCGGCGCCAAAATGTAGCTGCAGGATTTCCCACAACACACCCCTTGTAATATCTTGATAATAATCTTTTAATCTAAACTAATTTGATATTTAAAATTCTAAAAATTGTAAATAGACACACGAATTTTTACATGGTTCGATCAATTTGATCTACATCCATGATTCTCTACTATGATGGTTAAAGTTTACATTTGATAATCTCCATTAATGGAGTCCTAAATCTAGTTTTGGGGAAGAAGATGATAAAGAAAAATACATTTTCTCTCTCTAAAAGTCTCTCTGAAAAATATCTCTCTCTCCTAAAAATTTCTCTCTCCTCAAGATTCTCTCAACTCTAAAAAATACATCATCATCCTCTGGACTTACTTGAACCCTTTATATAGGAAATTACATAGTGGGTGACAGCTAAGTTTTCCCCTTCTTTCGGATCTATTTTGCGATCTCATCGTGGTAATTACAATGTTAATATTCGCCAACTTTTGTAATCCTCGTGAAACAACACTCTTCTAATATGCCTCTTCAATCGTCAACTTCGTCATTCTTTGAATTATTTTGTGACACTCGTGAAATGTTGTTGAAGATTTTTCAGTAACGCTCGCAGAAGTGTCGTTAATCTCTCGTGAACATAATTGTGGCGATATTCTGGTATTACAAATTCCTTTTATATCAAACTTTGTTTCCAAAACCTAATTTTCTAAGGATTTCCTTATTGGCCCGGCCCGCGAATCCTGAACGACCAAGATCATGTCATCCAAATCAGAGGTTCAACATCAACTAATTCTCACTACACGACATTCTATCATGCCACTAGAGTCTTCTTTCAAGTCATGATATGCTCGTACGATCGAAATCCGATAACATCTTAACTTACGACTGAGTTCAATTACTTGCACTGTTATGACCGGAAAATCACCATTCAATGCTGACTGAGGAACACGACTTTCCTCACTAAGTATGGGAATTAATGTAGATGGTGGATTTTCGACAAAGGCTAAAATCGTAAACTCATAATTATACGACCTCTGATTCAGCAATCAGACGTGAATATTGAGACACGGGTCTCTCATCGAATCCTCTGATGGAGAATACTTTCTCTCAGAGTGCATATAGATATGTAGTATCACAGCTGGACAACGGCATATCTCATGAGTCTTGAGCACTTCAAAGTAATTATTTCTATCACGGGATGAACAACTCCCGAACAACTTACTCTGCTAGTATAAAGTCATAAATTAATTATTCCTAAATTCTTGGATTCATCCGCAGAATTTTTGAAAATATTCAAATATTTTCGCAGATATCTCATTACGCAAACCATGGTGCTTCCCAGCAGAAGTCCATGAATTAGTAATAAATATTGGAACTTACGAACATGAGCTACCGCTTTGAGCAAGCCCTGTCTCAAACCTAAATTCTTGGATTCATCCGCGAGAATTTCTGAAAATATTCGAATATTTTCGCAGATATTTCATTACGCAAACCATGGTTCTTCCCAGCAGAAGTCCATGATTAGTAATAAATATTGGACGCACGGGCATCAGAGCTACCGCCTGAGCAAGACCTGTCTCAAATGGTGCAAGTGTATTCAACAATGATACATTAATAACCTTCGCACGAACGGGTATTTCAAAATACGATTAAACGATGAACCTATGCAAAATAGGATGAAAAATAACAAATAAATAAAAATTGACCAAGGCGCTGGGAGCATGGGCTCACTGACCGGCCGACCGTGCTGTGGTCAATCCCACACCAGTTTCATATTTTTGTTGTTTTCTCTGAGTCTATGAAATTCATTTCATTTTGAACGAATATCCTTTGTTTTGAGGAAACTCCTCAATCTCATGATGCTTCCTTTGCGCGGAGGAAATAATATAAAATTAGGGAAAATGTGATGGGGCATGACCATTGGCCAACCGGCCATTCCTTGGTTCCAGCCGGCCCACACTTCATGATTCCTCATTATTTTATTATTATTTCCCTAATTTCATGATAGCTCCTTAATCTCATGATATTTCCTTCGTCCCATGAAAAATAATAATAATTAGGGAACACGTGTGCACGGGCCACAGCCGGTCGGCCAAACCCTAGATGGCTCACACGTCTCACTATTTTATTAGCATATTTTTCATGTTTTCATAATCCCATGAAAATTCCTTGATTTCATGATATTTCCTTCAAATTATGAAAGTTCCTTCAAATCATGAAATAATGCATAAAATAGGGAAAATGCACGGGACCGGGCCTTGGTCGGCTAGTCATGCTCCAAGCCGGTCCCACACGCTCACACGTCCCTTATTTTATTATTTATGATTTTTTATGTTTTCCTCATTTGATGGAAACTCCTTGATTTCAACAAAACTCCTTCGTTTTATCATATTAGAAAAAATGTTATGGGATCGGCACCTTGAATTTTTCCAAAGTTTTATTCTCTGGATGTTTTCACCTCCCGAAAGAGCTTAAAACCTAAATATTCCCGCTTTGGGAGAGGAAATTCATTTCCGTAAGGAATGGAGGGGCGAACCAACAAAATCCGAGTTCGTATGAGAAATCTATGTACATTTGATCCCGTGACCACCCAGGGCCGGTTTCATGACCCCTTGGTCGGTTCCTCACCTCTTTATAATTCCTTCACTTTTCATTATTTTACTTCATCCATGAAGTTTTGACGGTTTTATCAGAAAACCTTAATTTTGTCGTATTTTTTCAAATGGTCGCTCAAACGTGCACCAGAAAATATCAAAATTCTCAGAACTGAGACACGGACGTCTCAATGACGAAAGCATGTTACCTTGACCGACCAAGGTTGGTTTTTTGGCTCGCAATGATCCAGTCCCACGTGTTTCTCACAATCTGACCTAATTTGCACAATAGCACGTATTAGGTCCAAAAACTCTCCAAACAATTTCAGAATTTGACGGAGCGATCATCATCTGATCCGTGACCACCAGGGGACGGTTTCATAACCCCTTGGTCGGTCCCTTATATTTTAATAATTAATTAGGTTTTATCACCTAATCTTGAACCAATGATAATTGATAAATGATTAAACCAGCATTTAATCATCCTTTCAACAACTCATCAACTCTTCAAAGAGGTCTTGGATTTTGCTCACGTGAGCATATGAGAATTTCATGTTCGATTCACGATCCCATGAAGCCGGTTCTCCTTCATTCTATGGTTAATTTCAAATAAACCATCAATTGGTCATCAATTGATCAAATTAGGGTTTCTGAATCCAAGGATCATGATTCCAAATTCAAGCACTAATAATTTAACACTGATCTCATGATCGGTATTCTTATTAATTATGCTCGGTTCAACTACCCGTGCTTTAATTAATATTTTATTTTGGTCACGCTACCAATAATTCATCAAACGAGCAAAACTTTCTCAGATGATCAATATTTACTCAAAGAACTATCAATATTAAAATTAGCGAGCAACACTTGCTCTCCTCAACGTTAGGATCCTATCACTGTCTCAGCAGACACGTTCGATTCATGAGTTGCATAATATTCTACAAAATCATGTTTAACTCAGCAAATACGTGGGCTCATAGTCCCATGAAGTCATGAAATCAGCAACTGACTTAATTAACCACGAGACATCAATCATGTCACTTGGGGGGATATCAACTAGGGTTTTGGTTTGGCGGTATACGGCACGTGTGTTCAAACACACGATGAAATATGAGCAAGTCGTGCAATCAGTTGATGGAGTTAGCGAAGTAGTGGGTGGAAAATCAACCAAGTCTCTGCAAGATGGGCGCAACTGGTTTCAAGCACTATTTCAATTTCTCCACTCCTTCACTCCATCAAGTGTCACACTTTATGGGATCATGGTTTTTTCAACTCCGATATTATATAATTCTCTGAATCCTAATTGAAAGAAGATTCGAAGAGTTCTAAAACATTCGAACGACAATCGTCTAAACGAGCGATTTCTCACCAAAGTTCATACAGACGCTCACTTGTCTACACTAACTCACAGAAATTACTCTCAATCAGGCAACATTCAATCATTCAGAGCATTTCACGTTGAAATCATAACACACCTACAATCTCAGATCACCATTGATCTCACATATTTCTCAGCTTCCCTCCTACAGATCAACCCATCCTCTCTTATGACGGTGGTGGTATTGTTGTGGCGATATTCTGATCCTACATCTTGCCTCTTCTCATGTCTTTTTTGCGAAGGAGGAAAGATCATGAGAATTTATTTTTCTTTACTATTCGCCTTTTCATCTTCCTCTTCCGATAAGGCTCCGTGAATTAGGTATAACCGCCTATACGTGTCGAATATTCCTCTTTTTACCGGTTAATCTTTTATTACCCGGTTACCATCCTTATGTCTATAAAAGAGAAAATCTATCAAAGAAATATTTTTTCTTCTTTTACTTCTTCGTCTTCTTCACCTCTTAGTTCTTTGCAAAAAAATTCTATCTGCAACTTTCTTCTTCTGCAGATTCACCTGCCGCTGCTTTAATGGAATCACCAAGGTATGTGTTCTTATGAAGTTATTAATCAAATTTTCTTCAAATTTTCTACAAAAAGGACATCTTGATGCAAGGCTAAAGTTTATCTTTTTCATGTTATCATCAGCGGAGCATATATTTCTTTTCAGTTTCCACACATTACTAGAAATAAATGGGTGGATAGAATGATTCCATATATTATGAGTCCACTGTAGTTTTGGATATTTCTTCCTGATAGATTCCACTGCAGAAGCTAATGTGAATTCACCAGTTATGGTAGGGCACCAAACTCTTCTATCTTCTTGATTATCACCAACTGGAAATTCACTTGTATTAAACATCACCAACATTTCAGTTGGAATTACCCATTCACCATCTAGTAAAATGTTAGATACTTTTGTAGAATCAGAATATCGCCACAATAATACTCTTGCGAAATTGATAAACAACATTTCTGTGAGTTCTTCAACAACACACTGCGAGTGTCGCAGAATGACTCGAAGAATGACATAATGGGTGATGGTAACTGAAACACGAGAAGAGCATGACGAGCCTGCGAAGATTATATCATCTGCGAAAATTAACATTACAACTACTGCGAGAGTATCGCGAGTCAGATACGAAATTAAAGGATAGCTTAGCTGTCATCCACTATGTAACTACCCTATATAAAGAGAACTAATAGACTCAGAAGAGAGAGATCAATTTGAGAGTATTGAGAAAGTTTTGAGGAGAGATAAAGTTTAAGAGAGCGGTTGTATTCTTGATTTCTTTCATTTCTGTAGTTGCAGGAAAACCTACACTACACCCCTTACCAGAATCCACAATTATCAACGCATATTTGAAGATTAAGAATAACACTTTATTGATTAATTCTCATTAATGTTACAAGAAATGGAAAAAATCAAGGATACAACCGCTCACAAGAATTTTCTCTCTCCTCAAAACTCTCTTCTGACTCCAAAATTGATCTCTACCTCTCTGAATCTACTGATTCTCTTTATATAGGGTAGTTACATAGTGGATGACAGCTAAGCTGTCCTTTATTTTCCGATATGACTCGCGATACTCTCACAGTAGCTGTTAATGTTAATTCTCGCAGGTGTTTGTGATCCTCGCGGCATCATCACACTTTCCTCATGTTTCAGTTGTCGACATCCGTTATGTCATTCTTTCAATCATTTTGTGACACTCGCAGAGTGTTATTGAAGAGCTCGCAGAACTGTCACTGTAAATCTCGCAGGAGTATTGTTGTGGAAATATTCTGATCCTACATCTTGCCTCTTCTCATGTCTTTTCTGCGAAGGAGGAAAGATCATGAGAATTTATTTTTCTTTACTATTCGCATTTTCATCTTCCTCTTCCGACAAGGCTCCGTGAATTAGGTATAACCGCCTATATGTGTCGAATATTCCTCTTTTTACCGGTTAATATTTTATTACCCGGTTACCATCCTTTTGTCTATAAAAGAGAAAACCTATCAAATAAATATTTTTTCTTCTTTTACTTCTTTATCTTCTTCACCTCTTAGTTCTCTGCAATTTTTTTCTATCTGCAACTTTCTTATTCTGCAGATTCACCTGCCGCTGCTTTAATGGAATCACCAAGGTATGTGTTCTTCTGACGTTATTAATCAAATATGATGTCTGCGAGACTTTAATCAAATATTTTGGTTCTGATTGAACTGCTTCGCGAGCATCGTTAGAAAATGAAGTTGAAGCTCTAAAGAGAACTCTCCAAGCCAAAACTTCAGAATGTGATATTCTTGGTCACAAGCTTCACAACTCTTTACTAGATTGCGAAAATCTTCGCTATAAAAACAAGGAGTTAAATGGTATAGTTATTCTGTCTCTGCCTCTAATTTTTTTGTTCTAGTAAATTTTCATCTTTTCTGTACTTAACTCCCTTTTAAATATTTGGTTTGCATATTTAGCTTTATATCGGAAACGATTAATGAAGATATTTCAGTTTGAGTCTGTTGCTGAAGAAGCCCGTGTTGAGAGAGATTCTTGGATGGATCAATATAATAGATTAGATAATCTTTACACATACTCGATCGACCAAATAAATAATTTTACCAATGAGAACGATCAATTAGCGCAAAGGCAAAATCTAGCGAAGTGACTCGCCTCTCATATTTGTTAACCCAAGCTAACTTGGTGATGGAATCTTTATCAGATGAAAATAAAACTTTGTCTCAAGAGAAACGTAGATTTTCAAATAAGATGGCGATCTCCTCGCAGCAAATAAATGTTCTTCAGAAAGTTTGTAATGACCAAGAACAATCTCTTCGTTCATTAAAAGACGAACTCAAGGAAGTAACTGAATCTTCTGATGCTGAGAAAGATAAACTTATCAAAGGTAGGATAACTCTAAGTTTAAAGGCCAATAAACTCCAAGATAAATATTCTCAATTAGAAGAATCTTACTCCTTATTAGCAAAAGAAAATACTTATCTCCTCTCCAAAGAAGAAATTATAAAATCTCGCCTGAAGGGTATAGTTGGACATAACTTTGATGATGCCATGAACCAATGAGAGAATTGTTTCTTAACACTAATTCAAAACTTAACTTCTCAAAAAGAAGGTAGTCATTTTGACTGCCTTAATTGTTAATTTCTCTATTTAACTTCTCTATTATACTTCTTGCGATATTTTCATCTGAATATTTTCTTGTCAACTTATGTTTCTCGCAGAATCTGAAGAAAGCCTTCATTCTACCATTTCTGATCTGTCTGAAAAACTGGATAAAGTTCGCAAAGAAAATGGAGTGCTCACCGCCCATCTTGTTCAATCTCGCGATCGAGCAGAGAGGAGATATGACTACCTTGAATACTTAAAAAATATGGAGATTAGAAATCGTGATTGAGGTTTCCTTCGCAAGGTTCATCTTAGTGCTGAAGTTCTTGTGAATGACATTCTGATATCCAAGTCTCTCCCTCCTGTATCCATTAAGCCTCTAGAATTAGATGATGATGAAATTCCTCTTCCCATTGATAATGATCTAAACTATGCAAGTGGTGAAGAAGATGTCTCTCAAGAAGACCCAACAGATAAAGAAAATAGTCCTTCTAGAGAAGTAGCTACTGGCGGTGAAGCAATTACTGGTGAAAAGTTAGATAAAGAAGAAACTTGAGCTGATCATGATGCGAAGAATATTGTCAAGGAGAATGAAGCTGGCGAGACTAATGGTGAGACCAATATTGAAGCTTGAGTTTTGTTTTTGTTTTCTTTTTCTTCTTCCTTCTTGCGAGCAATATATCTTTATGCAACTTTGGAATTCAACTTTATTTCTGTTATTTTGAATATTCTCAAGGAAGATAATGATATTTTATTTATCAACTCCCATACTTGACCCTCATTATCTTTATTTTAATGAACAAGTGTTTTCCGCATTTTCTTCTTGCGAACTGTGTTGCGAATAGTACTTGCGAAATTATGGATAGTACTGCGATATTATGAATACTACTGCGAAATTATAAATAATCCTGTTGTGTGATTCTGAATAATATTTCTTGTTTCTCATCATCTCTCCTATGATGAACAAATCTTTCCTGCATTCTTAAAAGAAAATAGTTAATGTTTGGGATTATTCTGTTGGTCTTATTTTTCCTTCCTAGTTAAAGGTCTTATTTTGCCAATTTTTTGTGTCTGCGACAAAATCGCAGGACGTCTTTACATTTGCATGTAAAAACCCGTTGATCTTGCCTTATCCGCATTTTGTCAATTTCTCTGCGACAATATGACAAGTCTAAGCTCCCTTGCGAGAACAAAGCCTTATGATATTTCCGTCTTGTGATGAAATCGCATGACGTCTTTACACTTTCATGTAAAAACCCATTGATCTCATCTTATCTTTTTCTCATGGCTTTTTTCCTCTGTATAATGTTGCACAAATATGAAAATCCTAAATACTCTTGCGAATATAAAGCCTCATGACATTTGCGTCTTAAGACACTTATCAGCTCCCTAATGGAGGGTGCCGCCCTTATCTCCCCCTGGTTTCCCCTTCAAGGATGACACATCGTCCATACAAGACTAGCTCCTCCCATCCGGTATTAAAAACAACCAGTTGTTTTTGCAGCCTCTTATCATTTATGCATATATGGCTTATAGTTACGAGACTGCACGCTAAGTGGGGTTTTCTTCGGGCCGAATGCATTATAGTCAAGACTTGCAAAGAATGTCCAGGGTAGTTTCGTATGCCCCGGGAACTCTTGGATCAACAGTGTACCTCGGTGCCTTGATCATACTCTGCATTTTTTAGGAGAGACCATCGGTCGTCCAACCAGGGTATAACCTAATATAGTTGGAAATCCAAGGTACCTCTCCTGGATGGGTTTTCAATAACCCCAATCTCCGTGACTCAGGTTCCAGCAGCGGTATAACTTTATCCTTGAGCCACGCAAAGATATACCCCTTTATATGACATACTTTAGGTCTTACATTTTCCTCTTGCAGAATTGTATCCGCGAACTAGGGTGTACTCCATAAAGGTTCGTCCCGTTCTTATATATCTTTTTCGATCATCGCCAGTTCTTAAATATTTCTTATGTTCTTAAAATTTATTTTATTTATTCTTTTCTGTTTCATCATATCTAGCTTTTCTCATAATTTGTTACTGGTAATATCTTTTTAGATACAGTCTGTTCCATGGTCTACCAAGTCTCTGACCAATATCTTTACCCTATGGATCCATTAGTTTATATTCCCATGTTCCAACTATCTCTTTAATGATATAAGGTCCATCCCATTTTCTCGCCAATTTACCACCATTTTCTCGCTGATAACCTGGTGTTTCTCGCAGCACTAAATCACCTGGTTGAAATTCACGTTTTTTAACTATTTGTTATACTCGCGAGCCAATCTTCGCTGATAATTTTCCATATGTTGTAAATCTTTTTCTCACTTCTCTTCTAATTCATCAAGTTCATTTAGAATCATTCCAGCACTAAGATTCTTCTCCCAAGTCTCTCTTTTTGTTATAGGAATAGCAACTTATGTTGGTAGTACTGCTTCTACACCATATGTTAAACAAAAAGGTGACATCCCAGTTGCCTCTCTCCTGGTTGTATTGTAAGCCCAAACTGCATTATGTACCTGTTCACACCATGCTCTATTATATCCTTCTAGTTTCTTCTTTAATATATCTGCGATTATCTTATTTTTTGCCTCAGCTTGCCCGTTTTCTTGTGGATATAAAGGAGTAGATTTCCCGCATTTAATTTTAAACGCATTGAGTGATATCTCTATGTTCTGCCCTTAAAATTGCTTCCCATTATCAGAAACCAACTATGCTGGAATTTCAAATCTGCAAATTATATTTTCAAAGATGAATGTAAATATATCTTTATCACGAATATGATGTACTGCTTTTACTTCTGCCCACTTTGTGAAGTAATCTGTCGCGACTATTAAGTATCTCTTTTGCCCTGAACCTGGTAAAAATGGTCCCACAATATCTAATCCCCATTTTCCAAAAGGCCATACACTTCTTGAAGATGACAATGGTGCCCCTGATGCATGTATCTTCTTTCCATGTCACTGAAAATCCTCGTATCGTCTTGATAGCTGTTTTGCGTCTTCATGCATATATGGCCAATAATAGCCTTGCATTTTTGCTGTGTAAGCCAAAGATTTTCCCCCGCTGTGATTACCAGCATCTCCACTATGCAACATTTTTAACACTTTTTCTCCTTCCTCCCGTGTCAAACATCTAAGTGATGGTCCATTAAAATATTTTCGGTACAATATCCCATCCCTTAATTCATAATTTGTTGCACGGATTTTTAATTTGTGTTCCTCTAATCTATTTCTTGGTGTTTCACCTCTCGTCAAGTATGCATAAAGTTCTGCTCTCCAATATGCGATATTTTCTCTTTGTTCTTCTTCTGCGATATTTTGTGTATCTTCTACTATCATGACATTTGCTTATTCTACTTCTTCTTTGTTGACTGAAGGTGACATAAGTGTTTGAATTCTTCTGCATCTCGTATCTGGATTTGTCATCATGCTGGATATAAAGGCAAAAGCATCTGCGAGTCTGTTATGTTTTCTCGATATATGCCGCCATTTAATCTTTAGAATTCTCGCAGACAATTCCTCAACAAGTTTCTTGTATTTCATCAAAGATGGTTCATTTGTGGTGTATTCTCCTTTTATTTGGAGAATAACTAACTGCGAGTCACTAGTAATTCTAGCATTCTCCAACTTCATCTCTATGGCGAATTTTAGGGCATGCACCACAGCTTCATACTTCGTCTCATTATTAGTGGATGTGAATTCTAAACGAAATGAAAAAGCTATTTTTTCTCCTTCTGGCGAGATAAAGACAACTCCAATTCCATTACCTTCCCTATTTGATGATCCATCCACCAATATTTCCCACATGTTGGGTTCTTTTAATAGATCTTTTGGGTATCCATGTTCTTCTTCTATGTCCATCATTTCTTCCACAACTTCGTCATCTTCTAGAGGAAATTCTGCTAAAAAATCTGCTACAACTTATGATTTTGGCAAGGATAAGATTTCATATTTGATTTCAAAGTGTCCTATTTGTGCTTTCCGTCTTTCAACCCTGCCTGATCTCTTTGAGTTCTTCATTACCGATTCAATGGGCACCTTTGTTAATACCTTTACCTTATGTGCTTGAAAATAAATGCAAAGCTTAAATGTTGCATAAACCAGTGCTAAAATTAGCTTCTCAATCTTTGAGTAATTTTTCTCTGTAGTATTAAATGTTTTGCTTATGTAATAAATTGGTTTTTTAATTCCTGCATCAACTCGCAGTAACACTGTACTTAATGCATGCGAGGTTGTCGCAAGGTAAATCAATAATTTTTCTCCCGACTTCGCTTTCTGTAAAATAGATATGTTCATTAGATATTCTTTAATTCCTTGAAAAGCCTTCTCACATTCATCTGTACACTTGAACTTTGTACCCTTCTTGAGTATATTGAAGAAATGTTTG
This sequence comes from Papaver bracteatum, assembly GCA_023529315.1. Classification (NCBI taxonomy): domain Eukaryota; kingdom Viridiplantae; phylum Streptophyta; class Magnoliopsida; order Ranunculales; family Papaveraceae; genus Papaver; species Papaver bracteatum. Next base: position 1,380,221 of record JAJJWX010001089.1, read on the forward strand.
CATTTATCTGAAGATCGCGAGATAAATCTTCCTAGAGAGGCTAAGAGCCCATTCAACTTTTGCACGTCCTTTACTGTTGCTGGTGTTGGCATGTTACGAATTGCTTGTACTTTCTATGGATCAACCTGTATTCCTTCTTTTGATACAATATATCCTAAAAATTTCCCCGACACTACTCCAAAAATGCATTTCTCGGGATTCACCTTGATGTTAAAGAGTCGCATTTGATCGAAAATCTCCTTTAAATCTTGCACATGGTTTTTAGCTTCTTTACTTTTGATTAACATATCATATACATACACTTAAAATGTTTTGTGGATCCACCTTGAGAACACCTTCTCCACCATTCTTTGATATGTTGCACCAGCATTGCGTAATCCAAAGGCCATTTTTGTGTAACAATATAACCCTCTTGGTGCAAAAAATACGGTGTGCTCTTGATCTTCTTCTGCGAGAGGAATTTGGCTATAACCTTTATACCCTTCTAATGAAGATATTCAATCATTTCCCGCTGCTGATTCAACCATTTGAGGAATATCTGGTAATGGAAAACTATCTTTAGGACAAGATTTGTTTAAGTCAGTAAAGTCTATACAAATTCTTATTCCCTTGTTTTTCTTTGGGACCACCACCATATTTGCAATCTACTCCGGTTATTTTGCTTGCCTTATAATTCCTGTATCAAGCATTTTCTGCAACTCTTCTTCTATCTTGGAGTGATAAGTTGTTGCAATTTTTATTATCCTTTGTTTGAATGGTCTCACCTCTTTGTTTATTTCTAACTTATGACACGCAACTGATGGATCTATTCCAGGCATCTCATCCATGCTCCAAGAGAAGATGTCCTTATATTCTCGCAGGAGATTTACGGTTAGCTCTTCTTCATCTGCATCAATTTTAGTTCCAATTTTCAGTATCTTAGGTTCTTCTTCACTTCCAATATTTATTTCCTTTGTTGGATCTGCTGCGGTATAGCTGGCTTCAGGTTCTCCCATTGGTGTTGAGATTTTCACAACTCTCGCAGGTTTATATACTTCTTTCGAAATATCGCTGGGTATTCCTTTTCCTTCTTTCGCTCTTATCATGTAAACTTTAAATTCTTCTTCTTTCTTTGCCTCTTTTGCCAATTTTCTGCGAGCTTTTCGCAGCTTTGGACGTCCTTCACAATTTCTTACTTCCATTTGATAACACAACTTCGCAAGATCTATGTCTCCTCTAATTTCTCCAATTCCACTGGGCATAGGAAATTTGATGCATTGATGCAATGTTGATGCTACAGCCTTGATTGCATGTATCCATGGTCTTCCCAATATCATGTTATACGGCGATTCCACATCTACCATACATAATGTTACTTGTGTTTCAATCTCTCCTAGCAGAATTCGTACCACTATTTCGCCTTTAGATTTTGTTAAAGATTTTCCAAAGCCATGAATATGATATGTTGAACAAGACATTTCTTCATCCTTGTATCCCATTTTCTTAAATGCATAATAAAATATTATATCCACAGAACTTCTTACGTCCACCAAAGTTCTATTCACGGCCCATTCTTCCGCAGATTTGATTGATTTTCCCCTTTTTATTGGTACAGTGGATACCGTGATTACCAAAGGAGATGTGTGATTTAAATTTTCTTCTGGTATTTCTGCTGTTGTAAATGTGATTTTCTGCTTTTCCCAATCCTTCAGAGGTGATACTTTCTCCACCGTCATAATTTTCTTTCCTTCAGAATCTCGTTTATGTATCCTTCCCCTAATGTTTTCATGGAATTTTTGAATCATTTCTCTCGTTATCATGCTACACTCCAGTTTCCTACAGTTCTCTTTGGTTATGATCATTTTTCCTTCAACTATTTCACCAATTTGTTCAATCGCCTTCTAAATCTTTAATAATTCTTATCTTTAATCACACATTTTCTATGATTTTCAAACATTCAATCCCTGTTTCTAGCGCCAAAATGTAGTTGCAGGAAAACCTACACTACACCCCTTACCAGAATCCACAATTATCAACACATATTTAAAGATTAAGAATAACACTTTATTGATTAATTCCCAAAAATGTTACAAGAAATGGAAAAAATCAAGGATACAACCGCTCACAAGAATTTTCTCTCTCCTAAAAACTCTCTCCTGACTCCAAAATTGATCTCTCCCTCTATGAATCTACTGATTCTCTTTATATAGGGTAGTTACATAGTGGATGACAGCTAAGCTGTCCTTTATTTTCGGATTTGACTCGCTATACTCTCGCAGTAGCTGTTAATGTTAATTCTCGCAGGTATTTGTGATCCTCGCGGCATCATCACACTTTCCTCATGTTTTAGTTGTCATCATCCGTTACGTCATTCTTTCAATTGTTTTGTGACACTCGCAGAGTGTTATTGAAGAGCTCGCAAAACTGTCGCTGTAAATCTCGTAGGAGTATTGTTGTGGCGATATTTTGATCCTACAATTTCTTGTAATATTTCTGATAATTAATCAATAAAAGTGTTGTTCTTAATCTTCAAATATGTGTTGATTATTATGAATTCTTGTAAGGGGTGTAGTGTAGGAATTCCTGCAACTACATAATGGCGCTAGAAACATGGATGTTTCTGAGCAAAGATTGAAATTGTGATTTGTAAGAATTTGAAGAAATTTGAGAAGATTTTTACGTGATTTACAATAATACATCAAAATTGAAGGAATGGCTAGAAGAAGAAATATATCAGAACAACCAACAACCGTAAGGAGGAGTAGAAAAGTTGCTGGAGAAGAGACAATGAAATAGGAGAATCTTCAAGATTAAGAACAAGGAGAAACAAAACAAGGAGTAATAGAGAAAATCAAGTTCAACAACCAAATAAGCAAACACCGATACAAGATAGAACTGTGGATTATGACAGAGTGAGCGTGCATACTTGGCGATCGGATTCAATAGAAGAAGCAGAAAATCGACAATTAAGAAATGGAAGGCGAGAGGGAAGATATCAAGAAGTGGTTGGAGGATTAATTCATGGAAATGACGAAAATGAAGCAGTAGAGGATTTAAGACAAAGAATACAAGAGGAAAGGATATTAGAGGCGGAAGAACGCGCGAATTTAACAAGACAAAATCACGAGTTAAGAATGGAGAATTTGATATTACAAAATAGGAGATCAAAAAGTACAAAAAGATCAAGTTCAAGATCATTTAGAGAAGAAGCAAGGCGAAATTCCCCTATGAGAAATGATGGTGAAAATATTCGAGAGGAAATGCAAAATCCAAATGAAGAGCAGCATTATGGAGAAGAAAAGATGATTAATGATCGCTACATTCCTCGTAGTGAAACTTTGGATGATAGACGTGATAATAGAAATCAAGAGGGTGGAAATAACCAAGATGGTGAAGAAAATTGAGAAGAAGGTAATAGAATATTACATGAGCGAGAAATTCAAAGAAACCGAAGAATAATTGAGGATGAAATTGAGAGACATTATGCTGAACAAGAACGTCTAGCTTGCGAAAGAGAGATTGATAGCAGAAGTGGAAGAATAAGAGTTTCAAGAAGTAATACGTCAGAATAATAATGATAATCGAGAAACGAGACGCGCAAGAAATCGCAACAATGATAATATCAATGAGGAATATGATAGAATACAAAGAAGAATAGAAAGACAACGAATAGAAACGGTGAGAAATGAAGAAAATCGCAGAAGAGAAAATAGAAGGCATAATCATTTGAGAATTCAAGAAGGAGGTGAAGAAGAAAATCGCGGGAGAAGGCAGAATGAAGATGCTGAAGAAGAAGCACAAAATCTTGCAAGGCAAGAAAGACATGAACAAAGAAAAAGGGAAGCTACATTGAAAAGACCAATGGAGCAAAATTCAGCTGGGAATGAACAGATATTGAGAGAATTAGCAGAAATAAGGGGAATGTTAAATAACAGAAGAGAGGGAGGCATAAGGCAACTTGATGAGGCCATTGAAGAAGATGTGAAAACTCCATTCACCCAAGAAGTACAATTAGGAGGAATACCCCCAAAATGCAATTTTCCAATGTTAACCAGTATCTTTGATGGAACTAGTTGTGCTATTCAACATGTCACACCTTATGTTAGGTGTATGCTACAGTGGGAAAACCATGATGTTGTATTGTGCAAATATTTTGCATCCAGCTTAACAGGCGAGGCGCTAAAATGGTTCGAAGGTTTACCTAAAAACACTATAACTTCTTTAAATCATTTGAAGACTACATTTTTGGGAGCATATATAAGTAACAATTATTCGCGACCTGGCATTGAAGATGTATTTGGATTAAAGCAAAGTGTTGGTGAAAGCTTAAAACATCTAACCATAAGGTGGAAAACAATGTGCAGCGAAATGACATGCCACGTGGATGAGATATATCTCATCTTATCATTCATTAATACAATGTTCGCAAGCAATCTGTTATACGTCCAACCTTCAGAATCAAGAACACCATCACAATGACAGAGCTGCGAGAATTGAAAGAAGAATACATTGCTTTGGAGGAGAAACAAAATGAGATGAAATCATACATGTAGGATCAAAATATCGCTGCAATAATACTCCTGCGAGATTCACATCGACAGTTCTGCGAGCTCTTCAATAACACACTGCGAGTGTCACAAAATGATTGAAAGAATGACGTAACAGATGACGATAGCTGAAACATGAGAAAAGTGTGACCATTCTGTGAGGGTTACATCATCGTCGATAGTTGGCATTATCACTGCTGCGATGAGATCGCGAGTCAGATCCGAAATTAAAGGACAGCTTAGCTGTCATCCATTATGTAATTATCCTATATAATGAGATCCAGTAGGTTTAGAAGAGGATGATGAATTTTGGAGTGAGGAGAGAGTTTTGAGGAGAGAGAAAATTCTTGTGAGCGGTTGTATTCTTGATTTCTTCCATTTCATGTATCATTTCTGAGAATTAATCAATAAAGTGTTGTTCTTAATCTTCAAATATGTGTTGATAATTGTAGATTCTGGTAAGGGTGTAGTGTAGGTTTTCCTACAACTACATTTTGGCGCCCGAAACAGGGATTGAATTAACGAAAATCATAGAAAAAATGAGGTAGAAGATGAGAGTTATTCAAGATTAAGAAGATAATTGAACAAGTCAATGAAATAGTTGAAGGAAAAATGATTAGAGCCAAAGATAATTGTAGGAAATTGGAGTGTGATATGGTAACAAGAATAATGATCGACAAATTCCATGAAAACATTAGAGGGAAGATACATAAACGAGATTTTGAAGGAAAGAAAATTATGACGGTGGAGAAAATATCATCGTTGAAGGAATGGGAAAAGCAGAAAATCACATTTACAGCAGCAGAAATACCAATAGAAAATTTGAATTATACATCTCCTTTGGTAATTACGGTATCCGTTATACAAATAAAGAAGGAAAAATCAACAAGATCTGCAGAAGAATGGGCTGTAAATAGAACTTTGGTGGATGCAGGAAGTTCTTTAGATATAATATTTTATCATGCATTTAAGAAAATGGGATACAGGGATGAAGAAATGTCTTGTTCAACGTATCATATTCATGGCTTTGGAAAATCTTTAACAAAAGCTAAAGGATAAATAGTGGTACGAATTCCGCTAGGAATTGAAACACAAGTAACATTATGTGTGGTAGACGTGGAATCGCCGTATAACATGATATTGGGAAGACCATGGATACATGCAATCAAGGATGTAGCATCAACATTGCATCAATGCATCAAATTTCCTATGCCCAATGGAATTGGAGAAATTAGAGGAGATATTGATCTTGCGAAGCTGTGTTATCAAACTGAAGTGAGAAATTGTGAAAAGCGTCCAAAGCTGCGAAAAGCTCGCAGAAAAATGGTGAAAGAAACAAAGAAAGAAGAATAATTTAAAGTTTACATGATAAGAGAAAAAGAAGGAAAAGGAATACCCATCGAAATCTCGCAAGAAGGAGATGAACTCGCAAGAGTTGTGAAAACCTCAACACCAATGGGAGAGCCTGAAGCCATCTACACCGCAGAAGAGCCAACAAAACAAGTAAATATTGGAAGTAAACAAGAACCTAAGATACTTAAAATCGGAACAAAGATGGATGCAGATGAAGAAGAGAGAACCGTAAACCTCTTGCGAGAGTATAAAGACATCTTCACATGGAATATGGATGAGATGCCTGGAATAGACCCATCAGTTGCATGTCATAAGCTAGAAATTAACAAGGAGGTAAGACCATTTTAACAAAGGATAAGAAAAATCGCAACAACATACCATTCCCAAATAGAAGAAGAATTACAGAAGATGCTTGATGCGGGAATTATAAGGCAGGCAAAGTACCCGAAATGGATTGCAAATATGGTGGTGGTTCCAAAGAAGTATAAAGGGATAAGAATTTATATAGATTTTACTGACTTAAACAAAGCTTGTCCTAAAGATAGATTTCCATTACCAGATATTCCTCAAATGGTCGAATCAAAGCGGAAATGATAGAATATCTTCATTAGATGGGTATAAAGGATATAATCAGATTCCTCTCGCTGAAGAAGATCAAGAGCACACCGCATTCTTTGCTCCAAGAGGATTGTACTATTATACAAAGATGCCCTTTGGATTACGAAATGCTGGTGGAAAAAGTGTTCGCAAAATACATCCATAAAACACTAGAGGTATATGTAGATGACATGTTAGTCAAAAGTGAAGAAGCTAAAAACCATATGCATGACTTGAAGGAGATTTTCGATCAAATGCGACATTTTAACATCAAGGTGAATCCCGAAAAATGTATTTTTGGAGTAGCTTCAGGAAAACAATTTGGGTACATTGTGTCAAATGAAGTAATACAAGTTGATCCAGATAAAGTACAAGCAATTCGCAACATGCCAACGCCAGCAACAGTAAAAGATGTGCAGAAGTTGAACGGGCTCTTAGCCTCGCCAAGAAGATTTATCTCGTGATCTTCAGATAAATGCAAGCATTTCTTCAGCATACTCAGGAAGGGTACAAATTTCAAGTGGACAGATGAATGTGAGAAGTCTTTTCAAGGAGTTAAAGAATATTTAATGAACATATATATCTTGCAAAAACCAGAGCCCGGAGAAGAATTATTGATCTACCTTGCGACAACCTCGCATGCGTTAAGTGCAGTATTATTGCGAGTGAATGCAGGAATAGAAAAACCAATTTATTTCATCAGCAAAACATTTAATACTGTAGAGAAAAATTACTCAAAGATTGAGAAGTTAATTCTGGCATTGGTTTATGCAACCTTTAAGCTTCACATCTATTTCCAAGCACATAAAATTAAAGTATTAACAAAGGTACCAATTGAGTCAGTAATGAAGAATTCAAAAAGATTAGGCAGGGTTGAGAGATGGAATGCACAAGTAGGGCACTTTGAAATCAAATACGAAATCCTATCCTCGCCAAAATCACAAGATGTAACAGAATTTTTAGCAGAATTTCCTCTAGAAGATGATGAAGTTGTAGAAGAAATGATGGATATAGAAGAAGAACATGGAGATACAAAATATCTATTAAAGGAACCCAACATGTGGGAAATATTGGTGGATGGATCATCAAATGGGGAAGGTAATGGAATTGGAGTTGTCTTTATTTCACTAGAAGGAGAAAAAATAGCATTTTCACTTCGTTTGGAGTTCCCATCCACTAATAATCAGACGGAGTATGAAGCTGTAGTGCTTGCGTTGAAATTCGCAATAGAAATGAAGTTGGAAAATGCTAGAATTAGTAGTGACTCGCAATTGGTTATTCGCCAGATAAAAGGATAATACACAACAAATGAACCATCTTTGAAAAAATACAAGAGCCTTGTTGAAGAATTATCTGCGATAATTCCAAAAATAAAATGGATACATATATCAAGAAAAGATAACAGACTCACAGATGCTTTTGCTTTCATATCTAGCATGATGATAAATCCAGTTGCAAGATGCATAAAATTTGAAACGCTTGTATCACCCTCAGTCAATAAGGAAGAAGAAGATGAAGCAGATGTGATGATAGAAGGTGGTGAAGAAGAACCAAAAGGAAATATTGCAGACTGGAGAGCAGAACTTCATGCATATTTGGCAAGAGGGGAGACACCAAGAAATAGATTAGAAACATATAAGTTAAAAATCCGAATAACAAATTATGAATTAAGAGATGGAGTATTATATCGCAAATGACCATCGCTAAGATGCTTGTCACGGGAAGAAGGACAAAAGGTGTTAAAGATGTAGGTACTGAATATCGCAAGATAATAGTTCACGAGTATCGTAATAAATAAAGGAGGAAGGAGTTATAAAATGATACGATGATAGAAGTGGCGCGGAGAAATATGAAGTTTTGCGAGGATGAAATAATTTTTCGAGAATGAATTGCGATACTTCGCAATTCATATACAGCTGTATAAGTTTTACTATAAACAGGAGTTCAAATATAAAATTCGAGAGGTTCTTTGAGTGAGTGTAAGAAATTATCTTAGGAAAGAGAATAGAAAAAGTTGTAACTATTCTAGTTCCATTTTGATAATTCTATGTAATCAATTAAGAAAGTTATCATTCACCATCAAGAACTTCTTGAATTTTTACTAATTCTATTGAGGGTGTAGTTGTAGGTTATTCTGCAACTACATAATTGGCGCTAGAAATAGGGATTTGAAGAATTCCTGTACCAGAAAAATGACAAGAAGAAGAAACACATCAGAACCATTAACTGAAGTAAGAAGAAGTGTAAGACTCGCAGGAGGAGAAGCAAATATAACAGGACAACCTAATAGGAGAAGGAGTAATCGAAGAAATCAAGCTCAAAAAATAATAGATCATGATCGAGCGAGTATACACACTTGGAGAACTGATACACCAGGAGAAGAAGATAGAGAACCACAAATCAGAGAAAATGGGAGGTTGATGGGAGGAACAATTCTTGAAAGAGAAAGGGAGATGTTAGAAACATTGAGACAAGGAATCCGAGAAGAACGAATGATCGAAGCTGAAGAACGTGCCAATTTAACAAGAAAAAATAAAGAATTGAGGATGGAAAATGAGATGCTACAAAGAAGGAAATCTCAAAGTGTTACAAGATCAAATGATAGAACAGAAAGAGAAGGACAAAATTCACCGATAATCAATAATGAAAATAATATGCAAGAACAAGCGCAGAATCAAGGTGAAAGAAATCAAGAGAATCGTTTCATTTTAATACCAAACCACGAACAAAACATGGAGAATTTACGAACAAGGCCAAATCCTAGAGAAAACAATCAGAATCGAGAGGAAGAACATCAACTTATGGAAGAAACTGAGAGACAACAAGCAGTACATCAAAACAATCACGAGAATGGAGTACGAAGACATGAAGAGGCTCGTAACAAAAAAAATGTTGAGTATGAAAGAATTAAGAAAAGAATTATAAATCAACAAACAGAAGTGGAGAGGAATGAAACAAACTCTCGAATCAGAGTACAAGCAAATCAAGAAGAAATAAATCACAGAAGAAGGAGAAATGAAGAAGAAGAAATTCCTGATATTCACACGAGAAGAATGAGAAGAATAGAAAGGGAAGAACAAGAATTCCAAGATGCTCTGCGATTGAACAATTATGATAATTTAGAAATAAGATATTTGCAAAATTATGCAAATGAAAACATTAATGAAGAATATGATATAATGCGAAGGATCGCAAGGGAGGAAGCGCAAGAATGTAGAAGAAGAGAAGCTGCATTAAAAAGACCAATGGATGAGAGTTCTGAGGCAAATGCACGGATTTTTCGAGAATTAGCAGAAATGAGAGGGATGATAAACAATATAAGAGGAAGAGATAAAAGGAAATTAGATGAAGCAATAGAAGAAGCTGCGAGGACTCCATTTACTAGAGAAGTACAATTGGGAGGAATTCCACCAAAATGAAATTTGCCCACACTTACCAGTATCTTTGATGGGACTCATGTGCTATTCAGCACATTAAAGCATACATAAGATGCATGTTACAATGGGAGAATCACGATGCTGTGTTATGCAGGTACTTCGCATCGAGTTTAACAGGGGAAGCTTTAAAATGGTTCGAAGGACTCCCTAAGAACACTATTACGTCATTCAGTCATTTGCAAGCAACTTTCCTCGGAGCATATATCACAAATAACTCTTCACGGCTTGGGATTGAAGATGTATTTGGTTTAAAACAAAGAGTGGGTGAAAGTTTGAAGCATTTGGTAAGACGATGGAAGACTATGTGCAGTGATATGGCAGGGCGCGTGGATGAGAGATACTTGATTCTGTCCTTCATAAATACGATGTTACTGAATGAACAATTATATGTTCAAATATTCAGAAGAAAGAATTCCATAATGATGACAGAGTTACGAGAATTGCAAGAAGAATACATTACACTAGAGGAAAAACAAAACAGTATGGAATCATATCCAGTAGCAAACACTAGCAATCAAGATGGAGGAGCAAATTTACTTCCCAAAATAATCAAAGTAGTAGCAGGTACTTCGCAAACATCCTCACAAACTTCTTCGCAAATTTCATAAGAGAAGAAAATCAATGATAGCCATCCAAAAATGGTAGCAATGGGTAGTAGAGATCAAGAAGAGTATGATAGAGAGAGGAATTTCTATAATCGAATAGGAAATAACCAAATTCCAAGATTAGATCAACAACAAGAAAATTATGGGGGACAAAAGCAAAATTATTTTGGACAAGGGAACCAGAGACAAAATTATAACAATGGTCAAGGAGGTCAAAGAATGGTAAGGGAAGAGATAAAGTTGCCACCTTTGAATACAAGTGTAGAAAAGATATGGAAAGCAATTATCCTGGTAGAGCATATACCAACTCCATGGAACATGGGAAAGGAACCACCAATGGGTCCAAGAAGTCATGAATTTTGTTCATATCATCATTTTCATGGACATTCTACAAATAATTGCCATAATATCAAGAGGATAATCTTGCGAATGATTGATCAAGGAAAACTAAATCAATTTTTACTTAAGCAGACACAATCGCAACAATTACCACAGAGCTCCGACCATAACTCATGAGGAGAACACAACAAAATAAAAGGGAGAAGAAATCCTACATATAGAAGTGGGATCAAAAGCAAGGAATGTTTTACGTAATTCCATTGTTCATTCATATAAAACCATAGAGGATTTTCATGATAATGTGTTAAGCGGGGGTATATGCGAGGGATGGTGAAGGAAAGGAAGTAATGAACATCGCAAAAATTTCACGACTTGAAGATTGGCAGAAGCGTGAAATTTCTTTTGAAGCCACTGAAATTCCAGAAGGTTGTGAAGCACATGATAATCCATTGGTAGTAAGATTAGCAATCTACATGAATATGGAAGAAAACGAAGATGATATGGAGGAAGAATCAATTGGTCTTAATTTTGATTGATACGGGAAGTTCTGTCAATATCCTCTTCTATTCTGCTTACAAAACTATGGGGGGAAAATATGCAGATTTAATACCTTCTACTTACAGAATTTATGGTTTTAATGGAACTGCCAACAAGCCCAAAGGAGAAGTGAGCATGCGAATTCCATTAAGTGGAATGCGGCGAAATTGCTCAACGTTGTTGATGTTGAATCACCATATAATGATTTGATAGGAAGACCATGGCTTCATGGAATTCTAGGCATAGATTCCACTCTACATCAGTGCATAAAGTTTCCTCATATGAAGGGTATTGGAATTATCAAGGGTGATTGAAATTTGAGGGAAAGAAATGTTACGATATAGAAGTAGAAGTTTGCGAAGGAAAAACTACTGAGAAGGAAAATTGGAGAAAAAGAGCAAAGGATGTGAAAAGAAGTGAAAATTTAATGGCGGAGGATTAAGGAAAAAGAGAATAAAATTACGATGATAATCATACAAGAAATTTACGATGATAATAAGGGATTGTGATTTGCGAAGAAAGAAGAAGGAAAATAATAAAACAAGAAGGTAATCAGTATGTTTGCTCGTGGAAATGAGGTATGTGGCAAAACAAAATTTTTTGTTTCGTGATAAATTTTACGAATATTATTTGCTCGCAGGAAATTGGGAAAAGTTACGAATTTCAAAATATATATTACGATTAAACTTTCATTAATTTGCGAATAAAAGACATGCAATCTGTGATCGGCCTCCAAAAAAAGAAAGAGAGCGCGAGAAAATTTTATACAGGCAAACCTTTGTGGCGTACACCCTAGTTCGCGAAGCTATATTTCGTAAGAGGCAAAGTCCTAAAGTACGTCATTTAAGGGGTACCTATAAACGTGGCTAAGGGTAACCGGAACACCACCAAGGGCCCTTAGTACATGGTAAAAATTTAGGGGTACAACCCAATAATGGGGTACCTATCCGGGTTATACACCTTGGATTCTCACCTAATCTAGCGACATTACGCAGTATAAAATGAGGTGTAAGAGGATTTAGGTTGGGCGACTAAGGCATACTGTCTTTCCCAAGAAGTGTAGAAAACAATCAAGGCGCCGAGGTACACGGTTGAGTCAAGAGTTCCGGGTGAGGTTGAACCACATCTGCCATTTTTGACAAGTCTTGGCAAATGATGCACTTGTCCCAAAGATACCCCATAGGGTGCAACCTCGTAACTATAATCCCTATAGGAAAAAAGGATAAGAGGTTGCGATCAAAAGCTGGTTGTTGGCAGAAACGGATGGGAAGAGCTAACCTTGTATGGTCTATGTACGCTTCCTTGAAGGGGCAACCAGGGGGAAGATAAAGGGAAGCACCCTCCATTAGGGAGCTGATACGTGCTATAAGACGCAAATGTCACGAGGCTTCTTGTTTGCGAAAACATAAAGGCTTGTCATATTTGTGCAACAAATGAAGTTCTGCGAGCATTCTAAAAAAAAAAAAAAAAGAGAGAAGGAAAACATACAAAAAGAAATCGCAGAATGAAACAAAGAAGTTAAGATGAGATAAATGGGTTATTACATGAAAGTGTAAAAACGTCCTGCGATTTCATCGCAAGACGATAATGTCACGAGGTTGTAAGTTCGCAAGAATGTTCAGGCTTGTCATATTATCACAAATACAAAAATTTACTACAAAAGAGGTGGCAAAATAAGACCTTTACTTAGGAAGGCATGATAAGACCACATAAATTAATAAAATACATTACATCAAAACCATTGAAGAAATTATACAAAAATATACATTATGAAGATCTGAAAAGAAGACAACTTCGTCGATATCATTGAAGAAATTTTACAAGAATATACATCATGAAGTTTTGAAGAGAAGATAGCTTCGTCAATACCATTGAAGAATTTTTACAAGAAGTCCTATCAAAGAAGATAACATCATTGAAGAATTTTCACGAAGACTTAACAAAAGATGTGATTTTGATAGCAATCAAATACAGATAAGTTCATACTCGTAAATTGTTACGAGAATTAAATACTTCTTATACTTCTCCATATATTGAATATTTCTCCACAAATTCAATACTATTTATACTTCTTCAAGAGTATATCATATTTATTATACTTCTTCAACGGATATTTAATTTTGCGAAGGTTAAGTACTTATTATACTTCATCATACAATGAGTAATAATTCTTATACTTCTTCATATATTGGGCAATTCTTCATGAATTGAATGCTGCTAATACTTCTTCAAAGATATTTTATACTTCTTATACTTCTTAAGGGTATTTCATATTTCGTATACTTCATACTTCCTATACTTCAAGGGGAGATTTATTATTTACTTCGCAACATTCCGCAAAAGGAAAAAGGCTTATATTTCTTATACTTCAAAGGGATGACTTTTTATTCATAATCACAATAAGACGAAACTTCGTAAGATAAATTGAGAATGATATTCTAATACTTCCAGTGATAGTTGATCATTTGAAGAGCAATAATAAGGGGAAAGGGAATACTAAGCTAAGTCTTTAAGATATATTATTTCTCTCCACATGATCAAGTTATGCGAATAAGGGAAACAATCAATCAAAGAAAGATTAATTCAAATTAAGCTTTGAAAAAGAAATTGTTGGATTGATTAAAAGTGCAATCAAGAAGAAAGTATTGTATTGAAAAGAAAAGAAATAGAACAGACATACAAAAAAGAGTGAAGTTACAGAACGGATATACAAAAAAGAGAGAAGTTATTTTTCAGGCGATCTATTCCCATCAAAATGATCTTCTTCTTCAACTTCACTATCATCTTCAACTTCACTATCAGAGATTTCCAAATATGGAGTATCTTCAGGAATTTATTCAGAAAGGAGCGTATGGTACTTATTGAGAGGAATTTCATTATCTTCGCAAATCTTGCGAGTCATTTTAGCTCGAAAACGCTTGACATATAAACTATGGTTATGCTGGAAAATTAGAAGCTGAGATCTCAAATCAGAAATTTTCTTATTACGATTAGCAAAGATAGTTTCCAGATCGTTATTCATCTTCGCATAATTTTCTGCAGCAAGGAGAGAAATTAAGGAATTGGTTAGAAAATTACGAAGGAAAAGTAATCAAAATAATTACCATCGCAAAGAGTTTACCTTATAGTTGCTTCTTATCATTACGAAGAGAAGAATTTTCAAGCTTTAATTGATTATTCTCCCCAAGAAGAGAAGAATTATCAATTGTGATGCTCGCATATTGTGAATTATCTTCGTGACGGGATATTAATTCTGCGTTATCAATACTTAAATCCTCTACTTTCTGACGGATATTTGAATTTTCAACCTCTAACTTCTTACAACGATTCAAAGTTTTCTTCTCAGCAATAGAATGACGTCTTTCCCAATCGAAGCATTTTGCACAACTAACTCTTCCAACCTAAACAAGAAAAAGGGGTTAGAAATCAACAAAATAAGGGAAATAAACAAGGAATAGAGAAGAAACTTACCATGCTACCTAAAGCATATAATGAAGCGGAGAGACGAATCTTGAAATTCCTTTGAGGGAGTTATTATCAATTACGAGTAGGAACTTTACAAGCCTTCGCAATAAGTTTGCGAGCATTATTTGTAGGAGAATTTCCTAATCCACGAGAAGAATGGAGGAAAGCCTCGGAGAGATGCTAACCATTCTTGAGGCAAAAGTTTCAGGATCTTGAAATCTTCATTTCCACCTTCATCAACATCATTATCATCATCTCCTTCGTCAGAAATGGTATCGGAATTAGAACTAAAGTCCTTCTCAGGAAATTTATCATCTTCATCACCAAGATCTTCCTCAATATTCTCATTAGAAGAAATTACATTGGAATGAGACTTGGTTGAGAGTTTCTTCTTTTTTCTCCTCTCGTAAACAACATCTTGAAGTTTTCTTTTCCCTTTGCGAAGAGCATCATCTTGACTACCAGAAGCTTGGGTAACCTTCGCGAGAACGAAGAGTTTGTTGTCTTGCGGTAAGCCTTTTAGAAGAAGTAGAACTCTTATTTTCACTCATGACAATCTCGGGGAAGAAGTGGAACCTGCAAATTCAAATAAGGATAAGAAACAGAGGCAACAATATATTGTTTAGAAAAATACAAGAGTGTTTCTTACCTCATTTGAAATTAAAGGTTAACAAAAAGATAAGGAGATGGAAGTACATACATTTCTAAAAACCCAAGGTTGATAATGGCGGTTACGAAGGTTCGCAGGAAGTTCTACAATCCAAGAAATATAAGAGCCCGATAATGTTAAAGGGTACTTATACCAATCTTCATCATTAGAACGACGAGGTGTCTTATTATTTCCTGAAGCATAATCAATATCGTGCATGAGAAGATCATCTGCTGCGATATTAGTTTTACGATGAAGACGAACACCCCAACGATTATCTTCTTTCCTCGCAGGAATTAGTGTGTAATTTTTGAAGAAACCCTCAACTGTATAATTCGCAGCAACAATTTCCATATTTTCAAATCCAGGTTTCCAAAGATCAACTGAATACAAAGATTTCCCAAAAGCGGCACGATTTGCGAATTCAACTAAGAGGCGAATACAATCACCAGTCAATTGGTAAATGGCATAAGAAAAATTGGGGTGGGAAATAATTTCATAGAATAGAGGAAAGTTAACATCATAAAGAGGAAGACCTGCGAGGATTTTACCTCGTGAGATTAAAATTTTCTGATCATCCCAAACATAGTTGGTAAAGAGCTTCACACAGAGAGAAGATTTATTGTTATAACCTTCAATCTCAGAGAGAATGAGGTCCCTATCAGCAAGTTCCGCATTAATCTGTTCAATAGTTTTCTTCTTTGGTGCCATTGAATATAAGAGGGAAAATAGAAAGGAAAAAAGATAAAAGAGATTGCAGAGGCAGAAGTGGTGAAGAAGATGAATAAGATAAGATAATAAAAAAAAAAACAAAAACAAAGGATAATATTTATAAATAGAGAGAGTTTGATGAAGATAGAAACTCATTAATACGAGTAAGCGTGAACGGTTGAAAAGAACGGTTACGAAGAAACGTGTCAAAAAGATAAGGGAAAAGTAAAAAGACGTGTTGCGAACTTGATATGTGGTAATAACTGCACTAAATTTACGAGAATAGGGATTCTCATGACATTTCTTCTTCGTAGAATTGACATGAGAAGAGGCAAGATGTAGGTACTGAATATCGCAAGATAATAGTTCACGAGTATCGTAATAAATAAATGAGGAAGGAGTTATAAAATGATACGATGATAGAAGTGGCGCGGAGAAATATGAAGTTTTGCGAGGATGAAATAATTTTGCGAGAATGAATTGCGATACTTCGCAATTCATATACAGCTGTATAAGTTTTACTATAAATAGGAGTTCAAATGTAAAATTCGAGAGGTTCTTTGAGTGAGTGTAAGAAATTATCTTAGGAAAGAGAATAGAAAAAGTTGTAACTATTCTAGTTCCATTTTGATAATTCTATGTAATCAATTAAGAAAGTTAATAAGAAATTTATCATTCACCATCAAGAACTTCTTGAATTTTTACTAATTCTATTGAGGGTGTAGTTGTAGGTTATTCTGCAACTACAAAAGATGTTGCATAGTAGAGACGCTGGTAATCACAGTGGAGGAAGATCTTTGGCATACAAAACAAAAATTCAAGGTTATTATTAGCCATACATGCATGAGGACGCAAAGAAACTTTCAAGACGATGAATTTAAGATTAAATGTGGTATGGGCTTACATTAAATGTGGTATGGGCTTACATGCATTTAAGATTAAATGTGGTTGGTATCTGATAATGGAAAACAGTTTGAAGGACAGAATATCGAATTGTTTCTTAATGCATTTAAGATTAAATGTGGAAAATCAACACCACTATATCCACATGCCAACGAACAAGCAGAGGCAACAAATAAGACAATTGCAGATATATTGAAGAATAAATTAGAGGCACACCACAAGGCATGGTGTGAACAAGTACATAATATAGTATGGGCTTACAATACAACTAGACAGGAATCTACTGGAATGTCACCTTTTTGTATGACATATGGGGTTGAAGATGTATTACCAACAGAAGTTGATATTCCTACAAAAAAAAGAGAAGTTTGGGAGAAGAACCTTAGTGCTGGTATGATTCTAAATAAACTTGATGAGTTAGAAGAGAAGAGAGAACAAGCCCTACAACATAGGGAAAATTATCAGCGGTGATTAGCTCGCGAGTATAACAAACATGTCAAAATACGTGAATTCCAACCAGGAGATTTGGTGTTGCGAGAAACACCAGTGTATCAGCGAGAAAATGGTGGAAAGCTGGAGAGAAAATGGGATGGACCGTACATCATTAAAGAGATAGTTGGAACCGGGGCATACAAATTAATGGATCCAGAAGGTAGAGATGTTGGTCAAAGACTTGATAGACCATGGAATAGATTATATCTGAAAAGATATTATCAATGACAAATTCTGCTAGATTAGAGATACTAGTATACTGTATGATGAAACAGATAACAAATTTTTCTTTCTCTATCACAACTGCGAGATTCTTCCAATGACAGAGCAAATAAGAAATGCGAAAATATCGCAAAAACCGCGAATAAAATTTCGCAGAGACATAAGAATGGGACGAACCTTTATGGAATACACCCTAGTTCGCGAATAAAATTCCGCAAGAGGCAAATGTAAGACCTAAAGTGCGTCATATAAGGGGGTATCTCTTTGCGTGGCTCAGGGATAAGGTTATACCTCTAGTGGAACCTGAGTCATGGAGATGTTGGGGTTAAAGAAAACCTATCCGGGGGAGGTACCTTGGATTTCCAACTGTATAACGTTATACCCTGGTTGGACGACTGAGCGTCTCTTATAAGGAGTGAAGAGTATGACTAAGGCGCCGAGGTACACAGTTGAGCCAAGGGTTCTTGGGGCATACGAAACTACCCTGGCCATTCTTGGAAAGTCTTGGCTATGATGCACTCGGCCTGAAGAAAACCCCATTTAGGGTGAAGTCTTGTAACTATAAGCCATATAGGCATAAAGGACAAGAGGCTGCGAAAACAGCTGGTTGTTGTTAAGACTGGATGGGAGGAGCTAGTCTTGTATGGCCGATGTTCCCTCCTTGAAGGGGCAACCAGGGGGAAGATAAGGGCGGCACCCTCCGTTAGGGAGCTGATAAGTGTCTAAAGACGGCAATGTCATGGGGATTTATGATCGCAAGAAAATTTAGGCCTGTCATATATTCGCGTGACAAATGTTATACAGAGGCAATGTAGGTACTGAATATCGCAATAAATAAAGGAGAAAAGAGTTATAAAATGATACGATGATAGAAGTAGCGCGGAGAAATATGAAGTTTTGCGAGGATGGAGTAATTTTATGAGTATGAGTTGCGATACTTCGCAACTCATATACAGCTGTATAAATTTTACTATAAATAGGAGTTCAAATGTAAAATTCGAGAGGTTCTTTTAGTGAGTGTTAGAAAATATCTTAGGAAAGAGAATAGAGAAAGTTGTAACTATTCTAGTTCCATTTAGATACTTCTTTGTAATCAATTGAGAACATTAATAAGAAAATTGTTATTCATCATCAAGAACTTCTTGAGTTTTTACTAAGGGTGTAGTTGTAGGTTATTCTGCAACTACATAATTGGCGCTAGAAACAGGGACTTGAGAATTGTGGTAGCCTAAATTTGAAGGAATTGTGGAAAATTTGAAGTTCAGATGAAGTCAGTAGATGGAGATTGCAAAAAAGAAGAATGTAATATGATCACAAAGACAATGATTGATGAATTTCATAGTAATATGAAGGGAAAAATATACAAGCGAGATTGTAGAGGAAGAAAGATCATGGAGGAAGAAAAGATAACAACTTTAGAAGAATGGGAAAAGCAGAAAATCACATTTTCAGTAGAAGAAATTCCAAATGAAGACTTGAACCACACTTCACCTTTGGTGATCACATTGCCAATCATGCTAGAAGATAAGAAAGCTGTAGAAAAATGGAAATTAAACCGAATTTTGGTTGATACAGGGAGTTCTGTTAATATCATATTCTATTATGCACTTAAGGGGATGGGAATTAAAGATGAAGAAATCACAAATTCAAAATGTCTTATTCATGGTTTAGGAAAATCTACAACAAAATCTAAAGAAATCGCGCTGCGAATATTATTAGGAGAAATTGAAACACATGTAATCTTGTGTGTGATAGATATGGAATCTCCATATAACATGCTGATAGGAAGGCCGTGGATTCATGCGATCAAAGCTGTTGCTTCAACATTACATCAGAAAATCAAATTTCCTACACCAAATGGAATACAAGAAATAAAAGGAGATCTTGATAGTGCAAAATTTTGTTATCAAGTTGAAGTAACGCAATGCGGAGGAAGAGCAAGAAATAAACAGCTTCGTAGGAAACTTGCGAAGGAAACAAAAAAGGAAGAAGAATTTCGAGTGTATACAATAAGAGCAAAGGAAGGGAGAGGTATACCAAATGAAATTACAGAAAAAGAAGGGGAACCAGCAAAAATAATCAAAGAACCAACACCTATGGGGGAGAAAATTCCAAGCTATGTTGCATCTGAACCAACTAAAGAAATAAATATTGGAAGTAAAGAGGAGCCTTTATTCTTGCGAATTGGAACTAAGATGGATGAAGAAGAAGAAAAAAGAACTATTGATCTTTTGCGAGAATATAAAGATATCTTCGCAGGAAGTGTAGATGAGATACCAGGAATTGATCCATCAGTGGCGTGTCATAGATTGAACATAGATAAAAATGTAAGACCATTCAAACAAAGAATAAGGAAGATATCACAAAATTATCATGTACAGATAGAAGAAGAATTACAAAAGATGTTGGATGCGGGGATCATAAGGGAAGCAAAATATCCAGAATGGATTGCGAATATGGTCATTGTTCCGAAAAAGAATAAAGGAATAAGAATTTGCATAGATTTCACTGATCTAAACAAGGCATGTCCCAAAGATAGTTTTCCATTACTAGATATACCACAAATGGTGGAATCAGCTGCAGGTCACGATAGAGTCACTTCACTTGATGGATATAATTGGTATAATCAAATATCACTCGTAGAAGAAGATCAAGAACATACTGCCTTTTTTGCTCCAAGGGGTTTGTATTGTTATGTGAAGATGCCATTTGGTTTGCGGAATGCGGGTGCTACATATCAACGTATGGTTGAAAAAGTGTTCGCGAAGTGGATACATAAAACTTTGGAGGTATATGTAGATGATATGTTGATAAAAAGCAAGGAAGCTAAAGACCATGTGCAAGATTTGAAGGAAATATTTGAGCAAATGAGAAAGTTCAACATCAAATTAAATCCTGAGAAATGTATAATTGGGGTTTCATCTGGAAAGTTCTTGGGATACATAATATCAAAGGAGGGAATACAAGTTGATCCAGAAAAGGTCCAAGCAGTTCGTGACATGCCAACACCTGCAACGGTAAAAGAAGTACAAAATCTAAATGGACTATTGGCTTCACTTGGAAGATTTATTTCGCGAATGTCAGATAAGTGCAAGCATTTTTTCAACATACTTAAAAAGGGAGCAAAATTCATGTGGACTGATGAATGTGAAAAAGCTTTTCAAGGAATCAAAGAATACCTCGCAAATACATACGTACTACGAAACAGAGAAAAACGAAGAATTATTGGTATACCTCGCAACAACTCCATATGCTCTAAGTGCAGTTCTGTTGCGAGCAGACGCAGGAGTAGAAAGGCCCATTTACTATATTAGTAAAACCTTTAATGCAGCAGAGAAGAATTATTCTAAAATGGATAAATTAATCTTAGCCCTGGTTTATGCATCATTCAAGTTACGAATATACTTTCAAGTACATGTGATAAAAGTGGTAACCAAAGTCCCAATTGAATCAATCATGAAGAACACAAAAAGGTCAGGAAGAATAGAAAGGTGGAATGCACAAGTAAACCATTACAAGATAAAATACGAAGTATTGTCATCGCAAAAATCACAAGTTGTCGCAGATTTTTTGGCAGAATTTCCTTTGGAAGAAGATGAAGCAGTAGAGGAAATGATGGATGTTGAAGAAGAATTTGGAAATCCAAAAGACTTGTTAACAGAACCGGATAGATGGGAAATTCTAGTGGATGGATCATCCAATAGTGAGGGAAATGGAATTGGAGTCGTGTTGATTTCACTAGAAGGAGAAAGAACAGCATTCTCATTCAGACTAGAATTTGCATCCACGAACAATGAGACATAGTACGAAGCTGTAGTGCATGCATTAAAGATCGCAATAGAAAAGAAGCTTGAAAGTATAAGGATAACAAGTGATTCGCAATTAGTGATTTGTCAAATTAAAGGGGAATATACCACAAATGAATCTTCTTTGAAGAAATACAAGAAACTCGTTGAGGAATTATCTGCGAAGATACCAAAATTAAAATGGAGACATATATCAAGAAAATATAACCGTCTCGCAGATGCTTTTGCATTTATTCCAAGCATGAAGATACCAAAATTAAAATGGGAATATACCACCTCGTCGTTCTAATGATGAAGATTGGTATAAGTACCCTTTAATATTATCGGGTTCTTATATTTATGGGATAGTAGAACTTCCTGCGAACCTTCGTAACCGCTATTATCAACCTTGGGTTTTTAGAAATGTATGTACTCCCATCTCCTTATCTTTTTGTTACCCTTTAATTTCAAATGAGGTAAGAAACACTCTTGTATTTTTCTAAACAATATATTGTTGCCTCTGTTTCTTATCCTTATTTGAATTTACAGGTTCCACTTCTTCCTGAGATTGCTGCGAGTGAAAATAAGAGTTCTACTTCTTCTAAAAAGGCTTACTTGCAAGACAACAAACTCTTCGTTTGCGAAGGTTACCCAAGCTTCGGTAGTCAAGATGATGCTCTTCGCAAAGGAAAAAGAAAACTTCAAGATGTTGTTTACGAGAGGAGGAAAAAGAAGATACTCTCAACCAAATCTCATTCCAATGTAATTTCTTCTAATGAGAAAATTGAGGAAGATCTTGGTGATGAAGATGATAAATTTCTGAGAAGGACTTTAGTTCTAATTCCGATACCCTTTCGACAAAGGAGATGATGATAATGATGTTGATGAAGGTGGAAATGAAGATTATAGTATCCGAAACTTTTGCCTCGGCAATGGTTAGCATCTCGAGGCTTTCCTCCATTCTTCTCGTGGATTAGGAAATTCTCCTACGGCGAATGCTCGTAAACTTATTGCGAAGGCTTGTAAAGTTCCCTTTGTAATTGATAATAACTCCCTCAAAGGAATTTCAAGATTCGTCTCTCTGCTTCATTATATGCTTTAGGTAGCATGGTAAGTTTCTTCTCTATTCCTTGTTTATTTCCCTTATTTTGTTGATTTCTAACCCCTTTTTCTTGTTTAGGTTGGAAGAGTTAGTTGTCCATTTGCTTCGATTGGGAAAGACGCCATTCTATTCTTTGAGAAGAAAACTTTGAATCGTTGTAGGAAGTTAGAGGTTGAAAATTCAAATCTCCGTCAGAGAGTAGAAGATTTAAATATTGATAACGCAGAATTAATATCCCGTCACGAAGATAATTCACAATCAGCGAGCATCGCAATTGATAATTCTTCTCTTCTTGAAGAGAACAATCAATTAAAGCTTGAAAATTCTTCTCTTCGTAATGATAAGAAGCAACTAGAAGGTAAATTCTTTGCGATGGTAATTATTTTGGTTACTTTTCCTTCGTAATTTGCTAACCAATTCCTTAATTTCTCTCTTTGCTGCAGAAAATTATGCGAAGATGAATATTGATCTGGAAATTATGCTTGCTAATCGTAATAAGAAAATTTCTGACTTGAGATCTCAACTTCTAATTTCCCAGCATAACCATAGTTTATATGTCAAGCGTTTTCGAGCTAAGATGACTCGCAAGATTTGCGAAGATAATGAGATTCCTCTCAAGAAGTACCATATGCTCCTTTCTGAAGAAATTCCTGAAGATACTCCATATCTGGAAATCTCTGAAAGTGAAGTTGAAAATGATAGTGAAGTTGAAGAAGAAGATCATTTTGATGGGAATAGATCGCCTAAAAAATAACTTCACTCTTTTTTGTATATCTGTTCTGTAACTTCACTCTTTTTTGTATGTCTGTTCTGTTTCTTTTCAATACGACACTTTCTTCTTGATTGCACTTTTAATCAATCCAACAATTTCTTTTTCAAATCTTAATTTGAATTAATCTTTCTTTGATGTTTGTTTCCCTTATTCGCATAACTTGATCATGTGGAGAGAAATAATATATTTTAAAGACTTAGCTTAGTATTCCTTTTCCCCTTATTATTGCTCTTCAGATGATCAACTCTTGCTGGAAGTATTAGAATATCCTTCTCAATTTATCTTACGAAGTTTTGTCTGATTGTGATTATGAATAAAAGTCCTCCCTTTGAAGTATAAGAAATATGAGCCTTTTGCCTTTTGCGGAATGTTGCGAGGTAAATAATAAATCTCCCCTTGAAGTATAAGAAGTATGAAGTATACAAAATATGAAATATCCTTAAGAAGTATAAGAAGTATAAAATATCTTTGAAGAAGTATTAGCAGTATCCAATTCATGAAGAATTGCCCAATATATGAAGAAGTATAAGAATTGTATGAAGAAGTATAATAAGTACTTAACCTTCGCAAAATTAAATATCCGTTGAAGAAGTATAATAAATATGATATACTCTTGAAGAAGTATAAATAGTATTGAATTTGTAGAAAACTATTCAATAAATGGAGAAGTATAAGAAGTATGCAATTCTCGTAAACTTTTACGAATATGAACTTATCTGTATTTGATTGCTATCAAAATCGCATCTTTTGTTAAGTCTTCATTAAAATTCTTCAATGATGTTGTCTTCTTTGATGGGACTTCTTGTAAAAATTCTTCAATGATATTGACAGAGCTGTCTTCTCTTCAAAATTTCTTGATGTATATTCTTGTAAAATTTCTTCAATGATATTGACGAAGTTGTCTTCTTTTCAGATCTTCATAATGTATATTCTTGTATAATTTCTTCAATGATGTTAATTCAATGAATTTCATTAATTTCTGTGGTCTTATCATGCCTTCCTAAGTAAAGGTCTTATTTTGCCACCTTTTTTGTAGTAAATTTTTGTATTTGCGATAATATGACAAGTCTGAACATTCTTGTGAATATACAACCTCGTGACATTATCGTCTTGCGATGAAATCGCAGGACGTTCTTACACTTTCATGCAAAAACCCATTGATCTCATCTTAACTTCTTTGTATAGTATTTTAGCCTCTTCAGGAATTGTTGCGACAATATGACAGGCCTAAATATTCTTGCGAACATAAAGCCCCATGACATTGCCGTCTTGCGATGAAATCGCAGGACGTCTCTACACTTTCATGTAGTGACCCATTGATCTCATCTTAACTTCTTAATTATTTTATGCGAGTTCTTTATTCTTTTTTTTTTTTTTTTTTTAGAAGGCTCGCAGAACTTCATTTGTTGCACAAATATGACAAGCCTTTATGTTTTCACAAACAAGAAGCCTCGTGACATTTGCGTCTTATAGCACATATCAACTCCCTAATGGAGGGTGCTGCCCTTTATCTTCCCCCTGATTGCCCCTTCAAGGAAGCGTACATCGACCATACAAGGTTAGATCTTCCCATCCGGTTCTTCCAACAACCAGCTTTTGATCGCAACCTCTTATCCTTTTTGCCTATAGGGCTTATAGTTACGAGGTTGCACCCTATGGGGTATCTTTGGGCCAAGTGCATCATTTGCCAAGACTTGTCAAAAATGGCAGATGTGGTTCAACCTCACCCGGCACTCTTGACTCAACCGTGTACCTCGGCGCCTTGATCGTTTTCTGCACTTCTTGGGAAAGACAGTATGCCTTAGTCGCCCAACCTAAATCTTCTTACACCGCATTTTATATTGCGTAATGTCGCTAGATTAGGTGAGAATCCAAGGTGTCTAACCCGGATAGGTACCCCATTATTGGGTTGTACCCCAAAATTTTTACCATGTACTAAGGGCCCTTGGTGGTGTTTCGGTTACCCTTAGCCACGTTATAGGTACCCCCTTAAATGACGTACTTTAGGACTTTGCCTCTTACGAAATATAGCTTCGCGAACTAGGGTGTACGCCACAAAGGTTTTCCTGTATAAAATTTTCTGCGGCTCTCTTTCTTTTTGGAGGCTGATCACAGATTGCGGTCTTTTATTCGCAAATTAATGAAAGTTTAATCGGAATATAAATTCTGAAATTCGTAACTTTTCCCAATTTCCTATGAGTAAACAATATTCGTAAAATTTATCACGAAATAAAATTTTTGTTTTGCCACATACCTTATTTCCACGATCAAACATACTGATTACCTTCTTGTTTTATTATTTTCCTTCTTCTTTCTTCGCAAATCACAATCCCTTATTGTCATCGTAAATTTCTTATATGATTATCATCGTAACTTTATTCCCTTTTTCCTTAATCCTCTGCCATTAAATTTTCACTTCTTTTCACAGCCTTTGCTCTTTTTCTCCAATTTTCCTTCTCGTGAGTTTTTCCTTCGCAAACTTCTATACAGTATCGTAACATTTCTTTCCATCAGCCCAATCACCCTTGATAATTCCAATACCCTTCATATGAGGAAATTTTATGCACTGATGTAGAGTGGAAGCTACGCCTAGAATTCCATGAAGCCATGGTCTTCCTATCAAAGCATCATATGGTGATTCGACATCAACGACGCAGAACAGAATTTCATTTCGCATTCCACTTAATGGAATTCGCATGCTCACTTCTCCTTTGGGCTTGTTGGCAGTTCCATTAAAACCATAAATTCTGTAAGTAGAAGGTATTAAATCTGCATCTTTTCCCCCCATAGTTTTGTAAGAAGAATAGAAGAGGATATTGACAGAACTTCCCGTATCAATCAAAATCCTATTAAGACCAATTGATTCTTCCTCCATATCATCTTCGTTTTCTTCCATATTCATGTAGATTGCTAATCGTACTACCAATGGATTATCATGTGCTTCACAACCTTCTGGAATTTCAGTGGCTTCAAAAGAAATTTCACGTTTCTGCCAATCTTCAAGTCGTGAAATTTTTGCGATGTTCATTACTTCCTTTCCTTCACCATCCCTCGCATATACCCTGCTTAACACATTATCATTAAAATCCTCTATGGTTTTATATGAATGAATAATGGAATTACAGAAAACATTCCTTGCTTTTGATCCCACTTCTATATGTAGGATTTCTTCTCCTTTTTCTTTTGTTGTGTTCTCCCAGCGAGTTATGATTTGGAGCACTGTGGTAATTGTTGCGATTTGTGTAATGCGCTTAAGTAAAAATTGATTTAGCTTTCCTTGATCAATCATTCGCAAGATTATCCTCTTGATATTATGGCAATTATTTGTAGAATGTCCATGAAAATGATGATATGAACAAAATTCATGACTTCTTGGACCCATTGGTGGTTCCTTTCCCATGTTCCATGGAGTTGGTATATTCTCTACCAGGATAATTGCTTGCCATATTCTTTCTACACTTGTATTCAAAGGTGGCAACTTTATATCTTCCCTTATCATTCTTTGACCTCCTTGACCGTTGTTATAATTTTGTCTCTGGTTCCCTTGTCCAAAATAATTTTGCCTTTGTCCCCCATAATTTTCTTGTTGTTGATCTAATCTTGGAATTTGGTTATTTCCTATTCGATTATAGAAATTCTTCTCTCTATCATACTCTTCTTGATCTCTACTTCCAATTGCTACCATTTTTGGCTGGCTATCATTGATTTTCTTCTCTTCTGAAATTTGCGAAGAAGTTTGTGAGGATGTTTGCGAAGTACCTGCTACTACATTGATTATTTTGGGAAGTAAATTTGCTCCTCCCTCTTGATTGCTAGTGTTTTCTACTGGATATGACTCCATATTGTTTTGATTTTCCTCTAGTGTAATGTATTCTTCTTGCAATTCTCGTAACTCTGTCATCATTATGGAATTCTTTCTTCTGAAGATTTGAAAATATAATTGTTCAGTTGCGAACATCGCATTTATGAAGGACAGAATCAAGTATCTCTCATCCACACGCCCTGCCATATCACTGCACATAGTCTTCCATCGTCTTACCAAATGCTTCAAAATTTCACCCACTCTTTGTTTTAAACCAAATACATCTTCAATACCAAGCCGTGAAGAGTGATTTGTGATATATGCTCCAAGGAAAGTTGCTTGCAAATGACTGAATGACGTAATAGTGTTCTTAGGGAGTCCTTCGAACCACTTTAAAGCTTCCCTTGTTAAACTTGATTCGAAGTACTTGCATAACACAGCATCATGATTCTCCCATTGTAACATGCATCTTATGTATGCTTTAATGTGCTGAATAGCACATGAAGTCCCATCAAAGATACTGGTAAGTGTGGGAAAATTGCATTTTGGTGGAATTCCTCCCAATTGTACTTCTCTAGCAAATGGAGTCCTGACTTCTTCTATTGCTTCATCTAATTGCCTTCTATCTCCTCCTCTTCTATTGTTTATCATCCCTCTCATTTCTGCTAATTCTCGAAAGATTCGTGCATTTGCCTCAGAATTCTCATCCATTGGTCTTTTTAATGCAGCTTCTCTTCTTCTACGTTCTTGCGCTTCCTCCCTTGCGATTCTTCGCATTCTATCATATTCTTCATTAATGTTTTCATTTGCATAATTTTGCAAATATCTTCTTTCTAAATTATCATAATTGTTCAGTTTCATAGCATCTTGGAATTCTTGTTCTTCCCTTTCTATTCTTCTCATTCTTCTCATGTGAATATCAGGAATTTCTTCATCTTCATTTCTCCTTCTTCTGTGATTTATTTCTTCTTGATTTGCTTGTACTCTGATTCGAGAATTTGGTTCATTCCTCTCCACTTCTGTTTGTTGGTTTACAATTCTTCTCTTAATTCTTTCATACTCAACATTTTGTTTGTTACGAGCCTCTTCATGTCTTCTTACTCCATTCTCGTGATTGTTTTGATGTATTGCTTGTTGTCTCTCAGTTTCTTCCATAAGTTGTTGTTCTTCCTCTCGATTCTGATTGTTTTCTCTAGGATTTGGTCTTGTTCGTAAATTCTCCATGCTTTGTTCGTGGTTTGGTATTAAAATGAAACGATTCTCTTGATTTCTTTCATCTTGATTCTGCGCTTGTTCTTGCATATTATTTTCATCATTGATTATCAGTGAATTTTGTCCTTCTCTTTCTGTTCTAACATTTGATCTTGCAACACTTTGGGATTTCCTTCTTTGTAGTATCTCATTTTCCATCCTCAATTCTTGATTTTGTCTTGTTAAATTGGCACGTTCTTCAGCTTCGATCATTCGTTCTTTTTGGATTCCTTGTCTCAATGTTTCTAACATCTCCCTTTCTCTTTCAAGAATTGTTCCTCCCATCAACCTCCCATTTTCTCTGATTTGTGGTTCTCTATCTCCTTCTTCTGGTGTATTAGTTCTCCAAGTGTGTATACTCACTTGATCATGATCTATTATTTGTTGAGCTTGATTTCTTCGATTACTCCTTCTCCTACTAGGTTCTCCTGTTATATTTGCTTCTCCTCCTGCAAGTCTTACACTTCTTCTTACTTCAGTTAATGGTTACGATGTGTTTCTTCTTCTTGTCATTTTTAAGTACAGGAATTCTTCAAATCCCTGTTTCTAGCGCCAATTATGTAGTTGCGGATTATCTCACAACTACACCCTCATTAGAATCCATTAAAATGATTCCTAAACCTAATTAATTTGATATGAAACTAAGAATTAAGGTACTAAAATTATAAAGAGACACAAAGATTTTTACGTGGTTCGATCAATGTGATCTACATCCACGGTGCTTCACTAGTGATTGTATGTGATTACATGATTTTACAATTGAGACTCCATTAATGAATATTTGGAGCTCTAGAATTTTGGGGAAGAAGATGACAAAGAAAATAAATCCCTCTCTAAAATTTTCTCTCTCCTCCTAAAATTATCCCCTCTCTCAAAATGTGTCTCCCTCTTTCCTCTCATGCCTAAATGGCTATTTATATGATTGTACACATTGGATAACAACTAATCTTTCCCTTAATTTCGGATCAAAGAATCATCATACGAACCTTCGCAAATTTACTTCACGAACTTCCTTTACTCGTAAAACGTTCTTCGTGATTTCTTTATCTTCGCAAAATATTCTATACTCGCAAAATGTATTTTCTCTCCACAATTTCGTAAGTTATCATTTGATGCGATATTCCGCTCCTACATAGAGTCTCCATCAAAGTAGCCATCTTTGCCAATTCTGTATTTTGGGATTGTTGCGGTTTACGCACTTGTTGTTGTAATTCACTTGGACGGTTGTAAACAGAACTTGCACTTGCAACTTTTTCGTTACTATAATCAAAGTTGGGTTTGTTTGTCCATCCTTGATCTTAAGAGTTGGAGTAAGTATCAAACCGCCGACTTGAGAAAGTAGCATTGACTTGCTCTACATTCTCATAAGCTGGGCGTGATGATTTTACAATCACCGCTGCAATTTGTTGCATCTATTGCTCATTTATTGGCGTAATTCAATAATCTCGTCAACTTGATTAACTCCCTTGATAGGTAGCTCGTGATCCACGATTTGAAAACTGTTGAGAATTTGTTGTCATACTCTCAATCAACTCTCTAGCTTGTGTCACCGTCTTGTTCATAAGTGAACCAGCACTTGCAGCATCAATAAGATTCCTATCACTTGATTGGAGACCTTCATAGAAGTTGTAGTTACAGGAATTCCCACACTACACCCTATTCGAGAATCTATCAATATTTATGACATAATTTGAAGATTAAGAACACTTTTTAATTAATATGATCTTATGGAATTACAGAAATCAAGAACACAAAACACTTAACAAAGATTTTCTCTCTCCTAAAAAACTTTCCTAACACTCAAAAATTCATTCCCTCTCTGGAACTACTCATCTCCTTTATATAGGTATTTATATAGTGGATTACAGCTCATGATAGCTCATTTACAGCTAAGATTCCCTTCAACTTCGGATCTGAGTTCTTGTGATAAATCGCAGCAGGCACCGCCTTTATCTTTCGCAGGTTTTATTGATATATCGCAAACATGTCACACTTTCTTCGTGTTTCTGTCATTACGTCATTGTTTAAGTCATATTTGGATGTCTCGCAAAATATCATTGATATGTCGCAGAATAGTCGTTTATTATTGATATATCGTAATCTTCTTGTCTTATTTCGCAGGAATATTGTTGTGACAATATTCTGTCCCTACATCTTGCCTCTTTTCATATCTTTTCTGCGAAGAAGATAAAGATCATGAGAATTTAAGCTTCTTAATTTGCCGCAACTCCTTATCTTTTTACCGACGAAGTTCCCTACTTTACGCTTTTACTATTGACATGCGTCGATCTTTACCGTTTTACCCGGTTACCCATCCTTCATCTATAAATACCATTCCACTCGAGTGTATTTATTTCTTCTTTCACCTTCTCTTTTTTCTTTAAAATCTTTTTTGTCTGCAACTTTTTGTTTCCTGGTATTCTTCCTGCTGCTTCTTTAATGGATACTCAAAGGTATGTTCTTATTTTCCATCTTTTTTGTTATGTTTTCTTTATTGCCCTCTTTTATTCATAATCCCCATATTCTATCATCTTTTTCAGTAACACCACTTCTCAAACCAAAATTACTATCAAGAACCCTAACCCTAAGGGTTCTCAGAAAAGGCGCGTTGGGAAGACGAAGAGATCTGAGAATGATAAGGTAGTAAGAAACACCTATTCTTTTGAAATAACAATATTGTTTCCTCTGTTTCTTACCTACATTATTATTCGCAGAACAAAGAGAATGTTCCTAAACCTCTTAAGCGTTCGCGTCAAGTTAAATCTCTTTCACATGAAGTGGATATTCTCGAATTTTTACCTGCAAAACCTGTCCCATCGCAAGATAAATCTTCTTCTTCTCCTTGCGTGAATCTCAATACCCATATTATTTCTTCATCAACCTCTAATGAAGTTATCAATACTAACATTCCTATCTCTGATAATCCCAACATTTTGGAAGCTGCGATAGATGAATCTATGATAATTGGAAATAAATCTGCGACAAATGAAGCTGCGGTGAATGTAACTAACGTAAATGAAACAACAGTTAACGAGGCTGCGGAAAATGAAGTCGTAGATAATGAAACTGTGGTAAACAAAGCTGCAATAAAGGAGGTTACGGTGGATGATGATGCGGTGAATGAAACTATAACTGTGACCAATCAAATTCCTTCTTCCACTCTTACTATTGCTAGAACCTCTTCTTCTACTTCTCTTCCTTCTTCCCAAGAAATAGCAACAGGGGTTGAAGCTGCTTTTCAAGTATTATCTGAAGTTTTGAGCGATGTTATGAAATCTTCTTCAGATCCTACGAGACAGGATATTTATATGATTCTAAGCAAGCATCTTGGGTCTTGTGGTTCTTCATCTTCGTTAACTGCTTTAGAAGATGAGGTTGAAATTTTGAAGAAGAATCTTCAAGCCAAAACTTTAGAGTGTGAATTTCTCGATCATAAGCTTCATAATTCTGAATTAGACTGTGAAATTATTCGCAGCAGAAATGATGATCTAAAAGGTATAACTTTCTTGTCTTTACTTTTGCCTCTGTAAATCCTTGCTTTTTATGTACTCAATTTTCCCTTATTTATTTGTTGATGTATATTTAGCTTCAAAACATAACTAATTAATGAAGATATTTGAGTGGGAAACAATCGCTGAGGAAGCCCGCACTGGGAAAGAATCTTGGAAGAATCAATTTGATAATTTGAATATTCTTCATACATATTCACTTGACAAGATAAATAACCTTAAGAATGAGAACAACCAACTAACTCATGAACGCGATCAACTAATTCATGAACGGGATCGTCTAAATAACGAAGCCTCCCAACTTTTATATTCGTTGAATCAAATTAATTTGAGGGTGGAATCTTTATCAGATGAAAACAGAGTTTTATCTCAAGAGAAACGTAGTTTTGTAGATACAACAAAGGCTTATTCGCAACAACTATACAATCTTCAAAAATTGTGTAAGGACCAAGAGCAGTCCCTTCGCATACTGAAAGATGAACTTAAAAAGAAAACTGAATCATCTGCCGCTGAACAAGAGAAGCTTATTAAATGCAGATTAGCTCTAAGTGTAAAATTCAACAATCTCAAAGATGATTATTCTCGACTAAAGGAAGAAAATATTTATCTTCGCAATTATGAAAAAAGCATAAAATCACTTTTAAAAGGTAAGGTTGGGGATAATTTTGATGATGCCATGGACCGATGGAAGAGTTGCTTCTTTACTATAATTCACACTTTATCTTCTCAAAAGGAAGGTAGTCATTTTGACTGCCTCATCTATTAATTACTTCATTGTATTTTCTCATCTTATTTTTCGCAAAACTTCTCTCTAACATGCAATTTTTCTTTCGCATAATCTGAGAAGAATCTTCAAGCTTCAATTTCGGATCTATCTATGAGATTAGCCAAACTTCGCAAAAAGAACACCGCGCTTTCCAACTCTCATAACAGGGCATTGAAAAGATTTGACCATCTTGAATATTTTAAAGATATAGAGATCAGAAATCGGGAAAAGAATTGCCTCTGCAAAGCTCATTTAGGCGCTGAGGTTTTCATAAATAATGTTCTACTCTCTCATTCTCTACCTCCTATAAAGATCAAACCTTTAGAGATAGATGATAATGAAGTTCCCCATCCTATAGATGAAGATCTGAATTATTCAAGTAATGAAGAAGATTTTTCTGAAGACGAACAAAATCCACCTGAGGACGAAGGAAACCCTCTTAATGAAACAGAAGAACAAGATCCTCCTCATGAAGAACAAAATCCTCCTCATGAAACAATCACTGGTGATGGACAAACTCATACTGAAAAAGATGATACTGGTGAAGATAATAGTGGTGAATAAGAATGATGAAATTAGAGAAGAATATTCTTTAAATTATCATGTATTCCTGCGAGATGTTTCTGATTCTGCGAATCATTGTAATTTCCGAATTTTTCTTCTTCCTGGACTTTTTGCGAAACATTGAAGTTCTTTGTAAATCAATCACCTGCTCTAATTTATATATTTTTATTAATTCTGAATCCAATCTTCATAAACTTGATTATCTTCCTTCTTTTTTATTATTTTGATTCTTCTCAAGGGAGATAATGAAATGTTGTTTTATAATCCCCATATTCGCCCCTCATAATCTTCCTTGTGAAGTATTTTATTTGTTACCCTTGTAAGAAATCCCATGCTTGCCTTTTGTTACCAATTTGTAGTATTATCGCAAATATTTCTGCGAAAAATTTGTTATATGCTCCGCAGATATAACTTTTCTTGTGGTCTTATTTCGCCTTCCTAGTTAAAGGTCTTATTATGCCACTTTTATGCGACAAGATCGCAGGACATTCTTACCTTTATACATAATAATCCGTTGATCTTGCCTTATCATTTAATTTTAATCTCTGCGACAATATGATAAATCTAAGCCATCTTGTGAGATTAATCTCCCTTTGCTTCTTAAGACTTATGATATTGCCGTCTTTGCGATGAAATCGCAGGACGTCTTTGCGATTTATATCCTCTTATTATTGATTTCATTTATCTCATCTTTTGATCTTATCGCAAAAACCCATTGATCTCATCTTAACATTTCTCTCTAGGCTTTTTGGCCAGTCACGCGGCAATATGACGGGCCTAAATATTCTTGCGAATATAAAGTCCCATGACATTGCTGTCTCTATGACGCGACAATATGACGGGCCTAAACATTCTTGCGAATATAAAGTCCCATGACATTGCCGTCTTTTTTGATACACAACTCCCTAACAGAGGGTATCGCCCTTATCTCTCCCCCCGGTTTCCCCTTCAAGGATTATACATCGTCCATACAATACTAGCACTTTCCCATATGGTTCTGCCAACAACCAATTATTTTCGCAGCCTTGTCCTTTATGCCTTATATGGCTTATAGTTACAAGACTGCACCCTAAGTGGGGTTTTCTTTGGGCCGAACACATCGTAAGCCAAGACTTTCCATGGATGTCCAGGGTAGGTTCATCCATCCCGGTCACCCACAGCTCAACCATGTACCTCGACGCCTTGATCATACATTGCATTCCTTAGGAGAAACTCTCGGGCACCCAACCAGGGTATAACCTTATATAATTGGGAATCCAAGTTATCTCTCCTGGATGGATTTTCTATAATCCCAATCTCCATGACTAGGTTCCAGCAGCGGTATAGCCTTTCCCATAGCCATGCAAAGAGATACCCCTTTTATAACGCAGTTTAAGGACATTGCCTCTTACGGAATAGAATCCGCGAACTAAGGTGTACGCCATAAAATTTCGTCCCGTTCTTATGATAATTGAAAATAAAGAGATACCCCCCTTATGATGCACTTTAAGGACATTGCCTCTTACGGAATAGAATCCGCGAACTAGGGTCCATAAAAGTTCGTCCCGTTCTTTATATGTTTTTAGGCAATTAGTGCCCGTCTTATTTGCATTTAATTTTTTAATTATCTCGCAAATTATTGCGGAAAATAATTTTTATATTCAGCCAGCTTTGTTCTTGTAGAATATCTCTTTTATTCTCTCGCAACTTCTTGCATGTGATCCATTCATTCTAGCCTTTCAAATCTTTACTGATAATATTTTCTTAGATATTGTCTATTCCATGGTCTGCCAAGTCTTTGACCCATGTATCTTCCTTCGGGATCCATTAGTTTATATGCTCCAGTTCCAATTATTTCTTTGATTATATATGGCCCATCCCATTTTTTCGCTAATTTTCCTCCATTCTCTCGCTGATATTCTGGTGTTTCTCGCAGAACTAGATCTCCAACTTGGAATTCACGCTTCTTTACTCGTTTATTATATTCACGAGCTAATCTGCGATGGTAGATCTCCATATGTTGTAATTCCTTTTCTCTCTTCTCTTCTACCTCATCAAGTTTGTCTAGAATCATACCTGCACTAAGATTTTTTTCCCAAGCTTATCTTTTAGTTGTAGGAATAGCGACTTCTGTTGGTAATACTGCCTCAACCCCATATGTTAAACAAAAAGGTGATACCCCAGTTGCTTCTCTTCGTGTTGTATTATAAGCCCAAAATGCATTATGGACTTGTTGACACCACGTTCTATGATGCCCTTCTAATTTCTTTTTGAGAATATCTGCAATTGTTTTGTTAGTTGCTTCAGCTTGACCATTTTCCTGCGGATATAGAGGAGTTGATTTTCCACACTTTATCTTGAATGCATTAAGTAACATCTCTATATTTTTTACTTCAAATTGCTTTCCATTATCTGACACTAATTGCGCTGGAATTCCAAATCTGCAGATGATATTCTCAAATATAAATGTGAAAATGTCCTTATCACGAATATGTTGTACTGCCTTAACTTCCGCCCATTTTGTGAAGTAATCTGTTGCGACAATTAAGTATATCTTTTGCCCTGTTCCTGCACAAATGGTCCCACAATATCTAAACCCCACTTTCCAAATGGCCAAACATTTTTTGAAGATGTTAACGTTTCACCTGGTGCATGTATTCTTTTTGCAAATCGCTGACATTCCTCGCAACTTCTTGATAAATTCTTTGCATCTTCATGCATATATGTCCAATAATAACCTTGCATTTTCGTTCTGTATGCTAAAGATCTACTTGCTTATTGTGATTACCAGCATCCCCACTATGTAGCATTTTTAATATTTGTTTTCCTTTTTCTAGTGTCAAACATCTGAGGGAAGGCCCATTTAAAGATTTTCGATACAATACCCCATCTCTTAACTCATAATTTGTTGCTCTACTTTTTAATTTATGTACCTCCAATATGTTCCTTGGTAACTCCCCCTTGCTAGATATGCGTGAATTTCCGCACGCCAATCTGCATTAATTCGGCTTGATTCTTCGCCATTATTTTCTACTACCATTGCCTCAGCTTCCTCTTCTTTTTCTTTAAAAATTGATGGTGCTATTAATGTTTGTATTTTTATATTTCTCGCAGTCGGATCTACCATCATACTTGATATGAACGCAAAATCATCTGCAAGTCTATTATCTCTTCTTGAAATATGCCTCCATTTGAGTCTTGGTATTTTCGCAGATAATTCTTCTACAAGTTTCTTATATTTTCTCAAAGATAAATCATTAGTTGCATATTTCCCTTCAATTTGGAGAATAACCAACTGTGAATCACTGGTAATTCTTGCATTCTCTACCTTCATTTCTATCGCAAATCTTAAGGCATGTACTACAGCCTCATATTCTGTCTCATTATTGGTAGATTCGAATTCCAATCGAAATGCGAATGCCATTTTTGCACCTTCTGGTGAAATAAAAACGACTCCAACTCTATTTCCTTCTCCATTAGATGATCCATCCACTAATATCTCCCATCTATTTGGTTCTGTTAAAAGATCTCTAGGATCCCCATATTCTTCTTCTATATACATCATGTCTTCTACAGCTTCATCATCCTCCAAAGGAAACTCTGCGACAATTTGAGATTTTGGTGAAGATAAAATTGCATATTGGATCTCAAAGTGCCCCACTTGTGCATTCCATCTTTCAACTCTGCCTGATCTTTTTGAATTTTTCATTCTTGACTCGATTGGTACTTTTGTTAGTACTTTGATTTTATGCGCTTGGAAATATATGCGAAGTTTAGAAGCTGCATAAACTAATGCCAAAATTAATTTTTCAATCTTGAATAA
This sequence comes from Papaver bracteatum, assembly GCA_023529315.1. Taxonomy (NCBI): domain Eukaryota; kingdom Viridiplantae; phylum Streptophyta; class Magnoliopsida; order Ranunculales; family Papaveraceae; genus Papaver; species Papaver bracteatum. Next base: position 1,417,410 of record JAJJWX010001089.1, read on the forward strand.
TTTTTTCTGCAGCATTAAACGTTTTCTTGATGTAGTAAATAGGTTTTTCAACTCTGCGTCATTTCGCAAAAGTACTGCACTTAAAGCATGTGGAGTTGTCGCAAGATATATCAACAATTCTTCTCCGGTTCAGCCTATACGTAATATGGATATATTCATCAAATATTCCTTAACTCCTTGAAAATCTTTCTCACATTCATCTGTCCATTTAATTTTTTTTCCCTTCTTTAATATGTTGAAGAAATGCTTGCACTTATCTGATGACCGCGAAATGAATCTTCCTAGTGAGGCTAAAAGCCCATTCAATTTTTGCATCATCTTTTATTCTTTGGAGTTGGCATATCGAACTGCTTGCACCTTTTCAGGGTCAACTTGTATTCCTTCTTTTGATACGATATATCCCAAGAATTTCCCAGAGATGATACTCCGAAAGTACATTTCTCAGGATTTACTTTAATATTAAAAAGCCGCATCTGGTCAAAAATTTCCCTCAAATCTTGCACATGATTTTTAGCTTCTTTACTTTTTACCAACATATCATCCACATATACCTCTAAAGTTTTATGTATCCATTTTGCGAATACTTTTTCCACCATTCTTTGGTATGTTTCCCCTGCATTTCGTAACCCAAAAGGCATCTTTGTGTAGCAATATAATCCTCTGGGAGCAAAAATGCAGTATGTTCTTGATCTTCTTCTGCCAGCGGAATTTGATTATAACCCTTGTATCCATCCAACGAAGATATTCGATCATTTCCTGCGGCAGATTCCACCATCTGCGGGATATCTGGTAAGGGAAAACTATCTTTGGGACAAGATTTATTTAAATCAGTAAAATCGATGCAAATTCTTATCCCTTTGTTTTTCTTAGGAACTACTACCATATTGGCGATCCATTCTGGATACTTCGCTTTCCTTATAATTCCTGCATCAAGCATCTTTTGTAACTCTTCCTCTATCTTAGCACGATAAGTAGTTGCAATCTTTCTTATTCTTTGTTTGATTGGTCTCATATTTTTGTTAATCTCTAATCTATGGCACACAACAGATGGATCTATTCCAGGCATCTCATCCATATTCCACGCAAAAATATCTTTGTATTCTCGCAGAAGATTTACAGTTTGCTCTTCTTCCTCCACATCCATCTTAGTTCCAATTTTCAGCATTTTTGGGTCTTCTTCACTTCTAACATTACTTCTTTTGTTGGTTCTGCTGTGGTATAACTAGCTTCATTCTCTCCCATTGGTGTTGGTGTCTTTATTATCTCCACTGGTTCATCATCTTCTTGCGATACATCGCTGAATATTCCTTTTCCTTCTTTTGATTTTATCATGTAAATCTTGAATTCTTCTTCTTTCTTTTCTTCTCTCCTCATTTTTCTACGCTGTTTTCGCAACTGAATTTGATTTTCACAATTCCTTACTTCATTTTGGAAACATAACGCCGCATAATCTGCATCTCCTTTAATTTCGCCAATTCCACTAGGCATAGGGAATTTTAAACATTGATGTAGAGTTGATGATACAGCCTTGATTGCATGTATCCATGGTCTCCCCAACAGCATGTTATAAGGCGATTTCATATCTATCACACTCAAGGTGACCTGCGTTTCTATTTCCCCCAGTGTAATTCGTACTACAATTTCACCTTTAGGTTTTGTTAAAGATTTTCCAAATCCGTGAATATGATATGTTGGACTAAACATTTCTTCATCTTTGTATCCCATTTTCTTGAATGTGTGGTAAAACATTATATCCACAGAACTTCCTGTGTCCACCAGAGTCCTATTCACAGCCCATTCTTGTGTAGATCTTACTGATTTCTCTTTTCTTGTTGGTGCAACAGACACTGTGATCACCAATGGAGATGTATGACTTAAATTCTCTTTCGGAATTTCTGCTGCTGTAAATGTAATCTTCTGTTTTTCCCAATCTTTTAGCGGTGATGCTTCATCTACCGTCATGATCTTCTTTCCTTCAAAATCTCGTTTGTGTATCCTTCCTTTAATATCTTCATGGAATTTGTCTATCATCATCTTTGTTATTACATCACACTCCAATTTCTTTTGATTATCTTTGATTTCAATCATCTTCTCTTCCACCAAAAGTATTCTTCAAATTCTTGAATGATTTCTTTCTTTTACCTAGCTTTTACTATGATTTTCAACTCTTCAATCCCTGTTTCTGGGCGCCAAAATGTAGTTGCAGGAATTCCCACACTACACCCTATTCGAGAATCTATCATATTTATGACATAATTTGAAGATTAAGAACACTTTTTCATTAATATGATCTTATGGAATTACAGAAATCAAGAACACAAAACACTTAATAAAGATTTTCTCTCTCCTAAAAAACTTTCCTAACACTCAAAAATTCATTCCCTCTCTGGAACTACTCATCTCCTTTATATAGGTATTTACATAGTGGATTACAGCTCATGATAGCTCATTTACAGCTAAGATTCCCTTCAACTTCGGATCTGAGTTCTTGCGATAAATTGCAGTAGGCACCGCCTTTATCTTTCGCAGGTTTTATTGATATATCGCAAGCATGTCACACTTTCTTCGTTTTTCTGTCATTACGTCATTGTTTAAGTCATATTTGGATGTCTCGCAAAATATCATTGATATGTCGCAGAATAGTCGTTTATTATTGATGTATCGTAGTACTGTTGTCTATTTCGCAGGAATATTGTTGTGACAATATTCTGTCCCTACAGAAGTATTGGATAATTATTGCATCATTGAATTGGTGATTAGGGAAGCTTGACAACAATCGCTTGTACCGTTCCCAAAAATCATACAACGGTTCCCCCACAGACCTCCTTGCGAATTTGAATAGCCTTTGTTGTAGGAAAATATCTCTCTAGGAAGAATTTCTTCAATCCGTTCCATGTTGTGACACTACCAGGTGGTAAATAATATAACTAATCTTTAGCTGCATCGAGTAAAGAGGAAGGAAAAGTATGCAACATTCCTTCATTTGCATCAACACCATTAGGTATCATGTTTGTGATTAACCATTGAAAGTCCATAATATGCTTGTTCGAATCTTCCAACACATATCCATGAAACTTTTGTATCTGACTGATCAACCGCGGCTTTATATCAAATATGAAAGTTTCACCAATACACCGTTGTTGTTGGTCCAACTTGAGAGAATCTAGCTCCTTGAGTGTGCGATTTGCATCACCTATTGCTTCTTTCGTCTTGTATTTCAGTAAGGTACCTGAAACACAATTCTCAAAATGAACTTATAATAAGAAACCAAAACAAAATAACAATCCGCTGCCGGGAAATTTGATCGTTGTCGTATGCGTCAAAAATAATTTCACTTTTTTAAAGTATATTGTAAGAAAGAGTTTGTTCCATGGGAGGCTTATGTTGTTATATAATTTCAGTTCTTAGTCACCAAAGGGGGGATTTTGTTTTATTAATGCAATAAAAATAAATTAAAGTAATCAAATAATGAAATTAATCAATAAGAATAAGATGTCAAGGGGTCGTATCATTGACAAATATGTATTTTCATCAATGACTAGAACTGATAATATTTTATTGAAATTCCAAGGATATATTGTTCCCGTTAATTCCCTGATTTCATCACAACCAAATTAAAAGATGAACATGTGAATTCTTCCTAGAAAGCAACCTAAAGTGTAAAAGCACAATTAAGTTTAACTTCCTAAAATCACTAAGTTCAATGGAATAAGACTAATCAAAGCAATCGAACGTGTAAAAGTACTAATTCGATTTAACCAAGGTTATGATTCATATGTGATTATAAAGATGTACCACTACAAGTAAAAACCACACTATGCTACTTAGAATCAGGAATTAACAACTTTTACGTATTGAAAATCCTAATCTAGCAATAGAGATGATGACTAATATAATTGATTCCAAACTCAACCAAACTAGCATTCAACTCATATAACATTATAAATCATGAATCCTAAACAACAACATTGATACAAAACTAATTCATTTAATCAATATCGTATTGTGAAATCAACTTAACCCTTAACTGATAATGGGAGTTTAGCTACTCATATCTATGTAATTCATCTTCATATTATAAAAAAAATGAAACAAGAAGATGAACAATAAAGCAAACTCTAGAAGTAGTTCTCTCCAAAATATCCAAGTAGTAGTAGAATATACGTCATACCCCAAAGTTATAGAGAACTTTTCTTTTATATCTCGTCTTAGGTAAAGTCTTCAAAACCCAAAGTCAAAGTAGTACACCGAGCCCATATGTGAGAAATACCCACACAAAAATTTGGCTAAAAATATAACGCCGGTAAACTGGTGGAACTGCCGGAAGTTGGATAGGAATCTTCTTCAGGTGACCGAAAAATGTTTCTCGGGTGATCGGTCAAACATAACAGTCAGTCGTCAAAGTTGACGGATGACTAACTGTAGAACTAAAGGCATCAGAGTCAGGATCTGATTAGGAACTGAGTCAGCTACTGACTGGGTGAATCGGGATCTGACTGCTAGATTTATGAATCTACATCTCTGCAAACAATTTGTATTCAATTGAATATCAAGAAAGATGGATTCAATACATGACAGACTTGAGTATAACAAGAACATGCTTCTCTCGACATTATTGGCTCATAGAATTCTCACATGCTTTTGGAACATACACTGTACTCAAACCTCTCACACATTCACCATCACACCCACAGACTCTATATCTATGTTATTACCCTCCCTCAATCTCAAGTCATCTAAAAGACAACTTGAGATTGCGCACACACGGGACAATACTCACAGTAGCAGTCGCAAGATAAAAAGATGCAGGAGAAGGAGTAACCAAACATACAAAGCCTCCACATACTAAACTAACGAGAGTGGAAGTATACCAAGAATTATATCATCTAAAGAATTTAAGTGCAGTAACAGCAGCAGATCATACATCTCGGTATACGCTTCTAACAATGTAGTCTGCAACAGGTGAATCAGTGAATTAAAGAACAGAAGCAGTAGAAAGATGGAGTCACGATAAGAAATCTGCAGCTCTCACTCGTATAAAGAATCCATGCCCGTAGTTGAAGTACTTGACGAATTTAAGAGCTGTAATAGCATTTCAGCAATATCCATGGTGCACAATTCTTGCAATTCACACATAGTTGCAGGTGGTATAAGGAACAATAGCAATATATGTGGCAACGAGAAAAATTAGTAGTAGAAGTACTTACAGATGGTATAGTATGAGGCATAGAGGACATGAGACGAAAATAAGTCAGAGCAGTAGTTTACACATTGTAAGAGAGAAATAAAGCGACCGCAGTTCACAAAAATGAGGCAGTTGAAAAATACCAGTTGCATGAGACATGTGGAGTAAATTTTTGCAGTTGACTCATAACAGCTAGAAGTAAAAGGAGCAGCAACAAATGACAACATATGCTGGTCATGACAAGATGGTTGATAGGAGCATAGAAGTAGCTGCAAGTCTGACCATAATAACCAGAAAATGTTACCAAAATTCGTGAGAGAACTTCTTGTTGCTTGTTGTTTAACATTTAGCACACGCACACTCTTTATCTGACTCAATCTCTTTACACAAATAACAACAGATCTTGTGGATGTCATCATAACACCAGCAACTGAAAAATAAAAAAAATGTTGTCGCATTCCAATACACCTCTCACAACTCCATTTACCTACAATATTAAGCAACAATTTACAACTCTCTACAGCTGCAGTCTCTTGCATGTACTGAGAGCACTCTATTGAAAATCATTAACATTATTCCTGCTATATTAATGTAGTCACAGCATGATCTCATCTGGACCTTTTCTTATTCAATCACATAAAAGAAACAAACTAAAAAGTAAACGATAACGATACCAAGCTACATTCAGAATTGAATGTAGACTCAATAGGTTGCATGCGGAAAAGTAGACTTCAACTGAATTATTCAAAAAACATGGAAGATAGAAGAACAATAGGTTGCATAATGAACACATATGCAAACTGAACAATAGTTTGCATACTGAGTGTATACAAACTCAACAAAGAGAACTCCAACCTGTATACCTGTACCATCACCAAATTCAATCCCATAGCATCATCCTCAGTTTTATCATTACATACACAAACCAACTCACTCACATACCACTACTGTGAAGACTATACCAAAGTAACATTGAGAGAATGAGCTAACCGAAGAAAAATTAAGCACACAGTGGTGCAACAAAAAATCGACACACACACGTACCCCAATATTCTACTGATTTTAAGAAGAATCTTTCTCTACTATCCAATGGAACAAAATTAAGCTTCTTCCTAACTAACTGTTGTAGCAGAAATAGGCATGCTCAGATCGAATAGATCTAGGAATCAGTACTAGTAGGATTTGATAAAAGAACTAGGTCAAACCCAAACCTAATTATGATGAAAACATAATTTGAAGACGAAATTGAATGTTGTTGAGATAGTGATGTAGAGATCGGACATACAAAATCAAATTTGAAGTGAGCAAAAGATGAGATTTGAGATTACCAACGTTGATTCGATTTAAACAGTTGAGGTAGAAGAGTCAAGATCTAACAAGAAACAGACTGGAAAACCTAAATCTTCAAGAGCTCAAGTGATTTAAATCCAATTTCAAATCTAAGGAATATGGTTGATTATGTTTGAAGACATAGCAGTGAAGCATCAGGATCAAATCAAACTTTACACCAAGAACCATCAGTAACCACAACTCCAATCGAACTCCATGAATCTTCAATTTACCAAAGATTTGATGAAGAACAGCAGCAGATTAAGTTGAATTAAATAGATTTAAGTTTGAACAACGGAAGAAGAATAGATACCCCTGTGAATTGAAATTTCGAGGACTGATAGCATGATAGATTTATGAATCTATATCTCTGCAAATGATTTGTATTCAATTGAATATTAAGAAAGATAGATTCAATACAGGACATACTTGAGTATATCAAGAACATGATTCTCTCGACATTATTGGCTCATAGACTTCTCACGTGCTCTTGGCTCATACACTGCACTCAAACCTCTCACACACTCACCATCACACACACAAACTCTTTATCTATGTTATTACTCTCCCTCAATCTCAAGTCATATAAAAGACAACTTGAGATTGCGCACACACGGGACAATACTCACAGTAGCAGTCGCAAGATAAAAAGATGCAGGAGAAGGAATAACCAAACATACAAAGCCTCCACACACTAAACTAACGAGAGTGGAAGTATACCAAGAAGTATATCATTCAAAGAATTTAAGTGCAGTAACAGCAGAAGATCATATATCTCAGTATATACTTCTAACAATGTTGTCCGCAACAGGTGAATCAGTGAATTAAATAACTGAAGCAGTTGAAAGCTGGAGTCACGATAAGAAATCCGCATCTCTCACTCGTATAAAAAATCCATGCTCGTAGTTGAAGTACTTGACGAATTTAAGAGTTGTAATAGCATTTCAACAATATCCATGGTGCGCAATTCTTGCAATTCACACATAGTTGCAGGTGGTATAAGGAACAATAGCAATATATGTGGCAGAGAGAAAAATTAGTAGTAGAAGTACTTGCAGATGGTATAGTATGAGGCATATAGGACATGAGGCGAAAAGAAGTCGGAGCAGAGTTTGCACATTGTAAGAGAGAAATAAAGCGACCGCAGTTCACAAAGATGAGGCAGTTGAAAAATACCATTTGCAGGAGACATGTGGAGTAAATTGTTGCAGTTGACTCATAACAGCTAGAAGTAAAAGGAGCAGCAGAAAATGACAACATATGCTGGTTATGACAAGATGGTTGATAGGAGCATAGAAGTAGCTGCAAGTCTGACCATAATAACCAGAAAATGTTACCAAAATTCGTGAGAGAACTTCATGTTGCTCGTTGTTAACATTTAGCACACGCATACTCTTTATCTGACTCAATCTCTTTACACAAATAACAACATATCTTGTGGCTATCATCATAACACCAGCAACTGAAAAATAAATAAAATGTTGTCGTATTCCAATACACCTCTCACAACTCTATTTACCTTCAATATTAAGAAACAATTCACAATTCTCTACAGCTGCAGTCTCTTGCATGTACTGAGAGCAGTCTATTGAAAATCATTAACATTATTCCCGCTATATTAATGTAGTCACGGCATAATCTCAGCTGGACCTTGTATTATTCAATCACATAAAAGAAAAAAACTAAAAAGTAAACGATAACGATACCAGGCTACATTCAGAATTGAATGTAGACTCAATAGGTTGCATGCTGAAAAGTAACTTCAACTGAATTATTCAAAAAAACATGGAAGATAGAAGAACAATAGGTTGCATAATGAACACATATGAAAACTAAACAATAGATTGCATACTGAGTGTATACAAACTCAACAAAGAGAACTCCAATCTGTATACCTGTACCATCACCAAATTCAATCCCATAGCATCATCCTCAGTTTCATCATTACATACACAAACCAACTCACTCACATACCACTACTGTGAAGACTGTACCAAAGTAACATTGAGAGAATGAGCAAACCGAAGAAAAATTAAGCACACAGTGGTGCAGCAAACAATCGACACACACATGTACCCCAATATTCTACTGAATTTAAGAAGAATCTTTCTCTACTATCCAATGGAACAAAATTAAGCTTCTCCCTAACTAACTGTTGTAGAAGAAATAAGTATGCCCAGATCAAATAGATCTAGGAATCAGTACTAGTAGGATTTGATAAATGAACTTGGTCAAACTCAAACCTAATTTGAAGAAGAAATTGAATGTTGTTGAGATAGTGATGTAGAGATCGGACACACAAAATCAAATTTGAAGTAAGCAAAAGATGATATTCGAGATTACCAATGTTGATTCGATTTAAACAGTTGAGGTAGAAGAGTCAAGATCCAACAAGAAACAGACTGGAAAACCTAAATCTTCAAGAGCTCAAGTGATTTAAACCCAATTTCAAATCTGAGAAATATGCTTGATTCTGTTTGATGACATAGCAGTGAAGCATCAGGATCAAATCAAACTTCACACCAAGAACCATCAGTAACCACAACTCCAATCGAACTCCATGAATCTTCAATTTACCAAAGATTTGATGAAGAACAGCAGCAGATTAAGTTGAATTAAATATAATTAAGGTTGAACAACGGAAGAAGGATCGATACCCCTGAGAATTGAAATTCCCAGGACTGATACCTTGCTAGATTTATGAATCTACATCTCTGCAAACGATTTGTATTCAATTGAATATTAAAAAAGATAGATTCAATACAGGATATACTTGAGTATATCAAGAACATGCTTCTCTCGACATTACTGGATCATAGACTTCTCACGTGCTATTGTAACTTACACTGCACTCAAACCTATCACACACTCACCAGCACGCATACATACTCTTTATCTATGATATTATTGACTTCTAGGCCAAAACTATCTTGCCAGAGCCAAAGTACTGTCGCGCCATCTTGGCGCATTACTGATTCATAGTCATCCATGTTGGCACTTCACCAGGACACCACTTGTAACTGCATTCACCATTCCTTTCATGTTCCAGGTGCACTTCTACCACCACTGCATCATAAATTCCATCTCAGATCAAACACCAACACAACGGCTGCAATTTCAGAAACCCAACACAGCCAACTCATTCTGCAGCTTAACTTATTCATCTTCTCATTCCGAGTTCCCATCATCATAATTTCTTCCGCCAGATGCAGCTCAATAAGATATATCACACACACAGCACCACCAGTAACTGTAACTACATATATACCATTATAACCAGCTCCATATATATATCAAAAACCCATTACAGCACATATCGAGTCATTCTCCATTGCAGACTCAAACCCTCCTTCTAATTCTCACAGTTTTGCAGCTGCAATTGAGGCCTTCTCACTCATTACTTTTACCATAACATCAAATGCCTTGTAAACCTAGCATTCATCTAAGGCATCTCTGTAGTCTCATTCTTCACAGCTTACCACCATAGTCTTCTAATGTAATCTCTAGTCAGTTCAGCAATAACATGGCTTTCATCCTGCAAGTTCATTATAACCTTCTCTGCCTCTAACCACAACACCAAAAAACCCTTGAAAATCACTAAAGCTATAACATTGTTCCTCCATAACCTGCAACCTGAGCTACATCTCTCTCTCAGCTACAGAACTCAAACAGAGCATTCCAACCATTTCAATATTTAACATATACCCATGCTCTTCCTTGTTCTCAGCTATTAACAATACCAGACTACTGTAACCCAATCATCAGCATCAGTACCCCAAAAAAAAAACACCTTCAGTTATAGCTTCAATCAACTATCAACCATCAACCATCAGACAAACCCATTTCATAAACACCACCAACTCCATCTTTTGTCCTTGAATCCACCTCAACTCAGACCAACTGCAATCATTTCTCTCAAATTAATAGCAGTGACTCCAATTTCCATTTCCAATTAAGTTTCAGTAAAATCCCATGAAAACCACCAGAAACCCTAGTTCAAAAACCTTTTGAGCATCACCAATTTTTTCATTCCTCATGAACCCAGAAAACCATCCAAACCCTAAATTCATCAAATCTGTTATTTAAACCTCATTTGATTTATTCATCAGAAACCCATCTTGTATTCCTGAATCGATCTTCATTCTCCATCAACTGCAATCTCAAATGAAATTCAAATCCACGATAACCCAAGCTCCCAATTCTTCTTCCCTGTAGATTCAATGACCAGACAACATCAATCTCCTCAACTGAACCCTAATTTCTCAATCCCAGACACAACCACCATCTTTTCTACTCAATCACCAGATGAAACCTGAGTTGACCTGTTGATATCTTCATCATCTTGTTTCACTGATTCTCGGACAACTTTACAACCATCTTTCTCCCTTCTTTGAATTCCATAGGAAACCATCAAAATCACTATTTCTTCCTCAACAACCGTTTTTCTATCCTCTCCGAGTTTGAGAATAACTAGAACACCGCTGCCACGGTGGGGAGGGCCGACCGAAGAAAAATGAACAACGCTGCATAACGCGTTATACATCCTTGGAATGTTATTTTTGAGGCATAACCAAATTAGTGGATGCATTAATCAATATACGATGGTATAAATTGTTATACTTTCTTTGTGGTACGTATCTTTTTTTTGTTGGAATGGTATTTTTAAGCATATACTACCTCCGTTTCAGAAAAATGGATACTTTTACAGTTTCATTTTTGACTAGAATAAGCCAAATTGAAAAAGTGATGCTTTCGCCACGTTTCAGGAAAAGTGATACTTTCGCTTATTTCAGAAAATTGATATTCTCGCTCTGTTTCAGAAAAAAGTTATACTTTCGCCCCGTTTCAGGAAAAGTGATACTTTAGCCCCATTTCAGGAAAAGTGATACTTTCGCTCCGTTTCAGAAAAGTGATATTTTCGTTCCGTTTCATAAAAATGATACTTTCACTCTGTTTCAGGAAAAATGATACAATCGCTCCGTTTCAGCAAAGTGATACTTTCGCCCTGTTTCCTTTCTCCCCCTTTTGGAAAAGTGATACTTTCGCCCCCTTTCAGAAAAAATGATACTTTTGCCCTGTTTCAGAAAAAGTGATACTTTCGCTCTGTTTCGGAAAAAGTGATACTTTCACCTCGTTTCAGAAAAAGTGATACTTCCCCGTGTTTCAGAAAAAGTGATACTTTCGCCCTATTTCGCCTCGTTTCAGAAAAGGTGATACTTTCACTCATTTTAGAAAGTGATACTTTCGCTCCGTTTCAGAACAAGTGATACTTTTGCTCTGTTTCAGATAAAGTGATAATTTCGCTCATTTCAGAAAAAGTGATACTTTTGCCCCGTTTCAGATAAAGTGCTCCTTTACCCCGTTTCATAAAAAGTGATACTTTCGCTCTATTTCAGAAAAATTGATAATTTATTCCGTTTCAGAAAAAGTGATACTTTTGCCCCGTTTCAGATAAAATGATCCTTTGCCCCGTTTCATAAAAAGTGATACTTTCGCTCCGTTTCAGAAAAAGTGACACTTTCGCCCTGTTTTGCTACGTTTCATAAAAAGTGATACTTTCGCCCTGTTTCAGAAAAAGTGAAACTTTCGCTTCGTTTCAGAAAAAGTGATACTTTCACCCCGTTTCAGAAAAAAAATGATACTTCCCCCTGTTTCGGGAAAAGTGATACTTTCACCTTGTTTCATAAAAAGTGATACTTTCTCTGCGTTTTAGAAAAAGTGATACTCTGGCTCCATTTCATAAAAAGTGATGCATTCCTCCCGTTTCAGAAAAAGTGATACTTTCCCAGTTTCAGAAAAAGTGATACTTTCACCCGTTTCAAAAAAAGTGATACTTTCACTCTAAGTTACTCCCCCCGTCCCACTATTAAGGGACCTATTTGATTTTAGATTTTGTCTCACTAATAAGTGACATATATCACTAAACAAGGAGATATTTTTTAAATTATCCTTTTTGTTAATTATAAAAAATATAAGAAATACGCATAATTTGATAGGCATGTTTATATTTGTTACGTAGGTGTTTTAAAATGCTTTTCAATGGTATGAAGTTTGCGAACATCGGTGGAGTAGTTTGAGGGATAAATCATTTCTAAATTTCACTAGTTATTATCCATAAGGGTATAATGGTAAAAATTGCTTAAAAATACTCTTTTCCTTGATTGCCTTAAAAATTGTGCAAACTTAAACTAGGTCGCTTAATAGTGGGATGGAGGGAGTAGTAATTAAATAGTTATAGTTATAGTAATTGAAGAAAGGGACAATTTTGTCCAGTGAAAAAGTAACAAAAAATGCTACAATTTTTTTTTTATGTGTGACATGAATCTTTTAGGAATATTCTTTCTCAATCTTTTTATCAAATTGAACATTTGCGTTACCCTTCATTTAACAAAAAAATGGCCATAAAAGGGACTCCCTCCCTTCGGGCCCTCGGTCAGCCGGCCCAATGAATGATTGGAAAAATCATTTTTTCTCGATTTCAGGTGTTGGTAATAACCCTATTGACTAGAGACACCCAAAGATCAAATAAGGGCTATCATGAGCCTTTTATCGGTTCCATTCAACTGTCATTTCTGGGGAACTGACAGTTCATTCTTCACCTATGTTGATGCATAACTTTAGCTGACTCCAAGTATCAATCGCTTGTGAATTGACCTTTTTTCCTTTTACAGTACGATTTTCTCCTTCTTTTGCTCCAATTTACTCCAAAGTACCTAAACACTCAAAAGTAAAAATAAGATACAAACAAGAAAAGTAGTAAAGAAAGCATAAAAAATATATAAATATCAAGGTGTATAAGACACCTATCAAATTACCCTACACTTAGACTTTGCTAGTCCTCGAGAAAATCAAACAAAACTAATTCTAAAACATACAACAACTTTCTTTCATTGAGGATACGGTCAAACTTAGTATGTATAACAAGCCTTTGAACCCCTAGGTGTCCCTAGTGGATGAGTTTTAGTCTCGTGAGGGTTTACAAGAGGTATACCCACAAAACCTACTTTTCCAACTTACAAGTTCTCCGAAGTGATAGCATCTAACGCGCTAAGAAGACATAAAGATTTTTCACAGTAGTTATTAGAAGTTAGACATACCAAAGTACACAATCTCATGCTCAAAACTTGAGAGAAAATAATCATCCCTTATCGAAAGAATTTAGGTTAGAGAGTGATCGAAACTGAAAAGACAAGGGTACCCAAATACACCACAATATTTAAAATATCCACCTATAAGTCCTCTTACTGAAATTGATCGTCTATGGACAAAGTCGAGACAATGCAACAAATCGGTATTCACACTTTGTGTGATTTTCTATGGACACAAGATCGATACAATACGACTACCAAAGTGTGATACTTGATAATAGGTTCTGACTTAACCAAAATCTATAGGTTCACTATCAAGTATATATGGAGTTAACGTTTGTGTAATTTACTTTAAATTATACAAACAAATATAATTACGGAAAACAAAAGTAAATCACACAGCAAGATTTTGTTAACGAGGAAAACTGCAAATGCAGAAAAACTACGGGACCTAGTCCATAATTGAATACTCTCAGAATTAAGCCGATATACAAAATCTAAACCAACTTCGTATAGTTGAGACCAAGCAACTACCCCAAGTTCACTTAGTTTCCTCGGTATCCCTGCGCTTCCGACTTCGATGAGTGCACGCACTAGAACAATTCCTTTGGATCGCATTTCAAACAGTAAAGGAACAACAAATCTGTTTGGTAAAAACTCTATTGATTTCTTTAAGATAAGATATCTCAAGTCATATACAAAGGCTCTTATATTTAAGCTAATAAACTCCTATGCCTAGTTAGATCAATCTATCCAATAACTACAAAGTAGTCAAGTTTATATTCGCACTCAATCCAAATAAATCTCAAATAGATATATTGTGAATACCGAGCTCACGCAACTATCAATCGAATAAATCTGATTCTAGTTGGATCCCAGCCGATCAAGTTTTATGCAACACAAAGATATGAGAAACCAATAAGAAATCTTCTTCGTATTCAAATCTTCTTTAATCTTTAATAAACCTGCACAGCACAACTTGAATCTCTTGTGATCAATCACCCACAGAACGGAGTCTGTTAACAATATATTATCACAAGATGTCTTTAGATCTACAAAAAGTTCCAAACATCCCGTCGATACTTTGATCTAGTTTGAGTGTATCTTATATCAGAAGAGAAGATCCTCAACAATAAACAAATTAGGTGCAATCAAAGTTTCAAAAACCGTTAGTCAATCAAATCATTCAGAAACTAATAACACTACAAATATCTAGTTTCCCACCAACAATACTCGTACAACTTATTGATCCCACAGAAGTCTTTAAATGATCGGTCGTAAGATATTTCGCCTAATTAGGGTACTTTCCTCTCCAGATAGACGGCTCCGCCAGAAAAAACCAAAAGATGAAGTTTTCCTGGCTCTTAGGATAGTTTGCTAGAAATGAAAACTTAGGTATTTATAGACCAAGGATGTTTGGACACCAAGGAATTTCCAAAACCGAAAATATTCTCAAGATATGCAATGAATGGAAAAATTTGGTTTTCATAATTCCAGTAAATGCTTGTCCAATATTTTTCGAAATCTCCCAATAGAAAATCTCCAATTAGTAAATGCACATTACTAATTTTTATTCTCTAGAGATATGCATTTAAGTGTTGGTCATTAAAAGCATATATAACCAAAAACCTTAATTAAAAGATTCTCAATTAATTTCGGTACAAGATCTCCTTGAGTACTAAGGAATATCTTTGAACAATAAATGATAAGAGTTATTGTCCGTGTTGTTGACATATTTTCTCTGTAAATCATCTTTCATATTTACATTCTTGGAATCGGTTATACCACACTTCCAACCAAGTTTAAAATTGGTTCACATGTATTCCAAGACTACTATGTGATTGATCATATATCAAATCACATCCACGGGTTCAATCGGTTCTACAAATCACTAGGATCGGTTACACCCTAATATGGAAACACTTGTGATTGGTCACACAATTTACCAGAACCGGTTATATCATTTACCAGGATAGGTTATATCAATTACCAGGACCGGTTACCATATACTCATGGTATTGCTTGTGATCGGTCACACCAGTCACTTGGATCGGTTACAGCAATTACCAGGATCGATTACACCATTTACTAAGACCAGTTACATAAATTACAAGGATAAATTACATAACACTCTGTGATCAGTAACACCAATTACTAGGATCGGTCACACCAGTTACAAATATCAATCATACCATCTCAGGTGATTACTTAGGATCGGTTACACTAATTAATAAATACTATGCATACCAAAACATAAGTCAGGCATTGTGATTAGTTGTACCAAGATACATAACAAAGTTATGATTGGTTCTACCATCTCACACATATTGGTAATCCAAAGATTTTCAATGAATAGCCGTACCAATAAGCCTATCGATTTCCTTTTCGATTCATAAAAGAAAGTTCATGAATGTACTTCCTTTAAACAAATGTAAAATATTGTTTCCTAGGATAAAATCTTCACCATTACCTATTCACATAATCATAACAACATTCATAAGATTATGTCGATGTCATATCTACGAAGTTCAAAAGATAAGCGTTATACTTCGTAGTCTAATTGCCTAATACTATGATCATGTGA
Organism: Papaver bracteatum; assembly: GCA_023529315.1. NCBI lineage: Eukaryota > Viridiplantae > Streptophyta > Magnoliopsida > Ranunculales > Papaveraceae > Papaver > Papaver bracteatum. The sequence continues at coordinate 1,433,596 of JAJJWX010001089.1, forward strand.
TCATGTCTCACTACTATAGTAATATATCCAGTACATAGCTTCGCAATTATGTTTTTAATAAAGCACGACTTGAAAGATATGTTAGAAATGAAATAGTTTAAGTCAATATTACTAACCTCAACAGGAAGGATGATATCGTCGTTGTAGATCGTTACTTCTTCACGTTCTTCAGGTATTCGAGTAATACTTGTATGTCTCAACATTCATGGACTTTCTAGTCAGACCTAAACGAAGTTGTCTCTAGTACATAATCAAGTGACTCTTAGATGAGTTTTGACACACTAAAATATGACAACCAAACTTGACATACCAACGCTTGGTGGGTTCAACCGAGCTATGCTCTAACAATATCCCCCTTTGTCAATGTTGGTGACAAAACTCTTAATACATATGGATAAACAAATTAAAATAATTCATTTTACATACGCTTGATTCCAAGTTTCAACAGCACAATAACCAGCATATATTCAATCAATAAATGTCGTTGTTGACATTTGAATAAAAAAGATTATACTCCCCCTAAAGATAAGATAGGTAGATATTCAATCCGAACATCTTTTTTATTCCCCTTTTTGTAGTCAATATAACTACAACAAAAATATAATATGTTTCTCCCCCTTAGTCAATGCTCCACTCTTTAGTTAGATATAACGTTTAAGCATAATTGTTCTTTCCTTAGTGATTGCAAATCACTTGTTTACTCCATATATTTCTCCCCCTTTTTTTGTCACAAAATGACAAAGATACGAGCAAATAAAGGTCAAATCGAAAGGATCTTACAAATCTAAAAGACTTGTAAATAACCTATAAGAGTTAAGCACAAATCTTTTACATACCACTTTAGATAACCAATATTAAAACCGAAACTACAAGTAATTTAGTTTTAATATGTTATCAAGGAAACAATTTCCTGAAGCAATTTTCCCTAATAGTTTAACAATTCGACTAAGAAACTTAATTCACTTGTTAACCTGATTGTAAACATACAATCACTTATTTCTATAAGTCCAAAATAAAGATGAAAATTAACTTTATTTCTCTTATCAGGTTCTAATTATTCAAACAATAACTTAGACCTTTCCCTTTAGACAAGACAAGCACTATGTTAGTTAACTAGTTTTTCTTGTCAAAGCATTTGATTAGACTTGAATGATTCGTATGATCTCTATACCCTGGTAGCTATTACTATAGAGGCGGAATTCAGAATAATAATAGACGAGAAACTTATAAAATAGAACACAAGTAGTAATTCGAAGAAAAATATCTTCTCTTAGATTATGAACAAGAAAACGATTACAATTCTCTCTTTGTTACGCTCACAATCTTTTCTAAACAGTGGATTAACCTTAAACTGTTTACTAAGCTTGCACAAGTATTGTTCCCAGCTTCCTCTAGGTTTTTTATGCCTAGTTTTTGTATCTTCTCTGTGTGTCTAGATATTAGCCAAAGCTCTCTATTTATAGTCTTCATCGTACTCAGCCGACCAAGGACTTCTATTAGGAATCTATTTCCTAAACTAATAGTATTGCCTAAAACAAACTCTTCCCTTAACTAGGAATTCAGCCTAAACAAGGATTCCTGCCTAGATTAGGATTCTTCCCTCAACTTAGCTTGAGGTTAACTAAGTTCCCTAAAGGATTACGGATAAACCTGTATCATGGGTCCCCCTTTTAAGAACTTGAACTCATGTGAGAGTTAAAAATGAAGGCTAGGGAACTCGAGAGCCAATTTTTCCTTGTTAAACCACTTGGCCTTGCTAGAAACCTGACCTTTACATCCAATTAGAAAAGCTTCTTTCTCTGCTTATCGTGTTTTAATCACTCTTCGCTCCAATACGCAATATTCCTTGAGTGGTTCCTCTTTATCGAACCATAAGCATTCTACCCGCGGTAAGATCATAGTGTCGTCACCGTCATCATCTAGTAATGGTGGTTCAAACAACTTCAAGTATTCGACATTTATAACCGAATACATTCCTAGATAAGGTGGCAGATCCAAACGAAAGGCATTGTCACCAATATGATCGAGAATACGAAATGGTCTATACCTCAATGGCTTCAACTTCTTGCCTTCCCCATTTATTCTGTAGGACCAGAATATCGCCACAATTATGTTCACGAGAGACTAACGACATTTCTGCGAGCGTCACAGCGAATTCTCCAACAACACTTTGCGAGTGTCACAAAATAATGACATAACAGTTGACGATGGAAGAAACGCAAAAAGAACATGATTAACTTGCGATGGTTACAATGCTTGCGAGAAGGAATATTATAGCTACTGCGATAATATCGCGAATGATATCTGAAATTAGAGGACAGCTTAGCTGTCACCCATTATGTAATTTCCTATAAATAGAGATCCAATAGATTCAGGAAATGATGATGTATTTTTTAGAGTTGAAAGAGTCTTGAGGAGAGAGAGGAATATTTTGCAGAGAGAGAAAATGTATTTTTCTTTATCATCTTCTTCCCCAAAACTAGATTTAGAACTCCATTAATGGACATTATCAATGTAAATCAAATGTAAATTTAAACAATCATAGTGAAGAATCATGGATGTATATCAAATTGATCGAACCATGTAAAAATCCGTGTGTCTATTTACAATTTTTAGAATTTTAATCATACTTTTAATATCAAATTAGTTTAGATCAAGAGATTATTATCAAGATATGATAAGAGGTGTGTTGTAGGATTTCCTGCAACTACATAGTCGTTCCTTACCTAATTTTAACCATACCAAGTCACCAACACCGAAATTACAAGGCACAAGATGCTTGTCATGCTTTTCTTTGTATTTGGATTGTGACTTCTTTAATTATGATTCAACAGTTGCATGAATCTGAGATATCTTTGTAGTTGCAGGATTTCCCACAACACACCCCTTGTAATATCTTGATAATAATCTCTTAATCTAAACTAATTTGATAATTAAAATTCTAAAAATTGGAAATAGACACACGGATTTTTACATGGTTCGATCAATTTGATCTACATCCATGATTCTCTACTATGATTGTTAAAGTTTACATTTGATTTTACATTTGATAATCTCCATTAATGGAGTTCTAAATCTAGTTTTAGGGAAGAAGATGATAAATAAAAATACATTTTCTCTCTCTGAAAGTCTCTCTGAAAAATATCTCTCTCTCCTCAAGACTCTCTCAACTCTAAAAAATACATCTTCCTTTTCTGGACTTACTTGAACCCTTTATATAGGAAATTACATAGTGGGTGACAGCTAAGTTTTCCCCTTCTTTCGGATCTATTTTGCGATCTCATCGCGGTAATTACAATGTTAATATTCGCCAACTTTTGTAATCCTCGTGAAACAACACTCTTCTATTTTGCGAGAAGATAAAGAACATTTTGGCGCCGACTAAGGGGACGATTGAAGAAGATTCAAAGAAATTGATTATCATTAGAATTAGATTTCACTGGATCTAAAAGTTTCAAGATCAAATATGGAAAACTACAACAAAAGATCATGATTATACAGTAAATAGAGAGAAGGAGATATGTTAAATGGGGGATGAAGAAAATATCAGCAAAATTGTGTCAACAAATCATCAAAAAGGACAAATTTCTTCTCACTTTTCTTACTCTTTGTTTCATTTTTCAAATCGGGGAATTTTAAAACACAAATTGAAAAATAGATTTTTACTCTTTGCTTTGATTTATTGTGGAAGTCTTGAATCTAAAAGTGTTTTGTTACGAATTTGTAATAACCAAACTTTATTTTACAAATTTGTTTAAAGAATTTCTAAAAATGTCAGATTATGAGATTTTATGTTCTTCGTAGGGAGAAATCCAATGAATTTGGATCAATTAATTGTTCAAACAGGACAAATTCTTTCTTATCTTATTATATGTTCATAGTATAGATCTGGAAGATTTTGAATTTTAGATTATTAATCTTTATTTTTCGCAAAAATTGTTGTTTAGTTGATACTTTGAATTAAAACGAGTTTTGATCATAAATTCACACCCGTAAATCTTGATTTTAATCGAAATTATGATCATTATCTCTTTTAAATTAGATTTGTGAAGTAAAAATTTACGATTCCTCTTTTAATTTTGTGAGTAGCAATGATGTCTTCAAGATTAAATAGACTACTAATTAAATTAATTGATTGTTTGCAGCGAAGATAAAGAACAAACGTATGGGATAGAACCAATGTAAAAATTCGCGATAATCAACAAAAATATACGAGGACAACATACGTTTAAAAGAAGAAGTTAACTTTATCAAAAGTTGCACCAAAGACAAATTATGTAACCATCAGCGAGAATGAAGCCTACAAATTCAGAATAGATTCCAGCCAAGTTAACTTAACCAGCATTTAAACTTGACTTTAGTCTTTTCAGCATTTATGTTGTTGAGGTCATAAGCCATCAACAAGGAAGACTGTTGCGAGGTGCTCGCTATTATTTCAGTAAACAACAAAAGGGAAAAACAAAAAGGAGTACACGGCTGTTTACAACAAAAAGAAGAATGATAAGATGGGCATAAATGGAAGAGGAACTACAAGAAACATAGGACCAAAATATTATATTTGGTCAGTTACATTTGGTCAAAGGTTACATTTGGTCGTTACATTTGTTCAGTTACATTTGGCCAAAGGACATCTTCGTCATTTCTTAACATGAGGGTCCCTCTCATTTGTTCGTTACTTTGAAGACTGCTTTTGATCATCTTCGTTATTTGTTCAAAGCAGATGTCCTTTGAATAACGTAAGGGCCCCTCTCATTTCACCTGTTACATTTTGGCGATATTCTCGTCAACTACATCAGCGAAGGGGAAGTACCGACGAAGTTAATTTGCGAGAAACAGCTGCAGATAACTACGACTAATAAAAGCAAGGAGTGTAGTATACAGTTAATGCTCGTGAAATGTTCTTGCTGTCATTAATTTCACGTGAAATTGAGAAAGGTGCAGAATGACCAACTAAGGACGATGGGGCCCAACTGTATATGAACGGAGTGGAGAACATGGACATTGAGAGCTCCATTGTAATTCATTACACGTATTTGATTAAATACCAATAGTTAATTCACACATGAGGATTCAGAAAATGATTAATTATATGACCAATAGTTATATTAAGAGAATCCATTATAGTTAATTCAACACAATTTGTAAAATTACTAAATTTTTGCGAGGAGATACTAGATCAAAGATAGTTAGCTCTGTATTTCATCACCAAAATTTCCTGCTAGCAACACATCAAAAGTTTGGAAAAGTGAATGAATTAACAATTGCGAAGAAGAATAAAAGATGCACAAAAATAAAAGTTGGCGATAGTTGTATTCCAGCGAAGAGGTCATTTCATCTAAGCATAAGGAGCAATTAGTTGTATTCCAGCGAGCAGATGATATCTTGAGAGAGGCCCAATGAGTTTTGTCAACTTCGCAGATTTTCTTAAAAATAAAAGGACGAACAGAAACAAAGATGTACATCTACAGTCAGTCACTGGCGAGAAGAAGAAGCTTAATATCGCAAGATCGAGTCTTACCGCAACAATATTTTTTCACGATTTTTCAAAAGTTGCCTGACGAGAGGAAAATAATATCCTTTCTTTCGCAAGCAACAAGTATCCCAAACGGTCAGAATTGATAATTATCTACCTTCTTGCAGAAAATTTATTGTGAGGCAAAGAGAAGAGTTGATGATTATCTCGCCAAGAATGAAGAAAGTTGACAAGAATTTTGCAAGTAAATTTTGCAAGAAAGGGTTAAAACAATTGGTATGGTGCAAGAGGCAGATCAAGAATTCATTTCTCATTTCTTCTCATTTCACGAGCAAATCAAATACTTCGCGAGAGAAGGCAACCACAGAGAATCGCCAAAAAGCTAAGTACCACTTCCTTGAATATTTTACTTACAGAAAATGAAAATTTTAGATTATCGTCAGATTTAAAAAAAAAAAAACATTTCTAAGATTTATAATATTTCAAAAAAATTCAAAAACTTTTGATTCAATTTGCCAAAAGCAATTTAATCGCAAGATTTCTAAAATTTCAAAAGATTTCAAAGAATTTTGATTTGATTGACCAGAGCAATATATTCGCAAAAATTTAAATATTTCAAAAAATATTTCTAAGATTTATAAGATTTTTTATTTGACTTACCAAAAAAGAGATACAATCGCCAGATTTCAAAAATTTCAAAAGGCTATAAAAAATGAGACCATCCCAAAAATTTTAAAGATCGCAAAATTTTTGAAAAATTTCAAAAGATTACAGAAAAACAAATTATCGCCAAAATTTCTAATATTTCAAATTTCCAAAATACGCGATACAAACGCAAGATTTCAAAGATTTCTCTAGAATATTTCTTTTACAGAAAGAGATTTTTGGTTTAACAAATGCGATAAAACCGCAAGATTTCAAAAGATTTTAAAGAATATTTCAACTCACGGAAATGACCAAAACAAATTTTATCAGAGCTGCGAGTATAATCGCGAGATTATTCAAGATTATATAAAGAATTGACAGAAATGAAAGAATGAAGAAACGCGAAAATATCGCGAGAAACGCGAATAAAATTTCGCAGAGACATAAGAATGGGACGAACCTTTATGGCGTGCACCCTAGTTCGCAAATACAATTTCGTAAGAGGCAAATGTAAGACCTACAAGCACGTTATAAGGGGGGTATCTCTTTACATGATTCAGCGATAAGGTTATACCGCTACTGGAACCTGAGTCATGCAGATGTTGGGGTTAAAGAAAACCTATCCGGGAGAGAGATCTTGGATTTCCAGCTTTATAAGGTTATGCCCTGGTTGGATGACCGAGGATCTCTTCCAAGAAGTGCAGAGTATGACCAAGGCGCCGAGGTACACGGTTTAGCCAAGGGTGCCCGGGACGGACGAACTTACCCTGGCCATCTTTGGTAAGTCTTGGCTATGATGCACTTGGCCTGAAGAAAACCCCACTTAGGGTGTAGTCTTGTAACTATAAGCCATATAGGCATAAAGGACAAGAGGCTACGAAAACAACTGGTTGATGGTAAATCTGGATGGGAGGAGCTAGTCTTGTATGGCCGATGTTCCCTCCTTGAAGGGGCAACCAGGGGGAAGATAAGGGCGGCACCCTCCATTAGGGAGCTGATAAGTGTCTTAAGACGGCAATGTCATGGGGCTTTAGGATCGCAAGATCATTTAGGCCTGTCATATTGTCGCGTGACATAAATTATACAGAGGCAAAAAGCCAAATGAGAAAAAGTTAAGATGAGATCAATGGATTTTTACATGAAAGTGTAAAGACGTCCTGCGATTTCATCGCAAGACGGCAATGTCATGAGACTTTGACCTTGCGAGAGAGCTTAGACTTGTCATATTGTCGCATAACAGGCCAAAAAGCATCAAGAGAAAAGATAAGGCAAGATCAATGGGTCAATACATGCAAATGTAAAGACGTCCTGTGATTTTTTCGCAGAAATAAAAATTGGCAAAATAAGACCTTTAACTAGGAAGGCAAAATAAGACCAATAGAATAATCTCAAACATTAATTATTTTCTTGTAAGAATGCAGGAAAGATTTGCTCATCGCAAGAGAGAAAGCAAGTACTATTTAGAATCTCTCAGAAATACTATTCAGAGTTTCTCAGAAGTATTATTCAGAATCTATCAAGAGGAATGTCTACAATCTCGTAGCATTATTCACAATCTCGCCAGTATTCATCGCCACTATTTCAGAATCTCGCAGAAACATTCAGAAATTCGCAGAAACATTGATAATTTCGCAGAAAAAATCAGCAACTCGCAGAAACTCGCAGAAACATTCATAGATTTTCAGATTAATTCAGCATATTGCAGACTATTTCAGAATTTCGCAGAATATGATCATTTTATCAAATAAGGCAGAGGCAATTCGTTCATTTAGCATTTTCTCAGGGATTCTTCCTTCATACATAAAGAACAGAGGCAACTGTGGATTACCAAGAAAACATTTTATGTTCTTTATCTTCTCGCAAGAATCATTTCCAAAATGGACTAGGATTTTCACCAAAAATCCAGTAATAATTTCACGAGAACAGAGGCAATACTTATAACTTTCATTCAAAAATGGATACTTCTTATATTTAGAGGATTGAGTACTTCTTATACTTCTTCAAGGATACTTCATACTTCACGTACTTCAAGGGATGATGCTTCTTATTTACTTTGCAAAACTTCAGAACTTCGCAAAAGAATAGAGGCAAGTATATACTTTTCAAATCCAGTATTCTTTCGCTCATTCCTTCATCAACAAAAATCAAAGACTATTACAACAACAGATTTTTTTCTTAAAGATTCCTTTTCAAGCAATATTCAAGAAAAAAGAGGCAAGATGTAATACCAGAATATCGCCACAATTATATTCACGAGAGATTAATGACACATTTACGAGCATCACTGAAAACTCTTCAACAACATTTCACGAGCGTCACAAAATAATTCAAAGAATGACGAAGTTGACGATTGAAGAGGCATATTAGAAGAGTGTTGTTTCACGAGGATTACAAAAGTTGGTGAATATTAACATTGTAATTACCGCGATGAGATCGCAAAATAGTTCCGAAAGAAGGGGAAAACTTAGCTGTCACCCACTATGTAATTTCCTATATAAAGGGTTCAAGTAAGTCCAGAAAAGGAAGATGTATTTTTTAGAGTTGAGAGAGTCTTGAGGAGAGAGAAAGTTTTAGGAGAGAGAGATATTTTTCAGAGAGAGAAAATGTATTTTTCTTTATCATCTTCTTCCCTAAAACTAGATTTAGAACTCCATTAATGGAGATTATCAAATGTAAAATCAAATGTAAACTTTAACAATCATAGTAGAGAATCATGGATGTAGATCAAATTGATCGAACCATGTAAAAATCCGTGTGTCTATTTCCAATTTTTAGAATTTTAATTATCAAATTAGTTTAGATTAAGAGATTATTATCAAGATATTACAAGGGGTGTGTTGTGGGAAATCCTGCAACTACAATCTTCTCCAAGAACTTTTGTGCCTTTTGCCATTCACTTCCTTCCTTTCCCCCCATTGAGGTGTCACTAGAAAATACTAGATCGAAAGGACTAGGTGGTAAGTACCCATATCACGTCTCAAAAGAAGATTTTCCCGAAGAACTATGAACTTCTTTATTGAATGCAAATTATAGATATGGTAAACTCTCATCCCAAGTTTTAGGATGCTTGGAATTATATCCCCTTGACATGTGAACCATAATCCTGTTGACCACTTCTATTTGTCCGTCTGTTTGTGGATGAAAAGTTGTACTCTTCTTCAACCTAGTGTCCATCATCTTCCATAAAGAATCCCAAAAATGACTAAGAAATCGACTATCCCTATCAGAAATAATCGAAGTAGGTAAACCAAAATGCTTCCACACATGCTCAAAGAAGAGCTTTGCTGCACCGTCTCCCGTTACCTTATTTGTACATGGAATTAATGCAACTATCTTGCTGAATCGGTCAACCACAACGAAAAAATAATCATGACCAGACTTGGTCTTGGTAACCCACCAAGAAAATCCATAGAAATACTCTCCCAAGGTCTTGATGGTACTAGCAATAGTAGATATAACCCACATTTTTTATTAGAAGGTTTAGATGTGCTGCACAACTTACACCCTCTAACTAACTTAGTCACATCATCTTGCATATTTGTCCAAAGGACATAACGACGAAGGTTAAGAAGAGTCTTATTCATGCCAAAGTGTTCAGCAACTCGAGACGTGTGTGCCTCTCTCAACCATTGTAAACGATCTCCATCTTCTGGAATGCAAAGTAACTGACTCTTGTATAACAATTCATCCCGGAGTTCAAACTCACCTTTCAAACCACTCTTTACACCTTCTAATACTTTCTTGAAGTCTTTGCTGGATGCGTATGATTCTGTATACTCTTGAGGAACAATCGGCTGAATTCTCATGGCCACCATTAATGCTCGAACTGGTGGTCGAGACAACATATCTTCCAACTTGTTTGTTACTCCCTTCTTGTACTTAATGAGAATGTTTAAACTTATCAAGTAAGATATCCACTTCATGTGTCGGGCTTGTTGTAGTTTCGTCTGTGCGTGTAGATACTCCAATGGTTTATGAACTGAATATACCACTACTTCTTTACCTAAGAGATACACTCGCCAATGCTTGATACATTGGTATAAAGCATAAAATTCCTTGTCAAAAGGTGCGTATTTCTTAATAGCACCTGAGAACAATTCTGAATGGTACTCCACTGTTTACCATCATGTAACAACACTCCTCCCAATGCATAGTTAGAAGCATCGGCATCAACTTCAAAAGTACGCTGTAAGTTAGGCAATGCCAACACCGGTGCTTCTGAAATCTTCCTTTTTAGTAACTGAAAAGCGTCTTCATGGGTTTGTTGCCATTCAAACTTTGCCTTAGCTCCCGCCAAACCATGTAATGCTCCTGCAATAGTCGAAAAATATCGGATAAACTTACGCAAGTATTGCATGCCCCTAAGAAACTCCTGATTTCAGTCACAGTAATAGGTCTAGGCCACTTAGTAATCACTTCGACCTTCCTTGGATCGATCTTCCGTTGTACGCCACCAACAATGAATCAAAGGTACACCAACTCCTCCTTTCCAAACTCACACTTCTTTACGTTCAACTTCAGACGGCCTTCATGTAACACTTTAAACACCTTCTCAACGTGAATGAGATACTCTTCCCAAGTTATGTTGTATATAAGGATATCATCCAGATAAACAATGACAAAATATTCTATAAAAGGACATAACAAATCATTTATCAAATGCATAAACGTCGCTGGAGCATTATACAAACCAAAAGGCATCACCAACCATTCGAACAAGCATTGTTTGGTCTTGAAAGCAGTTTTCCATGTATCATCTTCTCGAACTCTCACTTGATGGTATCCAAATTTGAAATCTAACTTTGTAAAGACTCGATCTTTTTCCAAATGATCCATCATGTCGTCTATCCTAGGTAGAGGGTAACGATTCTTGATAATGATCTTGTTCAATGCTCTATAACCAATACACATACACCAACCTCCATATTTATTTGGTACCAACAATACCACTGATCCACAAGGTGAAGCACTTGGCACTATCATTCCCAATTCTAGGAGTTCTTGGACTTGTTTCTTGATCTCATCAGATTCCTCTATGGACGTGCGATAAAGACCTATATTAGGAAGAAAACTCTTCCCGGTCAACATAATTTCATGCTCCACACTTCTCTTTGGTGGTAACCCCGTGACATCAGAAAATAAATCCTTGTATCTCAACTTCAACCTTTCTAGGTTGCCTTCTTGTTGTGCAGTCAAGGCTTCCAAAAAAACTCTACTCGGCTTCTCTTCAAGAGAACGGATCACACGGAGAATGAACTTTGTGCTAGAATTCACCAACCGCTTAGCATGAGTGGCTGTAATCAAGCTTTCTCCCTCTAGAGGAGAATCTATAGCCCGGATAACAAAACTTTCTCCATCTTTGGTAAAGGTATATTTTTGTTCCCTCCTGTGTAGAGTTGCATCTCTATCCCATAGGTAAGGACTACCTAATAATACCTGACAAATATCCAAAGGAACTACGTCACATGTAACTTCGTCAATATATGACTCATCTAGAGAAAATTTGAACGTGCACTGATCTGAAACTTGTAAGCCCCTTCCTTTTGAAGCCATCCTAAAGGGTATGGTTTAGGATGTTTGATAATCTTCAATCCTAACTTATTCACCAAAGAATATGAAAGTAAATTCTTCTGACTTCCCGGATCAATAACAACATCAACTAGTGATATTTTTACTTGCATCTTCACTGTGAAGAGTCGCTCCCTAAGATCATCTTTTGAAGGTGTTTCTTTTTCCCCTGTCATAAGAGAGAGCTTTGAATTGGGTTCCGTTAGTCCGTGGACTTCTTTTGGAGTTTGAGCGACTAGTGCTTCCTTCTTGGCTTCTTTCCTATGCAATCCTTTAGGCTTTAGATGAGGGTTCTTAACCCAACACTTGTCGATAACGTGACCTGTTTGTTTGCAATGAGTGCAAGTCAAATTCTTCGTTGCTCCTTTCACCTCCTTTTACAGTGGTACCTCCAGATTTCGCCTTAGTATTCCCCCTTTGAATCAGTTTTCTTAAGCCTGCCTTCAATGGCATTAGCTTTTATACTTGCTTCGGAGATAGAATCCACCGAAAACATCTTCAACTCCTTCCTATATACTCATTTAACCCAAAAATATATTTCATAAAGATAACATAATCTCCCAAGTCTAAATCCAAAATCATAGCTTGATTCTGAAATTTTGAAGTATATTCTTGCACGGTTTGGTTGTAAGTCTGCTTAAAGTTGTACCACTTGAACCATCTTTCCTCAAGGTAGCCAACCGGATAAAACTGTTTCCTTACAACTTCCTTGAATCTTCTCCACGACAATACTCCTTTACTTAGGTTTTGTCTTTGATAAGCTTTCCACCAGGTTAGAGCATGCTTTTGTAGCTTCAATGCCGCGAAAGAAATATTTTCCTTTGAACCATATTCAAAGAAACAAAAATACGTCTCTAGACGTTCAATCCAATCATCCAATTTTTCTACATCAACACTCCCATCGTAAAGTGGAATATCAACACGAAAATCAATTTTCAGATTCTTACCATGAGGTTTGGTTGATGTAGGACTTTTAAGAAACTCACTTTTTTTATTTTCTTCATCCTCATCTTCTTCCTCTTCTTCTTATTCTTCTGAATCGTCTTCTTCTGATTCATCTTTTTCTGAAGCTTCAGGCAAAGGTGTAATATTTTTCTTCATCTTCGGATTTAGTGTATGAGAACGATTACATTCAGTCAATTCTTCAAGAGTGGTTTTAATCGACTTCATGTCTGTTTGTAGCGTAGCCACCTTTTCTTCCATAGTTTGTGGTTCGGTATACTTGGGTTCATCATCTGACTTTATCATCTTTGATCCCATTATTCTCCTAACGTCTTCTAACTTCTCGAGTACCTCACCAAGCTTTATGTAGAGAGATCTAGTGAAAATCATAAACCACAAGGATTTACCCTAAAAACTAGTCTTGCTCGTGATGCCAAACTTGATACGTATGATCTCTATACCTTGGTAGCTATTACTATAGAGGCAGAATTTAGAATAATAATAGATGAGAAACTTAGAAAACAGAACACAAGTAATAATTCGAAGAAAAATATCTTCTCTTAGATTATGAACAAGAAAACGATTACAATTCTCTCTTTGTTACGCTCACAATATTTTCTAAACAGTGGATTAACCTTAAACTATTTACTAAGCTTGCACAAGTATTGTTCCCAGCTTCCTCTAGGTTTTTTATTCCTAGTTTTTTTATATTATCTGTGTGTCTATCTATTAGCCAAAGCTCTCTACTTATAGTCTTCATCGTACTCAGCCAACCAAAGACTTCTATTAGGAATCTATTTCCTAAACTAAGAGTATTGCCTAAAACAAACTCTTCCCTTAACTAGGAATTCAGCCTAAACAAGGACTCCTGCCTAGATTAGGATTCTTCCCTCAACTTAGCTTGAGGTTAACTAAGTTCCCTAAAGGAGTACGGATACACCTGTATCATTGAATAACCAAATCTTATAATTTGATAAGTCTAACTAAGATTAGAATTAATTTAGTTTCTCTTATCTAGAATCAAACCGGACTAAACAAATGTTCCCGTATTTCGTTAAGCCATAAACAATACATACAAACCGAAATAAACTGACTTGCATAATAATTTTCTTAACCGGAAGCAATTGAAACAAACATAGACATTATAGCACCTCAATAGCACTGAAATTTCATTAAGCAAACACACTTGATACCCAAACAATAAAGAAGATACCAAACAATAATCCAAATAAATTGACACAGTTTTTCTTAACCGAAAACAATTGAATCACACACACACACATCCATGCACATCATAATGGAATATATCAATTGTAATGAAATTTTGTTAGGCAAACACAAAATATATGCAATATAAGCAGGCTTTTCTTAAACAGGAAAATGATTCACTAACAAATTTGTTACCTCAGATTTCGCATCCTCTTCTCCCAAAAAATATATATCATTAAGTAAAAGTTCAAGTTCAAGTAAGAAGTATCCCCCAGTATGTTGTCATCCTCTCGCAAGAACAAAAGAATAAAAACAAAGGCAACCTTTACCAGAGAAAGGTTGAAATGGTTGTAATTAATGCGTGTTAATAGAAAAAGTTTAAAACCCTGAATCACATATGTTATACTAAACACAACTCATGAAAACACAAATTGATTCAACATATTGTGACTTTTCACATATGAGTTTCAATCGGAACACCTTATGTTCCTGTAGGACTAGAATATCGCTACAACACTATTTTTGCGATATTAACAACACTTTTGCGAGCGTCAAAGAAGATTCTTTAACGACATTTCGCGAGCGTCACAGAAGAATCCAAAAGAAGCTGACGATAGAAGAAATACAAAGAGAGTATGTTTATCCCGCGATGGTTATCAATTTTGCGAGAAAGAATATTATAGCAATCGCGATAAGATCGCAAAGTATATTCGAAAAAGGAGGAAAACTTAGCTGTCATCCACTATGTAAAACCCTATATAAAGGGTTCGTTAGGTTCAGAAAAGGATGATGTCTTTTGGAGAGTTGATAAGATTTTGAGGAGAGAGAAACTCTAGAAAGAAATTTGTACTTCTGAGTTCTTATGTATTTTGTAAAGAATTAAAAAGTTAAAATAATAAAAAAGTGTCGTAATTCATTCTCAAAGATAACTCAATTTTTGTAGATTCTTATCAGGGGTGTAGTGTAGGAATTCCTGCAACTACATTTTAGCACCCGAAACAGGGAATGAATTAACAAAAATTGAAGAGAAAGTGAAGAACAAGATAAGAATTGTTTAAGATTAAGGAAATCATTAAGTAAATTGGTGAGATAATTGAAGGAAGAATTATCAGAATCAAAGAGGATTGTAGAAAATTGGAGTGTGATATGGTAACAAGAACAATGATTGATAGATTTCCTGAAAATATTAAGGGGAAGATATACAAATGGGATTTTGAAGGAAGGAAAATTATGATGGTGGAAAAAATATCACCATTGAAAGATTGGGAAAAGCAAGAAATCACGTTTACAGCAGCAGAAATACCAGAAGAATATCTAAGTCATACATCTCCATTGGTGGTCACAGTAACCACTATACCAATGAGAAAGGAGAAATCAATAAAATCTGTAGAAGAGTGGGCTATGAATAGAACTTTGGTGGACACAAGAAGTTCTGTAGACATGATATTTTATCATACTTTCAAGAAAATGGGATATAAGGATGAAGAAATGTCTTATTCAACATATCATGTTCATGGCTTTGGAAAGACATTAACAAAACCTAAAGGCGAGATAATGGTATGAATTCCACTAGGGGAGATTGAAACACAAGTAACGTTATGTGTGGTAGACGTGGAATCACCGTATAACATGATATTAGGAAGACCATGGATACATGCAATTAAGGTTGTAGCATCAACATTGCATCAATGCATCAAGTTTCCTACACCCAGTGGAATTGGAGAAATCAGAGGAGACACAGATTTTGCGAAACTATGTTGCCAAATTGAAGTAAGAAATTATGAAGGACGTCCAAAACTACGAAAAGCTTGCACAAAATTGGCGAGAGAAACAAAGAAGGAAGAAGAATTTAAAGTTTACATGATAAGAGAAAAAGAAGGAACAGGAATACCCAGTGAAATCCCACAAGAAGGAGATGAACTCGCGAGAATTATGAAAGCACCAACACCAATGGAAGAACCTGAAGCCAGTTATATCGCAGCAGAACCAACAAAGGAAATAAATATTGGGAGTAAAGAAGAGCCTAAAATGCTGAAAATTGGGACTAGAATGGAGGCACATGAGGAAGAAAGAACTATAAATCTTTTGCGAGAGTATGCAGATATATTCACGTGGAGCATGGATGAGATGCCAGTGATAGACCCGTCAATAGCATGTCATAAATTAGAAATCAACAAAAACATAAGACCATTTAAGCAAAGAATAAGGAAGATCGCAACAACATATCATTCTCAAATAGAAGAAGAATTACAGAAAATGCTCGACGCAGGAATTATAAGGCAAGCAAAATATCCAGAGTGGATTGCAAACATGGTAGTGGTCCCAAAGAAGAATAAGGGGATAAGAATTTGTATAGATTTCACTGATTTAAACAAGGCTTGTCCTAAAGATAGTTTTCCATTACCAGATATTCCACAGATGGTTGAATCAGCAGCAGGAAATGCTAGAATATCATCGTCGGATGGGTATAAAGGATATAATCAAATCCCTCTCGCTGAAGAAGATCAAGAACATACCGCATTTTTTGCCCCAAGAGGATTATATTGTTATACAAAGATGCCATTTGGCTTACGAAATGCTGGTGCAACGTATCAAAGAATGGTGGAGAAGGTGTTTGCAAAGTGGATCCACAAAACATTAGAAGTGTATGTAGATGATATGCTGATCAAAAGCAAAGAAGCTGAGAATCATGTGCAAGATTTGAAAGAGATCTTCGATCAAATGCGGAAATTCAATATTAAAGTGAATCCTGATAAGTGTACTTTTGGAGTAACTTCAGGGAAATTTTTGGGGTATATTGTATCAAAAGAAGGAATACAAGTTGATCCATAAAAGGTACAAGCAGTTCGCGATATGCCAACTCCTGCGACGATAAAATATGTGCAAAAATTAAATGGACTCTTAGCCTCGCTAGGAAGGTTCATTTCGCGATCTTCAGACAAGTGCAAACATTTTTTCGATATACTCAAAAAGGGAACAAAATTCAAGTGGACAGATGAATGCGAAAAAGCTTTTCATGGAATAAAAGAATATTTAACGAACATAACTATTTTACAGAAAGCAGAACCAGGAGAAGAATTATTGATTTATCTTGCAACAACCACATATGCGCTAAGTGCTGTGTTGATGCGAGTAGATGCATGGGTAGAAAAACCAATTTATTACATCAGTAAAACATTCAATTCTGCAGAGAGAAATTATTCAAAGATTGAGAAACTAATTCTAGCATTGGTACATGCAACTTTCAAACTTCGCATCTATTTTCAAGCACATAAGGTCAAAGTGTTAACGAAAGTGCCAATTGAGTCAGTAATGAAAAATTCAAAGAGATTAGGCAGAGTTGAGAGATGGAATGCACAATTAGGACACTTTGATATTCAATATGAAATTTTATCCTCGCCAAAATCACACGTCATCGCAGAGTTCTTAGCTGAATTTCTTTTAGAAGATGATGAAGCTGTGGAAGAGATGATGGATGTAGAAGAGGAATGTGGAGATCCAAAAGAGCTATTAACAGAACCCAACATATGGGAAATATTAGTGGATGGATGATCCAATGGAGAAGGAAATGGAATTGGAGTTTTTTTCATATCTCCAGAAGGAGAAAAAACAGCTTTTTCATTTAGACTTGAATTTGCGTCAACTAATAATGAGACAGAGTATGAGGCCGTGATCCATGCTTTAAAATTTGCGATAGAAATGAATTTGGAAAATGCGAGAATCACCAGCGATTCACAATTGGTTATTCGCCAGATAAAAGGAGAATACACAACAAATGAACCATCCTTGAGAAAATACAAAAGACTTGTTGAATAATTATCTGCGAGAATTCCAAAAATAAAATGGAGACATATATCAAGGAAATATAATAGACTTGCAGATGCTTTTGATTTCATATATAGTATGATGACAAATCCATTGAAAAGGTGCATAAAAAATTCAAGCACTTTCATTTCTGTCGGTAAACAAGGAAGAAGAAGAGACAGATGTAATGATGGTAGAAGCTAGCGAAGGAGAGCCAGCGAGCAAAATCACAGATTGGCGAGCATATCTTCATGCATACTTGGCGAGAGGAGAAATCCCAAGAAATCGATTGGAAGCGCATAAATTAAAGAGTAGGGCAACCAATTATGAATTAAGAGATGAAGTATTATATCGCAGATCTTTTAATGGACCATCGCTAAGATGTTTGACGAGGGAAGAAGGACAAAAGATATTGAAGATGTTGCACAGTGGTGATGTTGGTAATCACAATGGAGGAAGATCTTTGGCATATAGAACAAAAATGCAAGGCTACTACTGGCCATATATGAATGAAGATGCAAAACAACTCTCAAGGCGTTGTGAAGATTGTCAGCGATATGGAAAGAATATACATGCACCAGGAGCACCATTATCATCGTCAACAAGTGTATGGCCTTTTGGAAAATGGGGGTTAGATATCGTGGGACCATTTGTACCTGGCTCTGGACAAAGAAGATATTTGATCGTCGCAACAGATTATTTCACAAAATGGGGAGAAGTAAAGGCAGTACAACATATTCGCGATAAAGATATTTTTACATTCATATTTGAGAATATAATCTACAGATTCGGGATTCCAGCACAGTTGGTATCTGATAATGGAAAGAAATTTGAAGGGAAGAATATAGAATTGCTACTCAATGCATTTAAGATAAAGTTTGGAAAATCTACTCCTCTATATCCACAAGCAAATGGTCAAGCTGAAGCAACCAATAAGAAAATCACAGACATCTTAAAAAATAAGCTAGAAGGATACCACAGAGCATGGTGTGAACAGGTGCATAATGCAATATGGGCCTACAATACAACTAGACGAAAAGCTACTGGAATGTCACCTTTTTGTTTGACATATGGAGTTGAAGCTGTGTTGCCAACAGAAGTCGCTATTCCTACAACAAAAAGGGAGGCTTGGGAAAGAAATCTAAGTGCTGGAATTATTTTAAATAAATTGGATGAATTAGAAGAAAAAATAGGAAAAAAATTGCAACATATGGAAAATTACCATCGAAGATTAGCTCGTGAATACAACAAATGTGTTAAGAAACGTGAATTTCAACCTGACGATTTAGTGTTGCGAGAAACACCAAGTTATCAGCGAGAGAATGGTGGAAAGTTGGCGAGAAAATGGGATGGACCATACATCATTAAAGAGATAGTTGGAACTAGGGCATACAAACTAATGGATCCTGAAGGAAGAGATGTTGGTCAAAGACTCGATAGACCATGAAATAGATTATTTCTGAAAAGGTATTATCAATGACATCTCCTACAAGATAAGAGATACTGGTATGTTATATGATGAAACAGGTAATAAATTCTTCCATCTCTATTTACAACTGAAAAAGTCTTCTGATAACAAAGCACAACAAAAACAGCGAGCATCATCGTAAGAAAAGAGAATACAAATTTCGCAGAGATTAATAGAATGGGACGAACCTTTATGGCGTGCACCCTAGTTCGCGAATACAATTTTGCAAGAGGCAAATGTAAGACCTAATAGCACGTCATAGGAGGGGGTATATCTTGACATGATTCAGGGGTAAGGTTATACCGCTGCTGGATCCTGAGTCATGCAGATGTTGGGGTTAAACAAAACCTATCCGGGAGAGAGATCTTGGATTTCCAACTATATAAGGTTATACCCTAATTGGAAGACTGAGAATCTCTTCCAAGAAGTGCAAAGTATGACCAAGGCGCCGAGGTACACGGTTGAGCCAAGGGTGCCTGGGGCGTACGAAACTCCCTTTACATTCTTGGTAAGTCTTGGCTATGATGCACTTGGACTGAAGAAAACCCCACTTAGGGTGCATTCTTGTAACTATAAGCCATATAGGAATAAAGGATAAGAGGCTGGGGTTGTTGGTAAATCTGGATGGGAGGAGCTAGTATTGTATGGCCGATGTGCCCTCCTTGAAGGGGCAACCAGGGGGAAGATAAGGGCGACACCCTCCATTAGGGAGCTGATAAGTGTCTTAAGACGGCAATGTCATGGGGATTTATGATCACAAGAATATTTAGGCTTATCATATTGTCGCGTGACATAAATGATACAGAGGCAACAAGCCACGAGAGAAATGTTAAGATGAGATCAATGGGTTTTTGCATGAAAGTGTAAAGATGTCCTGCGATTTCATCGCAATATGGCAATGTCATAAGGTTAAATTCTTGCAAGAGAGTTTATGCTTATCATATTGTCACAAATATTTTGAAAGAACATGGATAAGACAAGATCAAATGGTCTTTACATGCAAATGTTAAGAAGTCCTGCGATTTTGTCGCAGAAAGAAAAAGTTTGGCAAAATAAGACCTTTAATTAGGAAGGCAAAATAAGACCAAAAGAATAATCTTACCAATTAACTATTCTATTTTAAGATTGCAGAAAATATTCATTCATCGCAGAGCAATATATAAGAAGGCAAATTCTTAACATTGCAGATTTCTTCAGAATTTTTCAGAACATCGCAGCAGTACTCATTGCATCACAGATACAAAAAATAATTCACCATTTCAAGAAAGATAATAAAGGGCAAATAGGGGAATGGAGAAGCAACATTTCATTATCTTCCTTGAAAATATTCAAAGTAAACTAAATTGAAAGTTAAATTCTAAAAAGGTTTCAAAAGTTACATCCCTCGCAAGAAAGAAGAAGGAAAAGAAAGCAAAAATAAATTTCAAGCCTCGCCAAATTCATTATTCTTGCTCGTCAGATTTATTATTCTTGCCAGAGTTATCAACTTCATCAGCATCCTTTTCACCACAAGTTTCTTCTTCTTTTGATTCTTCATCAGCGATTACTTCGCCACTTGAAGTTACTTCTTTGGGAGGACTTCTTTCTTCTTCTTCACAATCTTCTTGGGAGATATTTTCTTCATCATTAGTAAACTCTAAATCTTCATCCATGGGAAGAGGAATTTCATCATCATCAACCTTTAGAGGAGGAACATATACAGGAGGGAGAGAATAGGAGAGCAGAATCTCGTTCACAAGAACTTCATCACTGAGGTGGACCTTGCGAAGGAAACCTCTATCACGATTCCTAATCTCTATATTTTTAAAGTACTCGAGATAATCAAGTCTTCTTTCTGCTTTGTCGCGAGCTTCAAGATAATTGGAAAGAAGAGACTTGTTCTCTTTGCGAACTTTATCCAATTTGTTGGTAAGATCAGCAATGGTAGAATGAAGACTTCTTTCAGATTTTGCGAGTGAAAGTGATAAAAGATCATTTAGTTAAAGATTTTGCAAGAAATATAACACAAAATTTAACAGAAAGGTCAATAAGAGAGAGTCAGTCAATTGACTACCTTCCTTCTGCGAGGTTAAGTTTTGAATTAATGAAAAGAAACAGTTTTCCCATTGATTCATAGCGTCATCAAATTTATCGCCAACCACACCCTTCAGACGAGATTTCATGTTTTATTCTCTAGTGTGTAGATACAAGTTTTCCTTTGCTAGTAAAGAATGAGATTCCTTCAATTGAAAGCACTGGTCTTGAAGCTCGCTGGTCTTCAAACTAAAAGTTAACCTACCTTTGATAAGTTTATCCTTCTCAGCAGCGGATGATTCAGTTACTTCCTTAAGATCATTTTTAAGGGAACGAAGAGATTGCTCCTGATTATCGCATATCCTTTGTAGATTACTCAATTGCTGTGAAGAAATCGCCATCAAGCTTGAAAATCTATGTTTCTCTTGGGAAAAAGTTCTATTCTCATTTGATAAAGATTCTACCGCCAGGTTAGCCTTAGTTAACGAATATAAGAGGCGAGAAACCTCATTACTTAATAAAATTTGATTTCGCGATAATTGATTATTCTCATTAGTAAGATTATCTATTTGATCAATCGAATATATATGAATATTATCTAATATATTATACTGGTCCATCCAAGAATCCCTTTCGAAACGAGCTTCATCAGCAATAGATTCAAACT
Organism: Papaver bracteatum; assembly: GCA_023529315.1. Taxonomy (NCBI): domain Eukaryota; kingdom Viridiplantae; phylum Streptophyta; class Magnoliopsida; order Ranunculales; family Papaveraceae; genus Papaver; species Papaver bracteatum. The sequence goes on from JAJJWX010001089.1 coordinate 1,455,385, forward strand.
TAAGTCTCTCCATGAAACGAGTCCGATTTGAAACTAATATATGAATCAAGAATTTAAGAAAAATACTTGAGTACAGAAGATATAAAAGTAAAACAGAAAAAAAAAAGAGCAGAGGCAAGAAAAATGTACCTTTCATCTCGTCATTTTTTCTTCGAAGATTCTCGCAGTTTAGAGAAGAATTGCGGAGCATATGATTCAAAGTATCGCATTCAACAGTCTTGGCTTGAAGGCTTCTTCTCAGAGCTTCAACCTCATTTTACATAGACGCTCGTGAAGCATTACAATCAGTGCCAAAATATTTGAGTAGAGTCTCGCAAGCTTTATATTGAATGGGATCAGTAGAGGACTTTCTAGCATTGTCTAAAATATTGGACAAGATTTTAAAAGCAACATCAACACCTGCAAAGGTTTCATTTAATGAAGGAAGGGGTGCATAAGATGAAGTAGTAATGAGAGCAAGTTGACGATTTGAATCGTTTGCGATGGTTGAGTTGTCAGGAGGAGGGGTATTTGGAAAAAAAATAGTTGAAGGAAGTAGAAGACTATGAGGAGTCTCCGTCACAGCAATTTTAGAAGCTTGATTCGTCAAAGGGTCAGAATAGGTAGAAGTATGAGCAGTGATATCCTCACAGACAAAAGAAGAAGTATTTGGTTGCGATGATGTGGAAGTAGCCCTCGCGGATGTTAGTGGGGGAAAAACGAGATTATCTCCTAGAGTCTTAAAGTGGCGAGATCTCTTGGGAGGTTTAACAGAGTTCTCATCATTCTGCGAATAATAATTCAGATAAGAAACAGAGGCAACAATATTGTTATTAAAAAATAGAGGGTGTTTCTTAATACCTTATCATTCGCAGAACTTTTATTCTTCTTTTCAGCTGGCCTTTTGCGAATATTAGGGTTTTGAGTTGTGGATTGTGTGTTAGAGATAGTTCCGCTAAAAAGAAGATATAACATGGAAGTTACGAAGAATCAAATAAAAAAGGTTGGAGAATATAAGTAAAAATTGGTTTAAATAAATATCATAAGTCAAGAAATATACCTTGGTGACTCCATTAAAACAGTAGCAGGAGAATATGAAGAAGAAAAGTTGCAGACGGAAGACGAAGTAAATGGATGAAGAGGATAAAGAGACGGAAGAGGAAAATTAGTTCTGAAATTTAACTCTACCTTTTATAGGCAAAAAGGAGTTAACCTATTAATCAAAGATGTGTCTGTAAATAGAAGGCTAAACAACACGTGTAGGCGGTAAAGGCTAGATTAACGGAACCTTGTCGAGAAGAAAATATAAGAGGGAAAGAAGTTGCGAGTATTTGTTCTCATGATCTTCTCTTTTTCGCAGAAAATACATGAGAAGAGGCAAGATGTAGGACCAGAATATCGCTACAACACTATTTTTGCGATATTAACAACACTTTTGCGAGCGTCAAAGAAGATTCTTTAACGACATTTCGCGAGCGTCACTGAAGAATCCAAAAGAAGCTGACGATAGAAGAAATACAAAGAGAGTATGTTTATCCCGCGATGGTTATCAATTTTGCGAGAAAGAATATTATAGCAATCGCGATAAGATCGCAAAGTATATTCGAAAAAGGAGGAAAACTTAGCTGTCATCCACTATGTAAAACCCTATATAAAGGGTTCGTTAGGTTCAGAAAAGGATGATGTCCTTTGGAGAGTTGATAAGATTTTGAGGAGAGAGAAACTCTAGAAAGAAATTTGTACTTCTGAGTTCTTATGTATTTTGTAAAGAATTAAAAAGTTAAAATAATAAAAAAAGTGTCGTAATTCATTCTCAAAGATAACTCAATTTATGTAGATTCTTATCAGGGATGTAGTATAGGAATTCCTGCAACTACAGTTCGTTTGATAAAGCCTACCAACATGGGCTAGAACTTAATCCCGCTAAATCAAAAATCCACAAAAACTATAAGGGTTACATCATATGAGATCGAATATTAAGTTTAATGAAAACCGAAATCAGACATCCCATAAACCCATAGTTCTCATATGTATACCAAATATTTGGTTTATAGAACATAATCAAACACTAGTATATGTGACTTACATATGAGATACAACATCACAACTTTATTATGATTTTGATATAACAATCACGAAGATATGATCCAAAGATCGGCTATACTCAAAAATCACTAACCATAAGGAAGTGAACCAATATATGAGACTGAAACACATAAACTCAAATGCAATACACCATAAATATTCAAAATAAAATCAAGTATTGCAATTACCTCAACCTTGTAGGAAATTTAATTACGAAAGCAATGTAAAAATAATGAGGTTATTCCGAGTTCGGACGAAGAATTTATGGGAAAAACAGCTTTACACTCCTTCGTATGGACCAATCACACCAATCACTAGGAACGGTTATGGTGATTACTTGTGACCGGTCATGATAATCACCAGGACCGGTTACAACATGAATCCAATACAAAAATGTTTTAGACATAATTACAATGTCCATAATCAGTGATTTTTGGCTCGTTTTAATTGTAAAAACAAGAGCTACACATATATGACCTGTATAAATCAACATCATAAACTCAAAATTATTATTTCTATCAAAAGCTCAAATATAGATAGAGAAGGTATGAGTATAGAAGATAAGAAAACCCCCAAAATATTTTAATTAGTCATATAATAACAGAGAGGTTATATGCTTCCTCACCCTTCATAAGATTGAGCACAAAGGTAAGCATGCACATTCCAACACAACTAGGTTGTGTTTATTTGAGCCTTGTCATATTTGTCACAAGGGAATAAGATATAATCATTATTCTTGACATCTTGCTTGGTTTGTTATCTCTTATTTCATCTCTGGTTTTTCTTCTTTGACTTGTGATGAAGAGTATGAATATCGCAACATTCATTCGTACAAGAGACTTTAGATAACAAGATATATTTCCTTAGTCCTTCAAGAAGACTCTCAATATTTATCAATCGAGCATCATTCTTGTCACTAACTTTTCATCCCTCTTTGGCCATGTAGGACTTTGGGACCCATTTTTAGATGGGTTTCGCAGGAGTGGCTTTTTACTTCATACCATTAGGAGAATTTACCTTTTGGATACTTTGCGAAACATCCTTTCTCCAATTAGGAACATCAGATTTTATCTTCGCATTTACAAAGTCATCTTTTTTTTATATTCGAGTCTTTTATGATATGACCTTGTCGAGTAGTAGGTAAAATTTGTACTATCATTATAATCATTCTTTTTCTTAAACTTATGACAATAACGATCTGAGTTCTTTCGGGGAGCAAACTTAGCCAATTCGTTTGATACAAAAGAAAGTGCATCTTGCATCTTATGAACTTTGCATCCCCATTGCAAGTGCCCTTTATGACCACAATAATAACAATGCTTAGTAACATAAGGAGTATGAGTTTTAATGCTACCTTTTTGTGGATCCGCTTGCATTGGAGATCGACGAGTTTTCTTCTTCTTCTTATCTTTGTTCAACAATATTAGTTTCTTAACATTAGCCATATTTGAAGAATCTGCTCGAACATGATTCTTAAGCTTGTATGGCTTAACTTTTTTACGAGAAATAATATCATTTTTTACATCAGTGGAAGCCTCTGGTTGAGAAGAATTTGTACATTTAACAAATTTTATGTCATTGTTATCGTTGGAAGCACTTGATTCCTTATAATATCCCAATCCCCGTGTATCACCATGAAATCTTCCCACTTCTAACAATGAGGATAAATTGTTTGTCCTATCATTAGACTTTTTCAAGTATAAATTTTCTTCTTCCAACGTCTTGATTTTATCAAGTGCACTAGCTAGATCATCCTCAAGGCGTTTCTCTCGTGAGAAATATTCACCTTTTTTCTCTTCAAAACTCTTTTGTTGAGAGTTAATCCTTGTATTAGATTCAGCAGAATTCTTTTTCGACAAAAAGAGATCTCTTCGAAGATTCTCGTATTCGAGACTCTTTGAGTTTAGCTCTTCTATACGATCTTTAAAAAGAGAGTCATTGAGGCGATAACCAATATAATATCCTTGAAAAACCCTATTCAGTTTCTTGTTCTCACGACAAAGAGGAGTCATAACACCAAGAAAATCCGAAGTACTCGGTTTTTATTTTTCAAAGGATCCAGTAGTTTAGAGTATTATGAGATATCCTCTTCGACATCTCGTTTAAAATATGAGTCATCATCATCGGAAATTTCATATAACCTTTCTTGTAGACATATTTTCCAGTTGTCATCAGTTTTTACATCATTAACAAGATTAGTAGATTCTCTAGTGATGATTTCATAAATGTTTTCAGATATTGATTCGTAGATGCCATCATCAAGTGTTAATTCAAAACTCTTGATATATTGCTTTACGTTAACTGAATCATTCTCAAGTTCTATAAAAAAACATTTTTAGATTCCAGTTTATAGGTTGGAACGCACCAAACACAGATTATTAGATCTTTTTGTGTTTGCCTGCTTTGATACCAATTTAAAATACGAGGGTACCCAAATACACCACAATCTTTAAATTATCCACCTATAAGTCCTCTTACCGAAAGTGATCGTCTATGGACAAAGTCGAGACAATGCAACAAATTGGTATTCACACTTTGTGTGATTGTCTATGGATACAAAATCGAGACAATATGACTATCAAAGTTTGATACTTGATAATAGGATCAGACTTAACCAAACTCTATATGATCACTATCAATCATATACGGAGTTAACGTTTGTGTAATTTACTTAAAATTATATAAACAAATATAATTGCGAAAAATAAAACTAAATCACACAGCAAGATTTTGTTAACGAGGAAAACTGCAAATGCAGAAAAATCCCGGGACCTAGTCCAGAATTGAATACTCTCAGAATTAAGCCGCTATAAAAAATCTAAACCAAGTTCTTATAGTTGAGACCAAGTAACTACCCCTAGTTCACTTAGTTTCCTCAGTATCCCCGTGCTTTCGACTTCGATGAGAATACGCACTGGAATAATTCTTTTGGATCATATTCCAAACAGTAAAGGAACAACAAATCTGTTTGGTAACAACTCTATTGATTCTTTAAGATAAGATATCTCAAGTCATATGCAAAGGCTCTTCCCTTTCAGCTAATAAACTCATTTGCCTGGTTAGATCAATCTATCCAATAACTATAAAGTAGTCAAGTTTAGATTCACACTCAATCCAAATAAATCTCAAATAGATATATGGTGAACGCCGATCTCACACAACCATCAATCGAATAAATCTGATTCTAGTTGGATCCCAGCCGATCAAGGTTTATGCAACACAAAGATATGAGAAACCAATAAGAAATCTTCTTCGTCTTCAAATATTCTTTAATCTTCAATTAAACCTGCTCAACACAACTTAAATCTCTTGTGATCAATCACGCACAGAACAGAGTCTGTTAATAATGGATTATCATAAGATGTATTTAGATCTACAAACAATTCCAAACATCTCGTCGATACTTCTATCTAGTTTGAGTGTATCTTATATCAGAAGAGAAGATTCTCAACAATAAACAAACTAGGTGCAATCAAAGTTTCAAAAACCGTTAGTCAATCAAATCAATCGAAAACTAATAACACTGCAATTATCTAGTTTCCCACCAACGGTACTGGTAGAGATTCTTGATCCCAAAGAAGTCTTTAAACGATCGATCATAAGAGATTTCTCCTAATTAGGGTACTTTCCTCTCCGGATAGACGGCTCCACCAGAAACAACAAAAAGATGAAGTTTTCCTGGCTCTTAGGATAGTTTGCTAGAAATGAAAACTTAGGTATTTATAGACTAAGGATGTTTGGACACCAAGGAATTTCCAAAACCGAAAATATTCTCAAGATATGCAATGAATGGAAAAATTCTGTTTTCATAATTCCAGTAAATGCTTGTCCAATATTTTCCGAAATCTCTCAATTGAAAATCTCCAATTAGTAAATGCACATTACTAATTTTTATTTACTAGAGATATGCATTTAATTGCTGGTCATTAAAATCATATATAACCAAAAACCTTAATTAAAAGCTTCTCAATTAATTTCGGTACAGGATCTCCTTGAGTACAAATGAATATCTTTGAACAATAAATGATAAGAGTTATTGTCCGTGTTATTGATATCTATTCTCTATAAATCATCTTTCATATGCACATTCTTGGAATCGGTTATACCACACTTCCAAATAAGTTTAGAATTGGTTCACCTGTATTCCAAGACTACTATGTGATTGATCAAATATCAAATCACATCCATGGATTCAATCGGTTCTACCAATCACTAGGATCAGTTATACCTTAATATGGAAACACTTGTGATCGGTCACACAAGTTACCAAGATCGGTTACATCAGTTACCATGATCGGTTACATCAATTATCAAGACCGGTTACCATATACTCATGGTATTGCTTGTGATCGGTCACACCAGTCACTAGGATCGGTTACACCAATTACCAGGATTGGTTACACCAATTACTAGGAACGGTTACACCAATTACAAGGATCGATTACACAACACTCTGTGATCGGTAATACTAATTACTAGGATCGGTCACACCAATTACAAATATCTATCGATCATACCATCTCAAGTGATTACTTAGGATCGGTTACACTAATTAATCAATACTATGCATACCAAAACATAAGTCAGGATTGTGATTAGTTGTACCAAGATACATAACAAAGTTACGATCGATTCTACCATCTCACACATATTGGTAATCCAAAGATTTGCAATGAATAGACGTACCAATATACCTATCGATTCATAAAGCAAGTTCATGAATGTACTTTCTATAACAAATGTAAAACATTGTTTCCTAGGATAAAATCTTTACTATTACCCATTCACACAATCATAACAACATTCATAAGATTATGTCAATGTCATATATACAAAGTTCAAAAGATAAGCGTTATACTTCGTAGTCTAATTCCCTAATACTATGATCATGTGATCATGTCTCACTACTTGAGTAATATATCCAATACACAGCTTCGCATTTATGTTTTCAATATAGAATGACTTGAAAGATACGTTAGGAATGAAAGAGTTCAATTCAATATTACTAACCTCAAGAGGAAGGATGATGTTGTCGTTGTAGCTCATTACTTCTTCAAGTTCTTCAGGTCTTCGAGTAATACTTGTATGTCTCAACATTCTTAGACTTTTTAGTCTAATCTAAACAAAGTTGTCTCTGGTACATAATCAAGTGACTCTTAGATTAGTTTTGACACACTAAAATATGACAACCAAACTTGAAATACCAACGCTTGCCGGGTTCAGCCGAGCTATGCTCTAACAGAAAGTCTCAACTCTACCTCACCAGAAAAGGTTTTATGAAATGGCTCTCAATAATAAACATCATTTTTATGGGTCACACATGTGTCCAGGTAGGAATGAAGAGAGAAATCCTGCGACACATTAAATGGTAGGAAGGAAAAACCCTCCGAATCGTTTTTATAATTTTGAAAACCTTTTTTTTTTTTTTTTTCTGACGATCTTTAAGAAAGGAAATCAATCACTTAACTAAGGTGGAAATATTCTTATTTACCTTGTTATCCATTTAACGTGAAGTTAGCACCCCTCTCACAACGTTCATAGAAACTTCTTCGATCTTCAATCCTTGTCTTCGTCTTCGGTCTTCAACTCTTGATGATGAAATCTTGAACTTTGTAGAATCTTGACAATATGATTCTTTGTTTCTTGAAACTTTATTATGAATATTTCTTCTTCCATTGGATTTATTGAAAGAAGGGCCAATGACATTTGGTACCATAATAGAAGTTAACAAATCACAAAATACCACAACTTAACATAATAGCATTCCATTTTTATGTTTGACTAATTCGCCCCCAACAAAACATAGACTTGGGGTCGCACATACGTAACTTAATTATATTTTTAGATCCACTATTTTGATATGGGATCTGGTTTTCAGGCATGATGATTTGGGTTATTGGAGATCATAGTTTTCTAATTTTTAGGCATCACTTCATTCAGCTCAATCAAGAGCTAGCACATGGACGAAAGATCTTTTTTGATCGCTAAAATAGACGGTTGTTGTAATGAAAGAGTATTGATTTGGTCGGTAAGTTTGTGAGAAATGGTTTCCAATAAAAGAGTTTTAATTAGGCTCGTGATGGAAAACTCCTAATGGTCCTTTAAGGTTATGATAAGAATTTACATCGTCTCTATGGGGTTCTTTTGTTGAATGGATACTTAGGATTTCCATTAATGTTGGTTCAGCATAAGTAAGTTTGTGTTGCATCGGATTAACTATAAGGTATATGAAAGTTTAAAATTGATTAGTTATTGTTAGATCACTGCTTGGTCGAACTCGCAAGCGTTGCTATCTCAAGCTTTTTTGTCAAGTTTAGTTGCCAAAACTATAAGTCTTGATTTCCAGTCTACTTATAGCTAAGTCTCGGACTCAGATAGTAAGTGTAGTTGAGCTCTAGACTCCGCGGCGTTCATCATGCAAAGACAAATAACTACTCAAGGAACTTGTGGAACTTCATCGACAAAAAGGTATGTGGAGACTTGAACTTATCTATCACTCAAAAGTCTATCTATTTTATCTCCTATCTTGATACAAAAATCGTATTGCTATATAGATTTCAATTATACATATGTACTATTTCGAGCTGAGTTTGACTCACTTATCTATGCCTTGAAATATGTGTTGGTAAGCTTTCGCTTTGGCCAAGTTCATCTTTACTAGTGACGAAAGTCAAGTTGATTATTTCAATAACTTGAAAATCTCTTTGATGAAAAATAGTTTTTGCATAAAAACTATATAATATCCTATAAGAAAGTTTCAATGATTGAAATGAGAGTTTAGAACATGTAACCATCTTTGGATATAAACATAGTGTGTTTTCACATTTCTGTAAAAGTCCAAAACCGGGAACCCAAAGTATGTGTACCCGTACGCATACTGGCGGAAAGTTCACGTCCGTGAATTTCCGCTGGATTTTGAAAGTGAAAAATATACTTAGTCTGATTACTTAAGTACGCGTACCCGTTTGCATACTTAAGTAGGTTACTTTCTAAAATTGGTTTGTTCATGAACTAAAATATTTATAAAATAAGGAATGCAATCTTTGCAAAACGTGACTATAATGATCATAAATTGATTCGAGTGAATCAAAACCGATTTTGCTTCAATTGTATCTTGTATACTTCTATAAGATCTAAGCAATTAAATAACTCTCTAAATATTTCAATTGAGTAACTTGAACTAGTTATGGTGAAGATGAATAAGGTTGATATGAAAGTGCTCATATGGCTAACCATTGGTTATCTATTATTGAACAAACTAAGTGTACACGTTTAGGTACAGTTACTCAAACCTAAATGAAGTTATATTTCATTTATGTATAACGAGCTAAGTTCGATCTAACGATTGAAAGATATTAGCTTGAATCTAATCAGGTTTTCATCTAACTGTGAATATTGAATGCTTTGTTACCAAGGCAACTTAGATTGCAAACCATGATTTGGAGACTATATAAGAAGAACTCTAGCAACTGGTAAACCTAATCCCCACACCTCTTGTGTGATACTATTTGTATAATCTAGAGTCGATTCTCCTTTAACCTTAGGTTTCTCTCGAGACCCTGTAGGTTAACGACTTAAAGACTTCATTGGGATTGTGAAGCCAGACCCAACTATTTACTCTATAGTTGCATGATCTGATCTTGCTGTTTCTATCATGATTGAGTATAATCGTAAGATTGGTTTGATATTTATATCTACGATAGGCAAGATAGAAAATTAATCACAAACACCTTCGTCTCATCGTTTCCGATTCCAAAATATCTTATTTCTTTATTCGATTAAGATTATTATGAGGTGATTGATATTTCTAGGCTGTTCTTCGGGATTATAAGTCTGGTATATCAATTGGTTCCTGTTCACCTTAATTTATCAAAAGACGGAACAAAACTCGTAGGTATTTCTGTGGGAGACAGATTTATCAATTCCTATAGACCTTTCTGTGTGAGTCAGATTTGTTTATTAAAGTCTTCGACTTTGGGTCGTAGAAAATCTTAGTTGTGGGTGAGATCAGCTAAGGGAATCAAGTGCGTAGTATCCTGTTGGGATCAGAGATGTAAGGAGCGCAACTATACCTTGAATCAGTGTGAGATTTATTGGGGTTCAGCTACAGTCTAGGACGAAGTTAGTTTGTAGTAGGCTAGTGTCTGTAGTATCTTAATACAGCATGGTGTTCTGGACTAGGTCCCGGGTTTTTCTGCATTTGCTGTTTCCTCATTAACAAAACTTCTGGTGTTTGTCTTATTTCTTTTCCGTATTATATTTTTTTTATATATAATTGAAATATCACAAGTTTTTCGTTGAATCGATCAATTGGTAAATCCAACCTTTGTTTGTTGATTGAAATTTATTGATCCTTGAACATTGGTCTTTGGTACCGTTCAAGTTATCTCACTTATATTCAATCGGGCTCGCAAATTATTATTTGTTTGATTGCGGATTGAATTGAGAGATTGAGATATAACTCTTTGATATACTTTTTATAAGATTGAGTCTAACTGTCTAGTTGATTTTCTTGTAAGTATATTGGAGTTAGTCGATACATATTGCTAAGCGAAATATTAGGTGAGGTTGTTAGACCCCCGCTTTTTCAGTTATGATGATTCATGTCAATCTAAAACATAGTATCTTGTGTAACTGATTTCAAATCTCTATTCTTGAGATTTCAATAGGATGTTGTTTCAATTAGTTTTACTTCCTCTTCAAACAGTAGAATCCCTAATGCGAACCAGAAATAGTATCCATTAGTTATTAATTTTCCTTAATCTGGCCATTAAAAATAGTCGCATATATGTCATACACCTATCACTATGGTGACGCAAATATGGTGCTATTAAGTTAAGATCCTGTCGGAGTTTACTCGGATTAAACGTCATTGGGCCTCATGCAGTTCATGTGTCGCACATCCATCAAATAGAAACGCAAAAACTGTGTTATTAAGTTAAGAGCCGTTCGTCTCGGGGTCGCACATTATTTTGAGTGTCGTTAATCAATCTCACAGGAATCGCGTATTCAACGCTACTTTTTGCAAGGAATATTACTAATATTTCTCTAATCAGTCGCACATGTGCCGCGTATTCAGTGGTATTTTGGAAGATAAAAGAGTAAATATGTGGGTGGACAAAACCCTCGATTTTGATTGGTTGACCGAAGAAAATAGTTTAATCTGCGTGCAAAACTCGTTTTGCAGAAATTTTCAGAAGGGTAACTACCTTCAAACTCGGTTAAATCCTGAAAATTGTATGCATTTTAGCCTCATTAAACATCCATTTCAAAACGCTTCAAAAAAAAAAACATCCATTTCAAAAAACTCAATTCATTAAAAGTTCTCACAAAGCCAATATTACAGTTCTAACTGGATTTCTTACAAGAACACTAGTTGCTCAGAAAAGATCCAGTTCATTACAACCGAGATCAACATATGCATTTACAGTACTCTCTGCAAAGAAGACCTAGTTACTAATTGCTAGCATTTACAGCATAACATTAAAATTATCCATTCACACCCTTTTCAAACTCCTAGAAAGAAAAACACCCACACTAACTATAACTACACTGATATAGTTTATCAAGACAACAAAATGAAAACAACTACTTGGACCGTCCGGATTACATCAACTTCACACAAGAACAAGATGATTCTTACCAGCAACAATAAGACCAGACATAAGAACCAAAAAGACTATTTGTTGAAAAACTTGCTAATCATATTTAAGCTTGAAACTATCACAAATTCTCGATCTTTCTGATTCTTTGGAGAACACTAATCAGAATCCTCATCTTCATCATCACTTCCAAAACCTTCTTCCTCAACATAATCTTCTTCATCACTATTGCTAGATGCATCAGACCATACCCATCTGACACATCCTCATCCTACTCAATTTCTTCCTCATCATCTTCCTCATTCGATCTCTGGATTTCCATCAACATCAATGCCCTCTATCTTCTATCCATATAAGTCAATATCTAAACGCTCTCGCATGGTCCTGGTGAAGACTGGAGGATGTGCCTTCTCATACAGATAAATCTCATTACAATCATCCTCATCTCTCTCAGCACGTCTCTTCCTCTTCGTTTCAGTCTCATAATTACTCTCTACATCTTCCTGAAATTCTTTACCAGTTACCTCAGTATCTTCTTGTTCAGAATCACTTTCTGTCTCACTATTTCGCTTATTACAAGTATTTAACCTTGCATGCTTTGTATCTCTCTCTCTCTGTTTATGAGCTTCCCTCGCTAAAATTTTCTCCTTCCAAAAAGCATATTCAACTACATTTTCCTGCCTTCCCCTTGCATACTCATCTTTGCGATTCCGTCGTTGTATTTCTCCTTCAATATAATTTTTCAGATAAATTCACTCTCATGTTTCTAGGGTTGATGCTACTTTTTTGGCATGGTTGTACGCACCAGAAGTATTTTCCATTCTGTAAGGACACTAATTTTCCGATGGGTTTTCCCTATTTTGGTCTAATCTTCTATGAATTACAAATACTTTCACCTAATGCTCTTTTATAATCCTTCTAAAACTGCCATTAATAGCTATTTATGGTGTTGGTTAAACGTCCCATCTCTTGGCTATTAAAGAAAATTCAAAGCCATGCGCACCTTCTCCAGAAATATAATTACTCCATGCAAGCATATTTTTAAAACCTAATTCTAGACGTTTCCTTATTCGATAAACCTCCCAGAATTGCCATTAAGAGGTGCATTTGTAGATCACCTAATTGGCTAATTCTGATTAGTTCATGTGCAGCAGAAACAATTAATTACGTAAAATAAAGTGCACAAGATAATTTGCACTTGAAAAAATACCACCATAACAATGGTGCGGAAATAATTAATCACGTGAAATATAGTGCAAAAGCCAATTTACACTTCAAAACTTGGAGTCCTAGTTACTCTAGGTTAATATTTAAGCTCCTAGTTTTTTGTTCTCAGCTTGGAACAACTAAAAACAAAAATACTTTGACTAAAGATAAGAAATATTAATGGAATATATATAGAAATCCTAGTTTTTTTGCTAAATAAGTCCTAGCTTTTTTGTTCCATTCCGTTTCCAAGTGCGCTAACTCTAGCTCCAATCATATTCCTTACCAAACCAGCTCCACTCCAATTCCAAGTTGAGCATTCTTCAATTCAAGTAACTTCTCAAGGTCTCGATCGGGCATATGCAAATTGACTATCCCAGTACTAAGAAATGATTCCAAAATGAAATATAAACATACCACTATCCCAAAACTAAGTGTAGTACCAGAATATTGCTACAACACTATTCCTGCGATATTAACAACGTTTTTGCGAGCGTCACTGACGATTCTTCAACAACACTTCACGAGCATTGCAGAACAATTAAAAGAAACTGACGATGGAAGAAGTAAAAGAAGAATGTATTGATCATGCGATGACCATCATTCTTGCGATAGGGAATATTGTAATGATCGCGATAAGATTGCAGAGTAGATCCGAATTAAGGGGAAATCTTAGATGTCTTCCACTATATGTTTTCCTATATAAAGAGCACGATAGATCCAGAAAATGATGATGTATTTTTGAGAGCTGAGAGAATTTTGAGGAGTGAGAAACTCCAGAAAGAAAGTTGTACTTCTGAGTTTTGATCTTTCTTGTAAATATTCTTGAAAGTGAATTAATAAAAGTGTTGTTGTTCATCCACAATTATGGCTTAGTTTTCATAGATTCTTGACAAGGGTGTAGTGTAGGAAATCCTGCAACTACATTTTGGCGTCCAGAAACGGGGAGAATCAGTCTAAGAAATCTCAAATTGCAACTTGAAGATTTGAAAAAATTGTTAGAATTGGAGAAATGTCTAGACGGAGAAGAAATACATCAGAACCACCAACAATTGTGAGGAGGAGTAAAAGACTTGCAGGTGAAGGAACATGTGAATTGGAAGAATATTTAAGAATAATATCAGGAAGAAATAGAACAAGAAATGAAGTAGAAAATTCAAATCAACAACCGAATCAACAAGCACAATCGCAAAATAGGGATGTGGATTATGATAGAGTGAGCGTAAACACTTGGAGGTCGGATTCAATGGAAGAAGCAAAAAATCGACAATTAAGAAATGGAGAAGAAGGAGAAAGAAATCAAAGAATGGATGGAGAATTAGTTCATGTGGGACGTGAAAATGGGATAGTAGATGATCTGAGGCAAAGAACACAGGAAGAAAGGAGATTAGAGGCGGAGGAACGTGCGAATCTAACAAGACAAAATCATGAACTAATAATGGAGAATTTGAGGTTACAAAGAAGAAGGTCAAGAAATACTGTAAGATCAAATTCAAGATCATTCAGGGAAGAACCAAGGCGAAATTCCCCAATGAGAAATGTTAGAGAAGAAGTGAAAAATTTAAATGGAGAGCAACGTCATAGGGAAGAAGAGATAATTGGCGATCGTTATAATCTGCGTGACAATAGAAATCAAGAGGGAAGAAACAACCAAATTGAAGAAGAGAATCCAGAGGAAGGTAGGATGATATTGCATGGGCGAGAGAATCAAAGGAATCAAAGAATAATTGAAGAAGAAATTGAAAGATACTAAACCGAACAAGCGCGCCTGGCTTGCGAGAGAGAAAGATTAAGAGCAGAAGTAGAAGAGCAAGAATTTCGAGAGGCAATATGACAAAATAACCATGAAAATCGAGAAAGAAGACGTGCACAAAATCGCTATAATGATAATATTCAAGAGGAGTATGATAGGATACAAAGAAGAATAGAGAGACAACGGAGAGAAATGAGGAGAAATGAAGAAATTCACAGAGAAAAATATAGGCAATTGAGATTTCAAGAGGATGGTGAAAGAGAAAATCGCAGAGAAAGACAAGATGATGATGAAGAAGGAGATACGCAAAATATCACAAGACAAGAAAGACAAGAACGCAGAAGAAGGGAAGCTGCGTTAAAAAGGCCAATGGAACAAAACTCAACTGAGAATGAGAAAATTTTGAGAGAATTAGCAGAAATGCGAGGAATGATAAGAAATAGAAGAGAAGGAGGTAGAAGGCAACTTGATAAAGCTATTGAAGAAGCTGCGAGGACTCCATTTACTCAAGAAGTACAGTTAAGAGGAATACCTCCAAAATGCAATTTACCAGCATTAACAAGCATTTTTGATAGAACTACTTGTGCCGTTCAACACGTTAAAGCTTATGTTAGATGTATGTTACAGTGGGAGAATTATGATGCTGTATTATGCAAGTATTTTGCATCTAGCTTAACTGGCGATGCGTTGAAATGGTTTGATGGATTACCAAAGAATACTATAACTTCTTTTGATCATTTACAAGCTACATTCTTAGGAGCGTATATCAGCAATAATTCATCACGGCCGGGCATTGAAGATGTGTTTGGGCTAAAACAGAGAGTTAGCGAGAGTTTGAAGCACTTAACTATAAGATGGAAATCAATGTGCAGCGAAATGGCTGGAAGAGTGGATGAAAGATACCTGATCTTATCCTTCATTAATGCAATGTTTGCGACTAATTTGCTGTACATTCAAATTTTCAGAATCAAAAATACAATTACCATGACAGAATTGCGAGAGATACAGGAAGAATATATTACTTTGGAGGAGAAACAAAATGAGATGGAATCATATCCAATTGTGAACACCAGCTCGCTAGCGGCAAATGGAAGTTTGCTCCCTAAAATAATAAATAATGTAGCGAGCACCTCGCAACCACAATAGGAGAAAGTGGTCATTGATAACCAACAAAAATTAGTGGCGATGGGCAGTCGAGATCAGGAAGAATATGAAAGGGAGAAGAATTATTATAATCGCGGTGGTAATAATAAGATTCAAAGACTCGATCAATCTCAAGAGACTTATGGTGGACAAAGGCAGAATAATTTTAAAGGACAAGGTAATCAGAGGATAATCTGGGAAGAAATTAAGATGCCTGCTCTCAATACTAGTATAGAAAAGATTTGGGAAGCTATCATTTTAATGGAAAATATACCTTCTCCGTGGAACATGGGAAAAGAACCCCATCCAAACAATCAAAGTCAAGAATTCTGTCCTTATCATCATTTTCATGGTCACACAGTAAACGATTGTAGGAATGTGAAGAGAATAATTTTGAGGATGATTGATCAGGGAAAGTTAAATCATTTTCTAGTAGGACATCCACAATCTCAGCAATTACCGCCAGCACCAGAAACTCGCAGAGTGAATGTTGTAAAAGGAGCGGAAACATTTGTAATAGAAGTTGGAGCCAAAGCAAAGAATTTGTTTTGTAATTCTATTGTACATTCACGCAAAACTATAGAGGACTTCCATGATAATATCTTAAGCAGGGTCTTCGCGAGATACACAGATGGAAGAGAGATATTGAATATCGCGATTTCCTCGCCGTTAGAGGAGTGGCAGAAGCAAACTCTATCTTTCACTGCGCAAGATGTACCTGAGGTTGGTGAGTAGCACGATAATCCACTAGTCGTACGATTAGAGATTAATCCAAAACAAATGCAAGAAGAAGATGAAGAGAATGATAGTAAAGTTGAAGATTCTTGGGCCATCAACAAAGTCTTAATAGATACAGGGAGTTCTGTTGATATCTTATTTTATCATACCTTTAAAACCATGGGAGGAAGAGACGAAGATCTAATTCCGTTAACATACAAAATTTATGGTTTTAATGGCACAGCTAACAAACCAAAGGGGGAAATTGAGATGCAGATATCGTTGAAAGGAATATCTTCAAAAATCTTATTCTGTGTTGTGGACATCGAATCACCTTACAATGCCTTGATAGGACGACCCTGGTTACACGTTATATTGGGTGTAGCATCTACTTATCACCAGTGTATCAAATTTTCTTATCCAAAAGGTGTCGAAATTATTAAAGGAGATTGGGGAGAAAGCAAGAAATGTTATGAAATCGATATGAAGTCTTGCAAAGAAAGAGCTGAAAAGAATGGCAATTGGAAGTGCAAAATTAAGCAGCGACAGAAATGTGAAAGGTTAATGATTGATGCAATAGAACGAAAAGAAGATGTGAAAGATGATGACGAGCGTCTCGCAGAAAAGGAAACAACAACAAAACGTAGCAGAAAAGCAGAATCAGAAAATAGTAAGTAAAGAGGTAAAATGATGAACTTCAGAGAACTCTGCGAATAATTTATTTGAAAAATATGTAATTGAACAAGATATTATGCTTGAAAGAATCGCAAAACTTTACCAAAATGATCAAAGGTATGAAATTCTATCAGAGTTACAATACTCGCGAGAAACACGAATAAAATTTCGCAAAGATTAAAAGAATGGGACGAACCTTTATGGCGTGCACCCTAGTTAGCGAATAAAATTTCGTAAGAGGCAAATGTGAGACCTAATAGCGAGTCATATGAGGGGGTATCTCTTGACATGACTCAGCGATAAGGTTATACCGCTGCTGGAACTTGAGTCATGCAGACAATGGGGGTTAAAGAAAACCTATCCGGGAGAGGGATCTTGGATTTCCAACTATATATGGTTATACCTTGGTTGGACGACTGAGAGTCTCTTCCAAGAAGTGCAAAGTATGACCAAGGCGCCGAGGTACACGGTTGAGCCAAGGGTGCCCGGAACGTACGAAACTCTCTTGCCATCCTTGGTAAGTCTTGGCTACAATGCACTTGGCCTGAAGAAAACCCCAACTAGGGTACAGTCTTGTAACTATAAGCCATATAGGCATAAAGGACAAGAGGCTGCGAACACAACTGGTTGTTGGCAAATCCGGATGGGGGGAGCTAGTCTTGTATGGACGATGTGCCCTCCTTGAAGGGGCAACCAGGGGGAAGATAAGGGCGGCACCCTCCATTAGGGAGCTGATAAGTGTCTTAAGACGACAATGTCATGGGGCTTTATGATCGCAAGAACATTTAGGCCTGTCATATTGTCGCATAACGTAAATGATGCAGAGGCAACAAGCCACGAGAAAAATGTTAAGATGAGATCAATGGGTTTTTACATGAAAGTGTAAAGACGTCCTGCGATTTCATCGCAAGACGATAATATCACAAGGCTTTGATCTTGCGAGAGAACTTAGACTTGTCATATTATCGCAATATAATCAAAGAAGAAAGTTAAGGCAAGATCAATGGGTAATACATGCAAATGTAAAGACGTCCTGCGATTTTGTCGCAGAAAGAAGAAGCGTGGCAAAATAAGACCTTTAATTAGGAAGGCACAATAAGACCACAAGATTACTGTGATAATACTCGCAGATGTTATAAGAATTGTGATTTCACGCAACTATTATTGGACGGTAAGATCGCCAATATTAAGGTAAAATTTTGATTTTGATTTAATCTTTAATCAATTTTTATATTGCAGATAAATAATAGAGGCAAGTATGGGAATACATGAGAATGATGAAATTATTATTCATCTATCATATAAAAATTGCATAGATACAAGCACGCAGATAATTAAAAGAATAATAGTTATATTGATTGATTAACTTGCAGAAAAAGAACATTTTCGATTCTTACAAGCGAGAAACAAAAGAGGCAAAAGAAATTTACAAATTAACGGCAATATTACAGAAAAATGAGAAAGAAAAAGAAGAACTAGTTAGATCCATCGCGATCCTCCTTATCAGACTTCTCTTCATCGCCAAATTCTTCCTCTTTATCATTATCATCATTATTTTCTTCTCCACTAGACCTTTCACCTTCGTCATCACTATCATTTTCATCCTCATCAGAATTTTCAGCCTCACTATCAGAAATGTCAAGACTTGAAATCACTGCGGGTAATTCTTTCGCAAGATCAGGGTATATAGAAGGAGAAATTCCATGGTCATCGTAGACCAATTTAACAGAATCATTGCGAACGACAATGAGAGATCTATTGAAGTTCGCGTTGGTGATGCCAAACTGCTTCTTCAGTTGTGAATATTTGTAATTGCGAGCAGCAAGGGTATTCACGAGCTGATCCTTCTCTTGTTCAAGCTCCTTGATCCTTTCAAGATAACCTTTTTCAGCTTCTACAAGAATATAAAAACAAGTTAGAAATTTTATAAAAGAGAATAATGAAAACAAGAAATTAGCGAGAAGAAGAGTAGCCAATAACCTTCTCTGTTAGAAATCATATCTCTAATTAGAGCCGCCTGTTCGACTTGAAGGCTAACATTTACACCTAAATCATTTTTGGCATTGTCAAGAACCTTCGCAGCCCAGGAAAACTCGTCATCGCTATTAATAAGGATACGAGATCGAATTTGAGTCTCCTTCGCAAGAAGATCTTCATTCTCGCGGATAAGTTTATCTCTAACCTTTTGAACTTCAAGGAGAGTTTTATGAAAATCTGCTAAGGTTTTAGCTCCCTTTTTTATGGCGAGATCCTTCTCGTCAATAAGATTGCTATTATTCTGCCTTAATTTATCTATTTCTTTCTTTGAATCAAAATAAAGGCGTCAATATTTGCCAGTCAAGCCTAAATTGAATCTGTGTTCAAGTTTTAAGAGATTAAACTTAGACCTAAGTTCATTTATGGAGAGGGAGTTAATCTTATCATCTGAGAAGTTACTTAAGGAATTATTATGACTAGCGAGGAGAGTATGATCATCTATAGGTTCAGGAAAAGTTTGAAAGATTATAGCCTCGTCAGTAAGACCATAAACATCTGCAAGTTAAAAGTGATTGCTTGAATAAGCTGCGACAAAATAAAAGGAATTAAGAGAGAAGGGAAATCAGTCATACCATAAAGTTGTTGGTTAGATTTATCGAGATTAGCGATCTTTTGCTTATCAACGGTAGCTTCCGCCTCCATCTGTTGATTCTTCTTGCGAAGTTCAATAACTTCAAACTCTAGTTTTTCTTTATCTTGGCCAGCTCTAGCAGCTTTCTCTTCAGCGTAGAAGCATCTTTTGTCTAAATCAGAAGCAACAGCAAAAGAAGCTCTTCTAACCTACGAAGAAGAAAAACAAATTAAAATATAGCGGTGAAGAAAAATAAACAAACTAAGGAAATGAAAACATACCAAAGCACTAAGAGAATTAAAGAGATTGGGAGTCAGTGATCTAGAGATTCCTTGGAGAGAATCATTATCTACTAAGATAGGAGCATCGCAAACTTTAGCGAGAGCTTGAGATATCTTTTCAATAACTTCATCCTCTCCATTAGAGGTCATGCTATGGGAAATATCTCTAAAAATTCTGGACAGATGAATCATTGAGGAATCAGAAGAAGAAGAATTTCTTATTGAAGGAAAACCACCAGCATTCAAATCCTCGTCAAAACCAGCACTTGGATTCCCCGGAATTAATGGAGGAGTTGAAGAAGAAGAAGGTTGAGTTTTTCTTTTCTTTAGCGGAGGATTTCTAGATTCATCATTGCAAGGGGCAGAAGATCTTCCCCTAGAAGAAGTAGTAGACTTCTCCTTTACATGTTTCCCAGATGGTTCCTTTGAAGAATTATCCATGATATTTGCAGGAGGCAATGGTTCTAACTCTTCGATTTCCTGCGAGCATAGATAAAGATAAGAAATAGGGGCAACAATATATTGTAAAAACTTATAAAGAAATATTTCTTACTTCATCTGTGAAAGACATCAAAGCCGTGCGAATCTTTGGGTTTCCTAAGAGCTTTATAACGAGTTTCATCCTATCAACTGAGAAAAACAAAATAGTTAGCGAGAATATAAAGAAGACATTGGCGAGAATATAAAGAAGATGATAAACGTTAATAATATGAAAAATTGAGAGAATATACTTCTTTAGTTCTCTCGGACAGTTGAAGACCCAGGGTTGATATTCAGCGAGATTCTCGGGAAGTTCGCGAGAACCAGATATATAAGGACCTTCAAGACTTAATGGGAAGATGAACCACTTATCATCGCTAGAATGACGAGGACCTTGGTTAGTAGATGTATGAAAGTCAATATCCATCATAAGAGCATTATCACCAGTGACCTTCTCTTTCTTCAAACGAACACCCCAACATGTATTATCCCTCTTCATAGGGATAATCCTATAGTTTACAAAGAAGTTGTCCACAGTATAATCGCAAGAAACAATGGGTACATCTGTGAACAAAGGATTCTTTGGAGCCTTGGGGTAGCGAGTTCCTTTACCAGCGCCACGAGAAGCATATTCAAGTAGTAATCTGATGCAGTCCCCACCCAATTGGTATATTTCTCGTGAGAATCTCTCGTCAGAGATTATTTGATAAAACATCGGGAGCTCAGGATCATAAAGAGGGATGGGAAGACCAGCTTCAAGTTGTCCTAACGATACTACGATTTTTTCGTGAGAACATTGATCATCAGTGAACAGTTTAAGAGAAAGTTCTGATTTAGAATCTTGATCTGGAATTAAAGACAAATTAAAACCTTTAGTTCTAAGTCTCTCGCGCATTTTATTGAAGGCCTTCAAATTTTTAGCACTAGCAGCAACCATTTTGAGTATGGGAATGAAGGAAAAAGTTGAAAAGAAGAAATAAATCACAGCGGTTATAGAAGCGTAATTTGCGGAAGAATAGTGAAAATTGCAGAGAGAATATGGAGAGAAAGAAGAAAAAATTAAAAGAGAAAAGAAGAGGAATGAGAGGAGTATTTATAGAAGAAGAAAATTCTCGAAAAGGATGAAGGAAATTAATGCAAAGGAAAGACGTGGATGGTCAGATCGCAGTGGTTACAGAAGACGTGTCAAAAATTTATTGGTGGAAAGAAACTCGTGAAAACAGCTGGCGAAGGACGTATAAACGTGTCAGAATGGGAAAGCATAAAAGATAAGCGATTATGGCATTCTTAATTCTCATGATCTTCTCTTCTTCACAGAAAGACATGAGAAGAGGCAAGATATAGTACCAGAATATCGCTACAACACTATTCCTGCGATATTAACAACGTTTCTGCGAGCGTCACTGACAATTCTTCAATAACGCTTCACGAGCGTTGCAGAAAAATTAAAAGAAACTGACGATGGAAGAAGTAAAAGAAGAATGTGTTGATCCTGCGATGACCATCATTCTTGCGATAGGGAATATTGTAACGATCGCGATAAGATTGCAGAGTAGATCCGAATTAAGGGGAAATCTTAGCTATCTTCCACTATATGTTTTCCTATATAAAGAGCACGATAGATCCAGAAAATGATGATGTATTTTTGAGAGCTGAGAGAATTTTGAGGAGAGAGAAACTCCAGAAAGAAAGTTGTACTTCTGAGTTTTGATCTTTCTTGTAAATCTTCATGAAAGTGAATTAATAAAAGTGTTTTTGTTCATCCAAAATTATGGCTTAGTTTTCATAGATTCTTGACAAGGGTGTAGTGTAGGAAATCCTGCAACTACACTAAGAAAAATGAAGCTACTAAAATTTGACACATATCCTAAATAAAAATGTGAAGATATTCCATAAATCGTATAGCTTTCTCAAATCCAAATTATTGCTGGAACAATATCAACCCAATTAATTATCAGTTACCCATTCAACCAAAAAATTCTCAGAAAATGAATTTTGAGATATCCCAACAATTTCTAGCACGAATCCACAATTCTCTCATAGGGTAATGACCATCAATCTAAATATTAGGTGCATCCTTTTGCCATTGCCTGATTTCTTCACCATATTTCTCTATCCCTTCATTTTTCAAAAGTCCCTAAATGTTCCCCAATTTTAAAGCATTTGACTTAGACCAAGTCTCAAACAAATAAAGATTGATATCCCCGTAAACTAAATTCGGAAATCATTGCCCCTTTTCGAGCATCCCACATAATCTTAGACATACTCTTCGATAGATTTAATATGCACAAATTAAGAATTTATACTCTCTCCGTTCCTTTTTAATAGGCTGGTTTTGTTTTTAGAGAAATTCAAGGAAATTAAGAGAACTCTTCATTGAAAGTGGTTCTCATGACACTTGTCAATAAAAGAAGTGAAGTGAAATGGTCCCCATGACACTTGTCAGCAAAAAAGTAAAGTGAAATGGTCCCCATAACACTTGTCATCAAAAGAAGTTAAGAGAAAATTGGTCCCAGAAAATTAAAGTAACATTTGACTTCCCCAATTAGGAAACCAGCCTAATTTTTTGAAACATTTATTTATAGAAACCAGCCTATTAAAAAGGAATGGAGGGAGTATATTTAAGCAACCATGGATCTTTAAATCCTACACAAATTAAGATACCAAAACCATGTTTTGAAACAAACCCTAAAAATCTACCCAATATCTGTGAATTAACATACCCTAAAACTCTACCCAATATCTGTGAATTAACATACTCGAACATCCCAAAGAATAGAAGTTCAGAAAATCGTACCTTCCAATCTTAACTTCAAGGGCTTTAAAGCAAACCCAACCTCCATAATACCACATGGACTTGAAATCAGTTCGAATTTTGTTCAAAAATCTTCTCAATTAACGGCAGCAACATGATCGACTGATTTTTCCATGTTCTCTGGGCAAGAAGAAATAAAAAAAATACGAATGCAGAAGAAAAAATAAGCTAATTTTAAAAAGTATGGGATTCTGAGAAATTTTTCCGCAGAAAATGGTGCGCCCGTGAAGTTTTCTGACCGTGGTTTTGACACTGAAAAAAATTTGAAAAATGGGTTTTACAGTAGTTTTCACTAACAAACTAGATTGTGTGCTCGTGCTACGCACCGAGCGGACCCGAAAACCATATGTTGATGGTGTTCTTTAGTTTAGGGTTAAAATCGTAAAACGCTAAACCCTAGCAGACATTTAAAACAAGCATTTACTAGGCGCATTAATAAAAGCTATTAATACATCCCTAATAATTACTAGGGTATATTTTTTCAAATTATTGTTACGGCAAACCAAACCCTAATTCCCCCGCGTGCCAATGGAAAATCATGCCAGCCACGCCTAGCCCAAGATAGCCGCTCCATGCCAGTCGCACTGTGCCATTGCCCTAGCTATGCTAGCCGCATCTTGTGTACCAATGGAAAATCATGCTAGCCACACCCTACCGCGCCAAAGCATGCCAACCATGCTAGACGCACCCCGCGTGCCAATGACGAATCATGCCAGCCACGCCTAGCCCAAGCTATTCGTGCCATTCCAATGGCACCGTGCCATGGCCCTAGCTATGCTAGCCGCATCTCGTGTGCCAATGGCAAATAATTCCAGCCACACCCTACCGCGCCAAAGCATGCCAACCATGCTAGCCGCACCCGCGTGCCAATGGAGAATCATGCCAGCCACGCCTAGCCTAAGCTAGCCGCGCTTTGCCAATCACACTGTGCCATGACCCTAGATATGCTAGCCGCATGTCGTGTGCCTGTAGGATCAGAATATTGTCACAATAATATTCCTGCGAAATAAACAGTAGTTCTGCGATATATCAATGATATTCTGCGATACATCTCAAAGTGACGTAAGGAATGACGTATCAGATGAAAACGACAGAAACATGAGAAAAGTGTGACATTTCTGCGACGAACCAATAAAACCAGCGAATGATTAAGGTGGTGTTAACTGCGATTTATCGCAAAAACTCAGATCCGAAATTAAAGGGAATCTTAACTGTAAATGAGTTGTCATGAGCTGTAATCCATTATGTAAATGTCTATATAAAGGAAATGAATAGTTCTATAGAGGGGATGAAATTTTTGAGTGCTAAGAAAGTTTTTAGGAGAGAGAAAATCTTTATCAAGTGTTTTGTGTTCTTGATCTTTGTAAAATTCCTTAAGATCATATTAATGAAAAAGTGCCTTTAATCTTCTAGTTATGTCATAAATATTGATAAATTCTTGAATAGGGTGTAGTATGGGAATTCCTGCAACTACAGTGCCAATGGAAAATCATGTCAGCCACACCCTACCGTGACAAAGCATGCCAACCATGCTAGCCGCACCCCGCGTGCCAATGGAAAATTATGCCAGCCACCCCTAGCCCAAGCTATCCGCGTCATGCCAATCGTACCGTGCCATGGCCCTAGCTATGTTAGCCGCATCTCATGTGCCAATGTAAAATCATGCCAGCCACACCCTACCGCGCAAAAGCATGCCAACCATGCTAGCCGCACCCCATGTGCCAATGGAGAATCATGCCAGCCACGCCTAGCCCAAGCTAGCCATGCCATGCCAATCACACCGTTCCATTGCCCTAGCTATGCTAGCCGCATCTCGTGTGCCAATGGAAAATCATGCCATCCACACCCTACCGTGCCAAAGCATGCCAACCATGCTAGCCGCACCCCGCGTGCCAATGGAAAATCATGCCAGCCACGCCTAGCCCAAGCTAGTCGCGCCATGCCAATTGCACCATGTCATGGCCCTAACTATGCTAGACGCGCCATGCCAATCAAACCATGACATAGCCCTAGCCATGCTAGCCACGTCTCGTGTGCCAATGACAAATCATGCCAGCCACACCTAGCCTGAGCTAGTCGCGCCATGCCTTAGCCCTAGCCACGCCATGCACTCATGGAAAACCTTTGGCCCCATATGCCAAACCACACCAAGGCATGCCATGCTACTCCAAGGCATGCCATGATAGCCTGTCCATGCCACCGTCCCTCATGAAATCTTCTTGAGTTTTGCTTTCAGGCTGTTTTTCCCTCTCGAACGAGTTCAAAACCTAAATCTGCCCTCGTGTGGAGATAGGAAATTCTTTTCCGGTTGATTTGAGGGGCGGACTATCAAAATCCGAGTCCGTACTAGAATTCTGTAGCGGTTCTAGTGAAGGGAACCAATTAGGGTTTCTAAACCAAATTGAAGCCAGGCGCCCATCAACGGTTGCCCTTCAATCCCATGAGCAAATCCTGGCCGTATACAGTCTCCTCATGACTTTAGACCTAGCTTGGTCACGTACCTAGCCAATCTATCCTCGCCATGGCCCCTCATGCCGCGCCACTATACTGGCCTTCCCCATGCGGCAACCAAATTGAAGCCAGGCGCCCATCCATGGTTTCGCTTCAATCCCAAGAGCAAATCCTGGCCGTATAAAGTCTCCTCATGACTTTAGCCCTAGATTGGTCACGTACCTAGACAAGATAACCGCTCCATGCCTCGCCATGGCCCCTCATGCCGCGCCACCATACTGGCCTTCCCCATGCGGCAACCAAATTGAAGCCAGGCGCCCATCCACGGTTGCCCTTCAATCCCAGGAGCAAATCCAGGCCGTAAAAAGTCTCCTCATGACTTTATCCCTAGCTTGGTCACATACCTAGCCAAGCTAGCCGCGCCATGCCTCGCCATGGCCCCTCATGCCGCTCCACCATACTGGACTTTCCCATGCGACTACAAAATTGAATCCAGACGCCCATCAACGGTTGCCCTTCAATCCCAGGAGCAAATCTTGGCCGTCTAAAAGTTCCCTCACGACCTTAGACCCGAAACCATAGCTTGGTCGCGCACCTAGTCTAGGATAGTCATGCCATGCTCCCATGGAAAACCCTTGGATCCTCACGCCAAGTCTAAACACACCCTGGTGTGCCACCCTGTTGGATCTTACTACACGGCTACCAAAACAAAGGTGTGCAACGATCAACGTTTGCCCCTCCTCTCAAGATGAAACATCTCGACCGTCGAAGGTCACCTGGCTAGCAAGTTCCCCAAAATCAACTTACCAAGCCACAACAACGTTTTACATGTTTTCCAAAAAAATTTGAGACATCAACTGTGACGGACTGGAAAATTACGCCTTCGGCGCGTCGCCCCGCAGGCCGTAACTCCCCCGGTGCGCCACGATGATGTTGCTATGATCCGGGCCTCATCCCCAGGAAAATGGACACTCATTTTACCTTGCAAGCATGCTCGTGGAGCATGATGCAGCTAACTTAAGCTTACATACCTTTCCAACTTACCCTTGTTCTGCAAAAGGGTTCAAGGCCATAAGGCCAATGCCAGTGCAGTTCGCATGCATCTTTGGATTTGCCTCAACGTAGGGAAGTCATCACTGAATTTCCTAGCTAACTGAGCAACCATCATACTGCCGTGTCTTATCCAGACTTAAGGCATAAGCCGTGGACTTAGGCATAGGCCGCACCAAGCCCTTTCCATTTCCCACGTCACCTCGCTTACCAACTCTTTATAACTTGATAGAAAGTATGAGCATCCAATTACTAGCATGCAACTTAGCCTCATCAAGTATGGAAACAATCATCTCTTGCTTCGAGATACCGATCTTAGATGATATGAGGGGCCAACGTGCTGGACCGGAAATGCTACAACTCATTGCGGCTGCCTACGTATCCTTCCCTACTCTAAAGGAATCAAGCACAGACCGTAGTTCATCATCGAAGGTACAAGCAACTTATTCCAACTCGTTTGCTAGTCCATAGCCTAGCAAAATTAGTAATGGCATGGTCCGTAGACCATTCCGTCAAAGATGCACAATGATTATGTATCATCGGGTCCGCGCCGTGGCATAGTGATGCCTAAGCATCAAATGCCCTCTCTCAAGGCTACACAACTATAAATGAGCCTTAAGCATCATTTATACACTTCCGGCTACGCTATGAAGCTCACTTGGTGCATAGTCCGCATATGCACCTTCAACCAACTACCCTTCCCTATATATGTCTTAATGGAATTTCTAAAAGTATGGAAAGAAGACCAAAAATCTTTCATCAACTCCCTGCAATCTTTGCATTTCACTGTTCATCACAATGATTGCGCATTGCTTCGCAATAATTGCGTTCCACTGTTCTACTGTTTATCGCAATCTTTGCGTGCAATAATTGCGCTTGCGCAACATTCGTTCGACCAGCCCTCTCTGGCCTTATGCATCATGATGATGTAACATTGGACTTTTGCCAATATTCCCTCGCGATATGCCTTACTTGGCACCAAACATTAGCCCTTGGCCAAACGCATCCTTTGACACGAGAATTGGCTCTTGGCCAAATGTCAAACGCAATGCGCCATTTTGGCGCGATATTGGCCTTAAGCCAATCTACCTCTTACCAACCAACGGAAGCTTTGGATGAAGCTTCATCTCAGGCCATGGCACATCTTTCAGCATGAGCCATGCTAAAAATACGGGGTGTTACACTCTTCACCCCTTTAAAGAATTTCGTCCCCGAAATTCAAAACAAAAACTATTGTGGACAATCTCTTCGGTTTGGATTTCCTGAGAAAAAATCCCATACCAGATGCTCAGAAATCACAGGTTTCTTCAAGTTTTCATGAACAACAATTTAGACCTTCTGAGCAAATATCCCATACTACCTACCCAGGAATCCAAAAGTGTCCACAACGATACCAAGAATCGCAATTGGCCAGTGCCAAGAGGATAACTCGACAAGGTATCCTAGATAGCAGCCCATACTACCACCCAGGAATCCCTAAGGTTCACAAGTTGAAAGATGTCATCTGAATGACAAGATTTTAACACTATACTGTGTGGAACAGTTTTCCAATTGCCCACCGTCCCTGACGGTCATCCAGGTTGCCACTCGTAAGTGGGATGCTAGCCGGGCCTGACAACGCACACCCTTGGATAGTTCCAACGTGTGGGGATGATCAGTCCCATTGTCTACCCACCGTCCCTGACGGTCTTCCGGATATCCACTCGTAAGTGGTGTGCCACTTAGGCCAGGAAAACTCACAGTACATGGACAAGCTCAACTCGATTTGCACAGTAACTGGCGAAGAAGTTACAACTCTTTCCCGCGCAGAAGTTGGCCTACTCTCCAACTTTAAGTTTTCCCTTAAGGAAAATAGTTGTGGACAAGTCCACTCCACACAAGTCCCTAGTGTTTTCTCAGAACTTGCTCTCATACCAACTGTGACGGACCGGAAAATTACGCCTTCGACGCGTCACCCCGCAGGTCGTAACTCCCCCGGTGCGCTACGATGATGCGCTACGATGATGTTGCTACGATCCAGGCCTCATCCCCAGGCAAATGCACGCTCATTTTCCCTTGCAAGCATGCTCATGGAGCATGATGCAGCTAACTTAAGCTTCCACACCTTTCCAACTTACCCTTATTCTGCAAAAGGGTTCAAGGCCAGTGCAGTTCGCATGCATATCTGGATTTGCCTCATCATAGGGAATTCATCACTGAATTTCCTAGATAGCTGAGAAACCGTCATACTTCCGTGTCTTGTCCAGACTTAAGGCATAATCCATGGACTTAGGCATAGGCCGCACCAAGCCCTTGCCATTTCCCATGTCACCTCGCTTACCAACTCTTTATAACTTGATAGGAAGTATGAGAATCCACTTACTAGAATGCAACTTAGCCTCATCAAGTCTGGCCACAATCATCTCTTGCTTCGAGCTACCGAGCTTAGATGATATGAGGGGCCAACGTGCTATACCGGCAATGCTGTAACTCATTGCGGCTGCCTACGTATCCTTTCCTACTCTAAAGGAATCAAGCACAGACCGTAGTTCATCCTCGAAGGTACAAACAACTTATTCCAACTCGTTTGCTAGGCCATAGCCTATCAAAATTAGTAATGGCATGGTCCGTAGGCCATTCCGTCAAAGATGCACAATGATTATGCATCATCGGGTCCGCGCTGTGGCATAGTGATGCCTAAGCATCAAATTCCCTCTCTCAAGGCTACACAACTATAAATGAGCCTTAGGCATCATTTATACACTTCCGGCTACGCTATGAAGCTCACTTGGTGCATAGTCCGCATATGAACCTTCAACCAACTACCCTTCCCTATATATGTCTTAATGGAATTTCTACAAGTATGGAAAGAAGACCAAAAATCTTTCATCAACTCCCCGTAATCTTTGCGTTTCACTGTTCATCGCAATGATTGTGCACTGCTTCGTAATAATTGCGTTCCACTGTTCATCGTAATCTTTGCATGCAATGATTGCGCTTGCGCAACATTCATTTGGCCAGCCCTCTCTGGCCTTATGCATCATGATGATACAATATTGGACTTTTGCCAATATGCCCTCGCGATATGCCTTACTTGGAACCAAACATTGGCCCTTGGCCAAACGCATCCTTTGACACGAGAATTGGCTCTTGGCCTTAAGCCATTTTGGCGCGATATTGGCCTTAATCCAATCTACCTCTTACCAACCAACGGAAGCTTTGGATGAAGCTTCATCTCAGGCCATGGCGCATCTTTCAGCATGCGCCATGCTAAAAATACGGGGTGTTACATCAACACAAACAGGGGGATTTTTTTTGGGTATTGGTTTGGTGGTATACAACGTGCGTCGTACACTACGCCCCTTATAAGGAAGTGTCATAAGGGTGAGGCACCTAGTAAATATGGGAGTTATGTGGGAAACGTTCATGGGACATAAATCCGTGAGTTAACAAACTTTATGGACATCAATTCCATAACGTTAACAGTTTCATGAAAATCAATTTCATGCGTTAGCCACTTTATGAGACATCAAATCCATGCATACGGTTACCACCTCCTCCAATTTAATCTTCACTCCTTAATGAGACCAGAGTACGTTTCTACTACAACTTGTATAAATAGGTCTCACCTATTTTCATTCCAAAAAACAAGTTCATTCGGACAAGAGAACACTCATAATAATTACCTGCTAGCTCCCTCATGAGCTCTTGTACTTTTATGAAAACAAGTTGTAGAAACCCAATTGCTCTTCCAGAATAAACTATTCTGGTCTCACACTCTCCTTTCTTCCCTCCCCAAAACCAACCCATTCTCCTCCTTTTTGTGACCGAAGCAAGTCTGGAACGGCCATTTCTTGGTGTAGGCAGGACTTGCACAGATTGATCTCTCAAACCTAAAAGTGCTTAACGTGCAGCACATTTGTTTAGGGTTTAAACCAGTTTCTCACTCACCTACCGAATTTACCGAAATCGGCAGAAGCTATTTTCACCCATAAACAATTGGCGACCACGGCGGGAGGATTGATCTATCGGTTACAATGTCAATTTTCGACTGTCAATCTCATTTTTCGACCCAGGTGTCAAGATGGTAGGAGAAGGAGACTCACTCTTACTCAGTCACTCGACGACTCGATGATCAGTCAAGACACAACAAGGATGGATGGGGACTCCCCAAGGGTTAGAAGCAAAATGGTCTGCCCAGGGATTGATGGCTCAGTCATTATATAACTCAGCAACGATTCGGAACACTGAGGACTTCCCTCAGCCATGTTTTTCGAAAAAATTGGTCCTTCGCACGGAAAGTTTATTTTCATCAGAAGACCTGAGAAACCAAGTAAGTCTTATTCTGGAAAAATACGTGGTCTACTTTTTCAAGTTTGATAAAACCTATAATCATATTTCATCCCGTATCATCTACCAACACACAGTTCCATGGCCTACTTGGGATGTGTGCATCACTTTCATTCACAACCATTTCAATTCTAAAACATTTATCCAAAAATATATAATCAAAAATTGTCAAGGTAAATTTTGTCCATCAACCCCAGAAAACCAGAAAATCAAAAACCCGGCGTATCCTTTGCCTTTCAAAAAAAAAAACCTAAAGGTAAGAGGTCTAGAAGATAGATATACAGTCAAGGAAAGTTTTCCAACAATGGCTTGCTCCTCTTGGAAAAGGCCTCCTTTGTGATATGGAGGGCTGCCCTTTTCAATTTCAATCGCCGACGCAATTTCTTGAATTCTGCTTCCTGCTTCTTCACCGTATCCATGGATGGACCTTCGACTGTTTCTCCCAGCAACCTTTCAGAAGCAGAGAGACCTTCAATTAACCAAGGAATGTTGAATTCGAAGCCCATGCACATGTCACGATGGAACTTCCAGCTCGAGATTGCATCCTCAGAAACCATATAACCAGTCATGTTGCATATCTCATCAATCGAAGAAAAGGCCTCCTCCACACGCTTGACCAACGCATGTCGACTGGTGATCTTCTTAGTCGTGGAGATATGACCATAGTTCTCCCAGATCTTGGTGTATAATGTCACATATCTAGCCGGCACGCTGAAGCCTCCAATTAGCACATGGCCTGGGAAAGGGAAAGGGACCAAGTATGGAGGGTCAAAGATGGCGCCTGCAACTGAACCAATAACTGGCAGGAAATCCCTAACTACAATTTCACCCCCTGAAGCGCCCTCCTCCACCTGAGTCGCGGCGGCGCTCTCAAGACAATGAATCTCCATGTTCAAATTGTTGGCTGGTGCAGTTTCTGCAGTAGGAAACATGTTTACGTCTTCGCTCTGGTGGTCTTCCCCTTCAAGATCATCCTCAAGAGTCGTTTCCTCCTAAAAAAATCAAGATTTAGTTTACTGCAAAAAAAAAAAATATGGAGGGGACTCACCGATTCAGTTTCAGATTGACCAGACGAAGATTCAACACTGCTATCGGAAGAATTGCTCTCACCACCACCAGACTCGGAACTTTCATCCTTCTCAGATTCTTTATCACTTTTTCGCTATCGCAATCTTCTATCTCGAAAAGCGATGTTTTCTGGATGCTTGCAAGTCTGGCAAAGGCGTTTGTGTTGCTGAAACCCTGGACGAAAATAAAAAGACGCCTTCTCAATTTTTTTTTTGAAATAAACAGAGAAAAGGGGAAGGGAATATAAACGATCCAAGCTAAGTCGAGAAGAGAACCACACATACCCGCAAATTGGATGAACTAAAAGACGGCAAAGCCGTGGGATCCGACTGGAAACCGCATGCAAGATTCTTAGATATTCACTCCTTCACTTGGGGACTGTCCATGTCTGGACCAACAGATTTTCTTTTGGTCGAAGAGATATCCCTCAACAACGGATGTTTCGCTAAAACCTCGACGGAAGGCCTACCACATGTATTCTTCACCACAGACTTCACAAATTCCTGGATAATAATGAATTCATCCTGCCAAAACGCGTTATATTTGGAGGTCGTTGATGGACTCCGCTCCCCGAGAAAAGGCAGACTTTTACCCGGAACAAGAACACTAACATCAAGAACAGTCTACAACAGAGTTTCTTGAACAACCGGCTGGCAAGCAAGTGGGACCCCTTGGTCAAAACCCATATCCCGAGCAGCCCTATCAATCTTATAAGAAATCGCTCTGCAAGCCCCTCGGAAAAAAAGGCACGTGACCAGGTGTACAGCTGAGCATGAACACCATCTCTCCAATGCTCAAACCCTCATCATCAGTAGACAAAGACATGTTTGAAATGGGAGCGAAGGTACTAACCTGAGTTATGGACGCATGCACCAGAGCCCATGGACGAAAATTAACCGCATACCAGTTGACAAGAAACTTAATCAATTTCGGACTGGTTTTTCGGCGCTTATTCGACCAACGCAGTATTTGATAGGCTTATAAAGATACCTACTACTATGTATAAACTGCAAGTGCACAGTGTCGAAAAGCAACACAGGGCAAGCACAGGTCGAACCACAGATACTTGGAGAGTATAGAAGTTGATTCTAAATCCTTACTTAGAACTGATTCAGAGAGTAACCAAAAGGGGTTTGATTTTTTCGATACGACGAGATATTGGCAAAGACTTACACAGAAAGTAATTTGAATTAAAATATGCAATTAAATCAAGGTGTAAATACTGAGAGTATAGATACTAGGGTATTCAAATCCACCACTAACCTATGATATGCATTCAACTTGTAATATTATTCTTGTCCTTACAGCAGATTCAAGTCTACCGTATATCTAAGGTGTTTCTCCAATGGATAATTTAATCACAACTAAAGTATTTCTCCAAAGCATTAACTGTCTAATTAAAGCACAACTAATCTGAGGATCAATATTTGGTTAAGCATGAATTATAGCATAATCAACATAGAGATATTCTAACTACAATGGATACATGGCATTCATTGTGAGAGCAAGATGTTGACAAACTTGGATTATATTATATCTTTACAAAATTCTAAACTTTCAAGAACAAGATACAAGATATGAATACATAACAATAAGTTACGGCTTCATTTAAACCCTAGCAAATGAAACTAGAACATGAATAACATTACAACAAAACTGAATTTAATAAACTAACATGAACAAGGTATTCTTGGATGAGTTTTCAACACAACAACCCTCTCTATTTATACACAAAAATTCTCTCAACACTTGGATTCGAATTTTGGCACTCATCAATTAAACAAAACATGTTTTCTTTAATTGATGGATGAAATGGAATAAATTGGTGTGAGGTGGATGTTTTTGGAAAGAATTCAATGGGGGTGAGGTGGATGTTTTGGAAAGAATTCAATGGGGGTGAGGTGGAAACGGATTTGGGTCTTGGGTCTTGGATCATGGGTAGTTTAATCCCATATATTGTAAACAGGTTGCCACTGATGCGCGAGCGGGTTGCAACGCTTCTAACTTTCTGCTCTTTTGTCTTCTCAATTCTTCCAAGCTTTATTTAGTACTTAAAAACACAAAATTAATTAATACAAATATTTATTCTTGAAAATGGTAAAAATGCAGAATTTGGGATAATATATGACTTTGAAGCGCGAAAGATGAGTTAAGTGCCAATGAAAAGGTGTATGAATATGCAATATTTGGCACTCATCAGTATTCTAGAGCCGCCCCAGGACTCAGGAAGTATGGCCAACAGTTTCGGTGCATACTTCGCAAAATTCTCCCACAACCATGCCTGGAGAAAGGCGACATGAACGTACGAATTCACCTTCATATGACCATTCGAGGCGCGCATGTCCGAAACCAGCTGGTCCAGGTGTGCATACAAGGAACAAAGAAACAAACCACCGAGGGGAACAATGACACCTTTTGCCAATTTTATTGTAAACTTGATAAGTCCATGTCTTATTTCTTTCTTGCCCGAGCCATCATTAAAAATATCTCTGGATAGCCAAAGGGACAAGAATGCTGCAACGTGAAGTCTACTATTCTTCTTGTTTGGCTCTAACGCGACAGGAAACCACTGGCACACCCACCAGTCATAGAAGCACTTCGTCTCATTCTCTTTCAGAATGAACCCCTTTGATTTCGAAACTAGAGCGGCGTGCATTTATTCTTCATCAGCAGACAACTTAACATCAAGATTTCCAACCACGAGAAGGTTCAGAAGTACATCCACACTTTCCAAATAAATGGTCATCTCTCCCACCTGCATACGACCGTATGAGTGTCCGGGAACCATCTGGAAACAAAAGCAACCAACCCTGGAATGTATTTCCTAATCTGAAGCACTGCATAAGCCGCAACAGCACCGACAATATGCGCCCTGGTCAAATTGGTCTTTACAGATTCCTGATCCATCATGAATTGTACCCATTTTTCAAAGGTGCGCAACAGACTTGCAGGGATTTTAAATTCGATAGGAGAGGCATGATATTCTTCCCTCTGAAGGCAAAACCTAATTACTCCTTCTGGTCGAGCCAATTAATTTTCTCCTTCACTCTCTGAACTGGTCAAGACGATTGGCATGTATTAAGGATGGTTTCTCTTATCCGTGGCTGATGTTGTTAAGAACTCGTCGTCTATGTTTGGATTGGAATTACTCACATCTTTCGGTACCACAGAAACAGTTGATATCTTAACGAAATTCTCTTACGGTGTCTTTCACCGCTGCGATAACTACAAAGGAACAAGAGGTGTAGGAATTATTACACAAAGTATGCAGGAATTATTCTTACTAGACGCAAGGGATCCACTCTGGGCACAAGTCAATTGGTTCCAAGGTCTTTTGTAAAAAAAAAAAAAAACTATTAATGGGGCTGGCATACTCTACATCATGACTACACGCAACCAGGAGACTCACGCCCAGCCAGATAGACGCGTCCAACGACCAAAACAAAGAGCAAACCCTAAAAAACTAGGATTTCATGAAGGGACATGGCAATCACCGTCACGCACCTTCCTTGCACAGTGAGAAGGGGCGGTCAATGCTACTATGGTGTTCATGCATAGGTGCCAAGACAAGCCAGGGCAAAAATACCTAGGATTCACGCCAATATTTCTACAGGGTCGTGAAAAGGAGCGCCTAAACCTAGGGTTTACACCAATAACAAAAAAAGGGTGAGGGAAAAGCAAAACAAAAAGTGTTTGAAGACATACCTAGGGTTTTCTCGTCTGCTCCTCTCTACTATTTTTGCGCGACTGGGAAGAATGTATAAGTGTAAAGAGGAGAAGTCGGTCCTCCTTTTATATGGACATGATATGTGGGAGTTTGAGCGAAGAGAGGATTTCCTATTTTGAGCCAAGAAGGGAAAAGATGAAACCGGTCCCGCGCCGAAGAACGCCCATGCCATTGTCGTGGCTCCCCTTCCTGCTAAAGCCGTATCGTTCCAGACCGCTCCTCGCCTTTCCTTGGTCCAACCACACCTCGCCTTGCCATGGTCCAAACCGCGCCTCACCTTGCCACGGCCTAGTCCAAGATATCACTCCGTTTTGCCGCGGCCTCACCACGCCTAGCCACCCCCGCATGCTCCACCATACCACTTCCATGGCAAAGACCACGCCTCCTCTCGGCCCTTTCAAAACTACCCACCTGCTTCGCCTTCCGAGACCATGCCCCCTTTGTCGTGGC
This sequence comes from Papaver bracteatum, assembly GCA_023529315.1. Lineage (NCBI taxonomy): Eukaryota > Viridiplantae > Streptophyta > Magnoliopsida > Ranunculales > Papaveraceae > Papaver > Papaver bracteatum. The sequence continues at coordinate 1,491,804 of JAJJWX010001089.1, forward strand.
CACCAACATGGAAAAAAAAAACTTTCCCTACCACTTAAAAGGTTAGTCGGACTCTCCAGACCATCTTTGCAATGATTTACGTTGTCTGTCACCATCATATGCTTACCCCGCAATAAGGTACCTGTTCGGAGCTAAGCAGGGGACTTAATGTTGACGGTGATCTTTAGTTTAGGGTTAAAATCGTAAAACGTTAAACCCTAGCAGACATTTAAAACAAGCATTTACTAGGCGCATTAATAAAAGATATTAATATGTCCCTAATTATTACCAGGGTATATTTTTTCAAATTAGGGTTACGGCAAACCAAACCCTAATTCCCCCGCGTGTCAATGGCAAATCATGCCAGCCACACCTAGCCCAAGCTAGCCGCGCCATGCCAATCGCATCGTGCCATGGCCCTAGCTATGCTAGCCGCTTCTCGGGTGCCAATAGCAAATCATGCCAGCCACACCCTACCGCGCCAAAGCATGCCAACCATTCTAGCCGCACCCCGCGTGCCAATGTTGAATCATGCCAGCCACTCCTAGCCCAAGCTAGCCGTGCCATGCCAATCGCACCGTGCCATGGCCCTAGCTATGCTAGCCGCATCTCGTGTGCCAATGGAAAATCATGTCAGCCACACCCTACCGCGCCAAAGCATGCCAACCATGCTAGCCGCACCCCGCGTTCCAATGGTGAATCATGCCAGCCACGCCTAGCCCAAGCTAGCCGCGCCATTCCAATCACACTTTGCCATGGCCCTATCTATGCTAGCCGCATCTCGTGTGCCAATGGCAAATCACGCCATCCACACCCTACCGTGCCAAAGCATGCCAACCATGCTAGCCGCACCCCGCTTTCCAATGGAAAATTATGCCAGCAACGCCTAGCCCAAGCTAGCCGCGCCATTCCAATCGCAACATGCCACGGCCCTAGCTATGCTAGCCGCATCTCGTGTGCCAATGGAAAATCATGCCAGCCACACCCTACCGCGCCAAAGCATGCAAACCATGCTAGCCGCACCCCGCGTGCCAATGGCGAATCATGCCAGCCACGCCTAGCCCAAGCTAGACGCGCCATGCTAATAACACCATGCCATGGCCCTATCTATGTTAGTCGGATCTCATGTGCCAATGGCAAATCATGCCAGCCCCACCCTACCACGCCAAAGCATGCCAACCATGCTAGCCGCATCCCGCGTGCCAATGGAAAATCATGCCAGCCACTCCAATCCCGAGCTATATGTGTCATGCCAATTGCACCATGACATGGCCCTAGCTATGCTAGCCGCACCCCGCGAGCCAATGTCAAATCATTCCAGCCACGCCTAGCCAAAGCTAGCAGCGCCATGCCAATCGCACCATGCCATGGCCCTATCTATGCTAGCCACGTCTCGTGTGCCAATGGAAAATCATGTCAGCCACACCTAGACTGAGCTAGTTGCGGCATGCCTTAGCCCTATCTACGCCATGCACTCATGGAAAACCTTTGGCCCCATATGCCAAATCACACCAAATCATGCCATGCTACGCCAAGGCATGCCATGATAGCCTGGACATGCCACGTCCCTCATGAAATCTGCTTGATTTTTGCTTTCAGGCTGTTTTTCCCTCCCGAACGAGTTCAAAACCTAAATCTTCCCACGTGAGGAGATAAGAAATTCTTTTCCGGTTGATTTGAGGGACCGACTATCAAAATCCGAGTCCGTATTAGAATTCTGTGTGGTTCTAGTGAAAGGAACCAATTAGGGTTTCAAAACCAAATTGAAGCCAGGCGCCCATCAACGGTTGCCCTTCAATCCCAGGAGAAAATCCTGGCCGTATAAAGTCTCCTCATGACTTTATCCCTAGCTTGGTCACGTACCTAGCCAAGCTAGCCGTGCCATGCCTCGTCGAGGCCCATCATGTCGCGCCACCATACTGGCCTTCCTCATGCGGTAACCAAATTGAAGCCAGGCGCCCATCCACGGTTGCCCTTCAATCCTAGGAGAAAATACTGGTCGTATAAAGTCTCCTCGTGACTTTAGCCCTAGCTTGATCACGTACCTAGCCAAGCTAGCCGCTCCATGGCCCCTCATGCCACGCCACCATACTGGCCTTCCCCATGCGGCTACCAAATTGAAGCCAGGCGCCTATCCACGGTTGCCCTTCAATCCCAGGAGCAAATCCTGGCCGTATAAAGTATCCTCATGACTTTATCCCTAGCTTGGTCACGTACCTAGCCGATCCATGCCTCGCCATGGCCCCTCATGCCGCGCCACCATACTGGCCTTCCCCATGCGGCAACCAAATTGAATCCTGGCGCCCATCCACGGTTGCCCTTCAATCCCAGGAGCAAATCCAAGCCGTAAAAAGTTTCCTCATGACTTTATCCCTAGCTTGGTCACATACCTAGACAAGATATCCGCGCCATGCCTCGCCATGGCCCCTCATGCCGCGCCACCATACTGGCCTTCCCCATGCGGCTACCAAATTGAAGCCAGGAGCCCATCAACGGTTTCCCTTCAATCCAGGAGCAAATCATGGCCGTCTAAAAGTCCCCTCACGACCTTAGACCCGAAACCATAACTTGGTCGCGCACCTAGTCCAGTCTAGTCATGCCATGCGCCCATGGAAAACCCTTGTCTCCTCACGCCAAGTCTAAACACACCCTGGCTGTGCCACCCTGTTGGACCTCACTACACGGCTACCAAAACAAAGGCGTGCAACGATCAACGGTTGCCCCTCCTATCAAGATGCAACATCTCGACCGTCGAAGGTCACCTGGGTAGAAAGTTCCCCAAGCTCAACTTGCCATGCCACAACAACGTTTTACATGTTTTCCAAAAATATTCGAGACATCAACACAAACAGGGGGATTCTCTTTGGGTATTGGTTTGGTGGTCTACAGCGTGCGGCGTACACTACGCCCCTCATAAAGAAGTGTCATAAGGGTGAGGCGCCTAGTAAATATGGGATTTATGTGGGAAACGTTCATGGGACATAAAGCCGTGAGTTAACAAACTTTATGGATATCAATTCCATAACGTTAACAGTTTCATGAAAATCAATTTCAGGCGTTAGTCACTTTATGAGACATCAAATCCATGCATACGGTTACCACCTCCTCCCATTTACTTCTTACTCCTTAATGAGACCAGAGTACGTTTCTACTACAACTTGTATAAATAGGTCTCACTTGTTTCCATTCCAAAAAACAAGTTCATTCGGACAAGAGAACACTTAGAATACTTACCGTCTATCTCCCCTCATGTGCTCTCGTACTTTTCTGAAAACAAGTTGTAGAAACCCAATTGCTCTTCCAGAATAAACTATTCTGGTCTCACACTCTCCTTGCTTCCCTCCCCAAAACCAACCCATTCTCCTCCTCTTTGTGACCGAAGCAAGTCTGGAACAGCCATTTCTTGGTTTAGGCCGGACTTATAAAGATTGATCTCTCGAACCTAAAAGTGCTCAACGTGCAGCACATTTGTTTAGGGTTTAAACCAGTTTCTCACTCACCTACCGAATTTACCGAAATCGGCAGAAGCTATTTTCACCCATAAACACCATCCACGGTCATTTTTTTCTTCTTTTAACCATATTTTTGGTTTGGTGTCATGTGGCTTCGCCCCGCCTCGTCGCGATGCGTTTTTTATTTGGTGTGGCTCGGGTTCGCCTCGCTTCGTCGCTTAGGATTTTTTATTTTTTATTTGGTGTTGCTCAGCTTCGCCTCGCCTTGTCCCGGCGCATTTTTAATTTGATGTCGCGTGGCTTTGCCTCGCCCCGTCCCGACGCAGTTCTTATTTGGTGTGGCTCCGCTTCGCATCGCCCCTTCGTTCGAGATTTTTTATTTGGTGTGGCTCCGCTTCACCTCGCCCCTTTGTTTGAGATTTTTTATTTGGTGTGGCTCCACTTCGCCTCGCCCCTTCGTTTGAGATTTTTTATTTGGTGTGGCTCTGCTTCGCCTCACCCCGTCGCTTAGAATTTTCTATTTTGTTTGGCTCTGCTTTGGCCCGTCTTGTCCCGATGCATTTTTAATTTGGTGTTGCTTAGGATTTTTGATTTGGTATGGATCTGCTTCGCCACACCCAGTCGCTTATAATTTTTTATTTGGTGTGGCCCGGCTTTGCCTCGCCCCGTCGCTTGGGATCTTTTATTTGGTGTTTTTATAGTTTGTTTTTTCTCAATCCTTGGTTGTATAAACCACACCAATATTAAAACCCAATGTACAATAGTAAAATCTAAGCCTTACACAACATCATGCTATTAACCACGCTCATGATTGTATTTAATAATTTAATTTTAAAAAAGAAAGTGTGTATTCAAAATACATTCCCGAATTCAGTATAAGAAATAATTAGCACAAAACAACAATTTTTGAAAGTTACTATCCTTTCCAAAGAATGGATTTGAGTAAAAAACGCTAGGCGTTTGAACATCACGTTATAATGTTATACAAATATACAAAGAATTTTATCTTCAATTAAAAAAATTGAATTTCATATATGAATTATTACCACAGATATTATGTTGATGGGCACAAAGTAGCCAGAGTCAATCGTAACCGTCACACTGTGAAATATTGTCAATCTCTCATGCACGCTACAACTTGTGGTAGGTGGGTTTTGAAAATTCCCCATGAAAGTAATGGATGGCTTTGCTTTGCTCTGCTTTGTGAGAGGGAAAATCATATTTTCTCTTAGCAGTACGACACAGAAACATGACATTGTCAATGTTTTCAAGGTTTCATTTTTGGAACCAAAGTCATCAGTCTTGCAAATGACAAAAAAACACTCATCATGAGTTTAACTGTGCAAAAAAAATAATCTACAACCAACCTGCAGTTTGCTAGGGTGCATTTAATATTTGAGGTCGTGAACATTGATAAAGGCATATAAACGTAAAGATTCAAATCCCTAACCTGGTGAAGCCATGTAAATATTTTATCAGCCGCAACCAAATCATTTGTAAAACCCACTTTGCAATCTTTAACTCAACAATGTACAAAAGTCCTCTAGTAGCAGATTCTGATTAAAGGAAACATTAGGGCGATTGCCTCGTTAATGATACCATATAATTCATCTCTAGGTGCTGGTCAAAATATTAGCTCTTCGAGATGGCCCTTACCGAAGTTATTTGTATAAAGCTACTTTCAATATCTCCCATGCGCTGATCTATGTTCATGTAAATTCTAAATAAACTACTTTTATATATACCACTCCCGCTTCACAGCACATATTGAGGAATACATTTATTTTATTTTGCAACATCAACATCACCAAAATGTAGGCTTTTGATTTCTGGAATTCCATCATTATCAATGATTCCATCAGGTGAACCAAGAAAACCTTTGTCTAGGTCATCCCATGGTGTATGACTGACTTTCTTTCCATTAAGTAACTTATACTGCTTGACCGCATGTTCTTCATGAAAATTTATTATATTGCAAGCACGGAGTACCCTGAAGTGCACAAACTCATGCGTTGCATTTGGGCCCATCACTCTACTAACCCTCTGATTGGGCATTCACCTAAATATGTACGGCTATACAATTGCCACTGCTTGCAATGATTGTATGCACTGTTAGAGATGACTTTTGTGCATTGAACAATCTAGGAGTAGGAACCATAAGTAGTCTGTATCTATTGCTAATAGATATACAGAGTATATTGTTCTCTTAACATGTGAAGGTAGTTGATAACTATATGCAGTTTCCAAATGTACTGATCAGTACCCAGTACATGAGCCGTTATTGATGTACTCGGAATTCAACAACTTAGCAATCTCAGAAAATAGCCATAATCATCAATAAATTATTAATGTTGTACCGAAAGAGCAATGATCGATGGATAAGAAAGGAGTGCATACATACTAAGTCAAGAAGGTTTACCTGTACAATTGGATGTAGATATCAAATAAGCTGACATTCCCAGGCTCCCAAGTTAAGTAGGAATTTACATGGCTTGATACAACAAACATAACTTCCATCAGGAAAAAGGTTCATTGTATTAAAAATTCCCCGGTAGTAACGTTTACCGCTAATTCCACTGGAATCTGCTCTGCAAAACACCAACAAAAGTAGCTTTTAAATGTAAGTACTCTTAAGACCACACCAAAACTCACAGCATCACAGTTATAACATTACATTTAGGTAAGAGTCACTGAACAAAGAAACTTGAACAACACCCTTCCAATTTCACCCTTTGTTTGATAGAAAATAAAATCGAGCATTTGTTTCGAGAGCTATTATACGTGTTTTATTATCAGGTAAGAATTTACTGGATGGGATTTCAATGAATTAGGTCCATAAGAACCATGAACTCCTGGATTTTTTTAATAGTGCATTCTGGTAGTTTGATCGCAGTATTTCTTTGTTCCGGTATTTCCAGAATCACAAAATTGGTCAAAAAGACCAAAAGCAAGAAATCCTGGGTGAAATAGATTTCTAGGTTTAGAAAAATCAGAAATATATCGCTTAAATAACCAATTTGGATATTTCACCCAGGAAAAATAAAAAAATAAAATGTGTTCTACCAAAATTAACCCTCAACCTTTTAACCAATGTTTTTTAAACCCACACAAAAACAGCTTCTACTCTTTTTTTTCTCTTCGTCGCTTTCTTCTTCTTCTTCTTCAGAACGATTTTGGGTTTTCAAATCTGGGGTCGATTTTAAGAGCTCGATCTTCAATCATGGTGTTTAACCTTTTTTGAATAGAAGTTAAACAGTATTTTAAGAGCTCAATCTCAATCATATCACCAAAATCAGTAAGTTTCAACTTTCAATTTCAACAAGCTTTGCTGATACGATTTCGTTTCTTTCATCCAATTTTAATTTGATTTTGGTTTAATTGTTGTAACGTCGGTCTGTTTGTGTTGATTTTGGGTTCAATTTTCATATACAGGGTGATTATACAGGGCTTTACTAATAACCAATTTTTGGGTTTAGTTGGTGCTTCTAAACCTGATTATTTGTTTCTATGCAGTCAATTGATTGTTCATCAAAGTAATTTTAGTTTATACCTGCTGAAAACAAACTAAATTGATTGAAGTTGATTCTGTAATTTTTCATTGTTTTGGATGTGAACTGAATTGCTATAATATCATCATGTTTGGTATGAATTTATTGAATTGAGCTAGTTGTCTAGAGAAAATTAACAAGTTGTGTTGTGTTATGAATTTGATTGGTTAGTGTAGAAAATATGGATTGACTAGTATTGATTATTATCTGTTGTTTATTTATATGTTTTTTTCTTCCTATTTTGGTATTGATCACTTCATATTTGGATTGAACTGATTGCGTTTGATTACCATATAGATTGGAAACTCTGGAGAGACAAGTTCCAATTTCTGGACCATACGTATTGGTAGAGCTTAATAAAGTTGTTGTAAGATTGGAGGACACAATATTCACTATTGCTACAAGTCAGGTATAGTTTTTCTATTCAGACTTGTGATTGTATTACTTTACTAATTGTCTATTAATAAGTGAGCATGATTTTCCCATGTATGTGTCCAATTTGATATCATAATCTTTTAACTAGAACAATCCCAATATATGGAGTGCGCATGATATTTCATGTACACATCTTGTTGAACTCATTGAGTTATATGGAACTCGATGAATGAAAGGTGTATGTGTTCTGTTATTTCAGCGACTATCTACTTTTCTAGTTCTGTTACTTTTAGAGTTGCAATAAGCTCAACAGTTAGCTCATCTGTTGTTTATATATTCCTTTTGTAGATGGATCATCATTTTATATATGTGGTTATCCGGGGTACTAATGCATGCCCATACCAGGTTAATGTGAAGTCAACAGTTGACGAGTTGAAGTCCCATGTTTGTTCTTATTGGAATAACATTTCACCGGACTCAATTCAGTTTGTATTTGACTATGAGGGGAGAAGCAATGTTGTTGACAATGATGTGAAGCTCCGGTATTTCTTATCACTGTGTATTGTTAAGGAGTTTTCTTTCTTGGAGATTCGTTTATTTGAACGTGTTCATCTTTGTGCTCCTGATTTTGTTCGTGGACCTACTATGAGCGAGTTTCGTTTAGCACCAGACCCTAGCAGAGATCAGTTGGTTCATCTTCCGAGAAGCAGTAGAATAAGCAAGTTTTGTTTAGCACCAGACCCTAGCATATATCAGTTGCTTTATCTTCCGAGCAGTAGTAGAATAAGCGAGTTTCGTTTAGCACCAGACCCTAGCAGATTTCAGTTGGTTCATCTTCCGAGCAGCAGTAGAATGAGCGAGTTTCGTTTAGCACCAGACCCTAGCATAGATCAGTTGGTTATTCCTTGCCATCTTCCTAGCAGCAGTAAAGTTACTCGTACACCTACAATGACAGAGTTGCTTTTAGGTAAAGGCAATAGCTCAGATCAGTCGCCTATTCCTACCTCTCAAGAGCTTGTTTCATCTCAAGATATCCATGTGTCTCAAGAACGTGCATTCAATGGAAAGTTGGAAATTAAAAGATCTTGCAAGGCTGCTGAATAGGAATTTATTATAAAAGGTGTTGGGAAAGATTTTTATGGAGGACGATATGAAGCTCGTCTTGTTTTTGAGAAATATAACCATTTTTTTGGTCGAAGGGTGGGAGTCGTAAAGAGCAATACAGAACGTTATACGGTGGAATGTTATTACAATGAGAAATTAGAATGCGACTGGATGTTCCATGCAGCTCCGAAGACTTCCAATATGAAGGGTCATTTATTCCTCAAGGCCTATAATGGTGAACATAAATGCTGTGATGGTTATACTGATGGAACAAAGGCTGATCCGGTTACGCGCGAACTGGTCAAGAGCTTGGTATTTAACTAGATCGAACAGAATCCTAATAAGAAAGTCAGGGATATTTTTAAAGAATTCAAAAGTGATTATGGGTTAGAATTAAGCTACGATCAGGCGCATTCCGGGAAAGAATTATGTTTGAAGGAATTGTATGACGAGGAAACTAAATCATACACCTACTTGGTTTGGTGGTGTGAAGCCGTGAAGAAGAACGATCCAGGTAGCAGGGCTGATTTAGTTGTTGAAGGGGGACAATTTAAGAGTTATTTCTTAGCCTTCGATGCTTGCATCTCGGGTTTCGAATATTGTCGCCCGGTATTGTTCTTGGATGCAACTTTCCTAACTGGAAAATTTAGGGGTTGTCTTATGGCGGATACTGGGAAGAATGCGAATAATAGTAAGTCTTTTATTTTTAGATTTCAACTTTTGATGTCAGATTATAAATTTGAATGAAATTCAGAAGAAAAAAAATTGTCAGATTATCACTGGATGAAACCAGTTTCATCCTTAATTTGTGAAGTCAGACTAGAGGATAAAACTGGTTTCATTCTGTACAATAATAGTTTCAGTCGGTTTAATATGATTTTTTCTTTTTGTGTTTTTTTTTCTGTAGGAATATTTCCTCTGGCATACGGTATCGTATCAGGTGAAACTATTGAGAATTGGCATTGGTTCTGGGAAAAATTAAAAACTATCTTGGGTCCTCGTGTACTAACTATTATTTTGGATCTCCATGAGGGTTTGATCCAAGGTATTCGTGATGTTTTTCCTATTTTTCATCATTGTTGGTGTTACCAGCATTTGAAGAATAATGTCCGCGGGAAGACCAACAAGAAGAAGGAAGAGCATGGTGCTACGATGGATTTTTTTAAACATTGTTTCTATTCATAAACACATGAAGGCTTTCATGAAGGTATGAAAAAGTTTAAGGATATGGGATGTGATGGTCTTCACAAATTCTTGAGTGACCTTCCAGTGGAATGTTGGTCCAATGCACATTGTCTTGGTTGTTGTTATGGCAACATATGTTCAAACATTGCAGAGTCGTTCAACTCTTGGATTAAGGAAGAAAAAGGTATGCCTATTGCCACACTTGTTAACTGGATTAGACTTAATATTATGGATCAGAAGAGGAAAAGGAAGTTGAAGGGGGCGAAGTATAAAGGATTCATTTGTCCCAGGATAGAAAAAAAGTAATGGCTTCCATTCATGCTAGTGTCCAGTGGAGAATAACTAAGTCTGGTGACATGGAGTGGGAAGTTTTTGATGGAAAGCACACGCATACTGTTAATATTGCGAAGTTTCATTATAGCTGTAGGGTTTGGTTTACTGAGCAGTTCCCTTGTGATCACGCTATTGCGTGTATGCATTCAAATAAGATCAATGTTTACGAGTACATTAATCCGTTTTTCAGCATTGGTAGCTTCCGTGCCTCGTATGATCGTGCTATCAATCCCATTCCCGATTACGACAAGCCTATTGATGTTGCTATTGGAAATCTTGTGAACCCACCAACTGTCCTATGATTAAAAACTAGTAGGCCGAGGAAGAAGGTGATTCCAAACACTGGTAGCGCAATTTTCAAGAGACCAATTACGTGGGTAACTGCCATACTCAGGCACATCATAACAAGACGACGTGTCCTCATCCTCCTGCGAAAAAGCAACGTTAAGAACCTGCATAAGAACATCTTTACCATGATAATAGTTAGTACACGATTCATTTATTAGTTTATTCTTCTCTGCAGCCTCTTGTTGTACATTTAAGATTCATTTACCTGGAATTATATGGTTGTATTTACCTTGGATTATTTCTTTTGTTCATAAAAACATATTTTATGGAATTATTTTTTCAAGTATTGCTCCAGTTTTATAGTATATATCTTATAGTATTATGTTGATTGGCTTTAATTGCACATTCCCTTCAGTGTTCACTGTAAAATTTGAATGTTTGCAAAGTTTCAGATTTAATTGTACATGATGTAACTGGGTTTCATCCAATCCTGGTTACATTCTGACAAAAAATTGCATTTTTGTACATGCTAAGATGTAACTGGGTTTCATCCAAGCCTGGTTACATTCTGACCAAAAAATTGCAGTTTTTATACATGCTAGGATGTAACTGGGTTTCATCCAAGCCTGGTTACATTCTGACAAAAAAAAAGTATTTTCAACCTGCAAATTTAATCATTTTTGCCTAACATATTCAAACACAACTATCATGAAATTGAAGTATATGCATTTTTCAATAAAAAATTTCATATTTCAATTAAGACGAATCCACGGATCACAAATGTATACGAAGACTTAGTCCAACAAAAAAAAAGTACTTCCATATGAACTACATTAATAATTTTTTTTCTAAACAACCTAAAACCATCAAACTTTCCAGCAGCTATTCTCATCAGTTAGGATTTCATATGCGAGATTGATTCGTCTTGTGCTCATCTCCTCTCCAAGAGTATTTTTTCCTTCAAAGGAGTAATCATTTGTCATTGCCCATTCCATGAAGTAGATAACATACATCAACGAATCAGGACTGCAAGACAAATGAATATGTAATGTCACTTTACTGATCTAGAAAAAAAAATGTAATGTTAGTTCAAACTTTGTTTCCGTTGGTATGTTATAATTTCAGTTCAAAGAGTTAACAACCTACCTTTCGCACTGTTGTGGACAATCTGATTTCACGACGACATCAATGTTATCCATACTAGTACTTTGAAGTTGAATGATAAAGAGATGATTTATTCTTTCCTCCATCATTTTAGCATCCTTTAAATAGTTTGAAGAACCTAGGAGAGAATTGTAGTGTGTCCAAGTTCTTCCATGGATGTCAAAGTGAAGCAATGTGAAATGTTCTTTCTCGTTCAGCATTGGGATGAACAAGTGTTGAGTATCGACATCAATCTTCTGCAGTTCAGCATTTATCATATCTGCACCTTCATCTCATCTCCCACAATGACATCAACCTGAAGACAAATTTGAATCAAAACCAGTTAAACCATGCATATTTTTAATATGGATGAAACTAAATTACATCTCATGCTTAATGCTAGATGAAACCAAGTTTCTGCAGGTATCGGATGAAACCCAATTGCATCCTATATATAATAGCTAGATGAAACTCAGTTTTATCCTATACAAAAGATATAATTATGTTTCAAGCAACAGATACAAGCCAGGTACATCCTATACTAACTTAAAGTTATATGAAAACAAATCGCATACCTAAGTTCATTCATTTTTAAATGCAGTATTCAAAATATTTACCCATGCAAGTGCACTAAGAAAGATTGACTTTAAGTATCCTTTGGTATCACCGCCAGATTGAAACATTTGTCTCCATTTTTCAATTTTGAACTCCAAAATAGTGTTCACCAATGGCTGATTAAAAACAAGTTGCTGGATGTGTTCTCCACTAATACATACACCTCCATTGGATTTCCAAACGCAGTCTCTGCATTTAAACAAGTTCATCTTGTAGATGGTGGATTTTCGACAAAGGCTAAAATTGTAAACCCATAATTATACGAACCTATGATCCAGCAATCAGACGTGAATATTGAGACATGGGTCTCTCATCGAATCCTCTGGTTGAGAATACTTTCTCTCAGAGTGCGTATAGATATGTAGTCTCACAGCTGGACAACGTCATATATCATGAGTACTGAGCACTTCAGTAATTATTTCTATCACGGGATGGAAAACTCCCAAACAACTTGCTCTGCTAGTATAGAGTGATGATGTCTTCAGGATACAAACAACGATTTTACCCTGGCTATGTAAAAGATATGAAGCTCCAGCAAGCTCATATCAGAATAATTAATGCTCCTAGATAGCTTGCTCTGCTAGTATAAAGTCATAAATTAATTATTCCTAAATTCTTGGATTCATCCGCAGAATTTCTTAAATATTTTCGCAAAATATTTCATTACGCAAACCATGGTTCTTCCCAGCAGAAATACATGGATTAATAATAAATATTAGACGCACGGGAATCAGAGCTGTCTTCTGAGCGAGCCCTGTCTCAAACTTAAATTCTTGGATTCATCTGCAGAATTTCTGAAAATATTCAAATATTTTCGCAAAATATTGCATTACGCAAACCATGGTTCCTCCCAACATAAGTCCATAGATTAGTAATAAATATTGGATGCACGGGCATCAGAGCTGCCTTCTGAGTGAGCCCTGTCTCAAACTTAAATTCTTGGATTCATCCGCAGAATTTCTGAAAATATTCAAATATTTTTGCAAAATATTTCATTACGCAAACCATGGTTCCTCCCAGCAGAAATCCATGGATTAATAATAAATATTCATCACACGGGCATCAGAGCTACCGCCTGAGTAAGCCCCATTACAAATGGTGCAAGTGTATTCAACAATGATACATTAACAACCATCGCACGAACGAGTATTTAAAAATACGATGAAATGATGAACCTATGCAAAATAGGATGAAAAAATAACAAATAAATAAAAATATGAAATAAAAGTATATCATATTTTTATCATATTTTTGTTGTTTTCTCTAAGTTTATGAAAACCCTTTCATTTGAAAGAATATCCTTTATTTTGAGGAAACTCCTCAATTTCATGGTGCTTCCTTCGCGCGGAGGAAATAATATAAAATTAGGGAAAAACGTGATGGGACGTGACCATTGGCCAACCGGCCATGCCTTGGTCCCAGCCGGCCCCACACCTCATGATTCCTCATTATTTTATTATTATTTCCCTAATTTCATGAAAACTCCTTAATCTCATGACATTTCCTTGGTCCCATGAAAAATAATAAAAATTAGGGAAAACCCGTGTGCACGGGTCATTGCCGGTCGGTCAAACCCTAGATGACTCACACGTCCCGCTTTTTTGTTAGCATATTTTTCATGTTTTCATAATCCCATGAAATTCCTTGATTTCATGATATTTCCTTCAAATCATGAAATAATGCATAAAATAAGGAAAACGCACGGGACCGGGTCCTGGCCGGCCAACCATGCTCCAAGCTGGTCCCACACGCCACACGTCCCTTATTTTATTTTTTATGTTTCCTTCATCTCATGGAAATTCCTTGATTTCAACAAAACTCTTTAATTTTGGCAAAACTCCTTCGTTTTATCATATTAGGAAAAATACTATGGGACCGGCCCCTTGAATTTTTCCTGAGTTTTACTCTCCGGATGTTTTAAGCTCCCTAACGAGCTTACAACCTAAATATTCCCTCGATGGGAGATAGTAAATTATTTTCCGTCCGGAATGGAGGGGCGGACCATCAAAATACGAGTCCGTATGAGAATTTTACATCGATTCTACTAAAGGGAGCTAATTAAGGTTTCAACCAATCTGGGATTGCTCAAACGATCAATTTTTGATCCCGTGACTACCCAGAGCCGGTTTCATGACCCCTTGGTCGGTCCCTCACCTCTTCATAATTCCTTCACTTTTTCATTAGTTTCCTTCATCCAATGAAGTTTTGACGGTTTTATAAAAAAACCTTAATTTTGTCATATTTTCTCAAATGGTCGCTCAAATGTGCACCAGAAAATATCAAAATTCTCAGGACTGAGACACGGATGTCTCAACGACGAAAGCATGTTACCTTGACCGACCAGGGTTGGCTTTATGGCTCGCAATGAGCCAGTCCCACGTGTTTTCACAATTTGACCTAATTTGCACAATTGCACGTATTAGGTCCAAAACTCTCCAAATAATTTCAGAATTTGACGGAGCGATCATCATTTGATCCCGTGACCACCCAGGGCCGGTTTCATGACCCCTTGGTCGGTCCCTCATCTTTTAATAATTATTTAGGTTTTATCACCTAATGTTGAACCCAGCAGTAATTCAGTAAATGATTAAACCAGCATTTAATCATTCTTTCAACAACTCACCAACTCTTCAAAGAGGTATTGGTTTTTGCTCACGTGAGCATGTGAGAATTTCATGGTCGATCCACGGTCCCATGAAGCCGGTTTTCCTTCATTCCATGGTTAATTTTCAATTGGTCATCAATTGATCAAATTAGGGTTTCTGAATCCAAGGATCCTGATTCCAGATTCAAACACTAATAATTTTGCAATGATCTCACGATCAATATTCTTATTAATTATGCTCGGTTCAACTACCAGCGCTTTAATTAATATTTTATTTTGGTCACGCTACCAATAATTCATCAGACGAGTAACACTTGCTCAGATGAGCAATATTTACTTATGTAGTAGCAGGATTTCCCACACTACACCCCTATTAAGATCCTATAAAAATCTAAGTGAAACTAGTTGAAGATTAAAGAATTAAACGACACTTTTATTATTTAGATCTCAGAAATGTTTACAGAAAATATTCAAACTCAGAATTACAACTTTCCTTTCTGGAGTTTCTCTCTCCTCAAGATTTTCTCAACTCTAAAAAAATACATCATCATCATCTGGACTTACTTGAACCCTTTATATAGGAAATTACATAGTGGGTGACAGCTAAGTTTTCCCCTTCTTTCGGATATATTCTGCGATCTCATCGTGGTATTTGCAATATTAATCTTCGCCAACTTTTGTAATCCTCGTGAAACAACACTCTCATAACATGTCTCTTCAATCGTCAACTACTATGATGCTTCCCCGTGATGCTCGCCAAATGTTGCTGAAGAATCCTCACGACACTCTCGTGAATAATGTCATTTATACTTATAGGAATATTTGACCTTCTCGTGAAAGCGTTGTTCTTACTACGAGAATATCGTTGTGGCGATATTCTGGTACTACATATTTCCTCTTCTCATGTCTTTTCTGCGAAGAAGAGAAGATCGTGAGAATAAATTGCCGTAATCTCCTATCTTTTCACCTCCACCTTTATTCTGACACGTCTCTAAACCTTTCACCAGCTGTCTTCATATAATTTTATCACCCATATATTTTTCATCACGTCATCTTAAACCGCTGTTATTTGACCATTCACGTCCTTTCATTGTATTAACTATTTTATTTTCTCGAGAAACTTCTTCTGATATAAATACCTTCTCTCATTCTTCTCTTTTTCTTTGTTCTCATTCTCTTTCCTTCTTCTTCTCTGCAAATTTCATTGCTTTCCCGCAAATCGCGCATCTAATATCTTTCGCCATTTTTTCAATCTCCTTTCATTCCCATTCTCTCAAAATGGTTGCTGATGGTGCTAAAAATCTTATTGCTTTCAATTTGATGCAAGAAAAACTTAAAGATCAAGGATTTGACTTATCTTTAATCCCAGATCAAAGTCCCAAATCTGTTCTTTCTCTTGAATTATTTTCTAACTTCCAGTGTTCTCGTGAAAAAATTATAGTTTCATTAGGTCAACTTGAAGCTGGTCTTCCACTTCCTCTCTACAACCCTGAACTTCCACTCTTTTACCAAATAATTTCTGATAAGAGATTTTCACGAGCGGTGTATCAACTTGGAGGGGATTGTATTAGATTATTACTGGAATATGCCTCTCGTGGTGCTGGCAAAGGATCCCAATATTCCGAAGAACATAAAAGTCTTAAATATAAACATATTCCGATTATCCTTGCAAAGTATACTGTAGATAATTTCTTTCGAAATTACCAATTACTCCCCATGGTAAGGGATAGTACCTGTTGGGGTGTTCGTTTGCATAAAAGGAAGGTCGATGCTGAAAATGCTCTTATGCAAGACATTGATTTTCATACCAATACAAATGATGTCCCTCGTCATTCTAATGACGATAAGTGGTTTATTTTTCCCTTATGCCTTAAAGGTCCTTATATATCCGGTTCTCTCCAACTTCCTGCGAATCTCTCTCACTATGAACCATGGACTTTCAACTGGCCTGATAGGTCTTCCGATGTATATTCTCTCATCTTCTTATGCTATTATTATTTATTCCTTCACACTCTCGCTAACTTTTCCATTATCTTGCAGGTTGCCAAAATGAAGCTTAATTACCAGAAATATAGGAAACCCAGCACTCTTCTAGCTCTTAGATCCTTCATAGATGAAGTAAGAAATATTCCTTTATTAATTAACAATATATTGTTGCCCCTATTTCTTATCTTTATCTGTGTTTGTAGGTAATTGAAGAATTACCACCTTTAGAGCCAAAACCTAAGGAGAAACCTTCAACTAATCGTAAAGGGAAATCTACTGCTTCAAGTGAAGGAAGACGCTCTGCCCCTCGTGATAAAGAACCCAGTGAGCCTCCTTTGAAGAAAAATAAAACTCAGCATTCTTCTTCTCAACATACCCAATTGGATTCAATCATTAGTAATAAATCTAATGATGAATTTATCGAAGAATTTGACGATATTAGAGAAGTTCCTTCTGTGAAAAATTCTTCTTCCTCTGATTCTTCCATGACCCAACTGTCCATGATTTTTGGCGATTCTTCTCGTGGAACTACAAATGAGTATGGCGATGAGACTCTTAATGGGCTAGCTCAAGCGCTCGTCAAAGTGTGCGATGCTCCAATCTTATCTGATAATAATTCTCTTCGTGGAATTTCTGGAACTCTAACTCCAAGCTTCTTAAATGCACTTGGTATTCTGGTATGTTTTCTTAGTTGTTTCTTAAATCGGCAGATTTCTCTCGTCAATTTTTTTGTACTTATAAAACTCTGTTGCAGGTTGGGAGAGATTCTTTTGCTGCTGCTGCTGATTTAGATAATAAATGTGCTTCATTTAAGAAAAAGGTTGTTAACCTTCGCCAAGATAAAGAGAAACTAGAGGCTGAAATTGCTGTGCTTCGTGAGAAAAATAAACTGTTGGAAACTGAAGCTTCAGTTGATAAACAGAAGATTTTGTATCTTAACAATGCCAACAAACAACTTTAAGGTATGATTTACTTTTTCTTTCTTTTAGATTTTTTATTTTTCTTTTATATAGCTTATCCAAGCAATCGTTTTTGCAGATGTTTATGGTCTAAATGACAAAGCTACATTCCTTCAAACCTTTCCCGAACCTGTAGATGATAATACTCTTCTTGCTCGCCTTAATAATTCCTTAAGTAATTTTGCTGACGAACAAATTAAATCCCTCTCTATAGAGGAACTTAAATTTAAGTTTAATCTCCTGACCATTGAACACAGACACAATTTAGGATTATCTAATAAATTTAAGCGTCTTTATCATGAATCAAAAGAAGTGATCAATGGATTAAGAAGTAGAATTAGTGATCTTGTTGACGAGAAAGATCAAGCAATTAGAAACGGCAGCGAAACTCTAACAGATTTCCATAAAATTCTTCTCGAAGTTCAAAAGGAAAGAGATAAACTCTTCTGCGAAAATAAAGATCTTCTTGCAAGAGAAACTCAAGTTCGCTCTCGCCTTCTTATTACTAGCGATGATGAGTATTCTTGGGAAGCACATGTTCTTGATAATGCTAGGAATAATTTAGGTATAGATGCTAGTCTTCATGCTGATCAATCAGCCTTAATTAGGGACTTGATTTCTGAAAAAGAAGGTAGTTAACCACTCTACTCTATTAACCTTTTGCTTTTTATTATTCTTTCTTATAACTTCTATCTTATCGATGCCTTATTCTCGCAGATTCTGAAGACAGATGTCGTGTAAGGATGAGAGAACTAGAAGATATTAATCATCAACTCGCGAACGATCTTACTTCTCGCAACAATAAATACTCACGATTAAAATCTCAATTTGGGATTACTTCTGCAAATTTTAACAGATCCCTCCTCATTACTCGTAATAATACTACTAGGCAGGTTTGTGATGATCATGGAATTCCTCATTCTGTATCCTGATCTTGCAAATGCAATACCATCAATGGTTCAAGATCTTGATATCTCTGATACTGATGAAGATTTTGACGAAGGTGAAGAAGAGAATAATGACGAAGAAAAAAATTCTGGCGATGATGAAGAACCCAACAAAAATAATGAAGAAGAGAAATCTGGTGAAGAAGAAGAATCTGATAAAGATAACAATGTTGATAAGTGAAACAATGTATCTGTCTAACTTCTTTCTTTGATGTAATTAATCACGAGTTTCTTCAATTTGCTGCAACTTTCTTCAATTTAATGTGTAAATTTCTTTGCCCCCTTATCTGTATGAATGAAAGAACAACCTCTTTTTTGCAATATAACTTGGTCAATATAGTTTGCATCTGCTAATTATCTGTGACTTAATATCCATATAAATTTCTCATATGGTGATGAATAATAATCTTTATCATTCTATTCATTCCCATACTTGCCTCTATTATTCATCTGAAATATGAGAAAGTTAATAAACGAATATTTTGACGAATTTCATAATTTCCGCGATATTGTCGCAAACCCTGATATTTTTGCGATTTTATGGTCTTATCATTCCTTCCTACTTAAATTTCTTACTTTGCCATAGTATTCTCTCCGTGACAAGATCGCATGACGTCTTTACATTTTCATATATTGACCCATTGATCTTGTCTTATCTGCATTTCTTTATTGTATTGCGACAATATGACGAGCCTAAGTTTTCTTGCGAAAACAAAGCCTCGTGACATTGACGTCTTGCGATGAAATCACAGGACGTCTTTACATTTGCATGTAAAAACCCCTTGACCTCATCTTAACTTTTTTCTCTTATGGCTTTTTGCCTCTGTATAATTTACGCGACAATATGACAGGCCTAAATGATCTTGCGATCTTAGAGCCCCATGACATTGCCGTCTTAAGACACTTATCAGCTCCCTAATGGATGGTGCCGCCCTTATCTTCCCCCTGGTTGCCCCTTCAAGGAGGGAACATCGGCCATACAAGACTAGCTCCTCCCATCCAGATTTACCAACCAGTTGTTTTCGCAGACCCTTGTCCTTTATGCCTATATGGCTTATAGTTACAAAACTGCACCCTAGGTGGGGTTTTCTTCAGGCCAAGTGCATTGTAGCCAAGACTTACCAAAGATGGTCAGGGTAGATTCGTCCGTCCCGGGCACCCTTGGCTAAACCGTGTACCTCGGCGCCTTGGTCATACTCTGCACTTCTTGGAAGAGACTCTCAGTCGTCCAACCAGCGTATAACCTTATAAAGTTGGAAATCCAAGATCTCTCTCCCGGATAGGTTTTCTTTAACCCCTACATCTGTATGACTCAGGTTCCAGTAGCGGTATAACCTTATCCATGAATCATATAAAGAGATACCCCCTTTATGACGTGCTTGTAGGTCTTACATTTGCCTCTTACGAAATTGTACTCGCGAACTAAGTTGCACGCCATAAAGGTTTGTCCCATTCTCTTAATCTCTGCGAAATTTCATTCGCGTTTCTTAAAATTTCTTGCGAGCTTTAAATCTCAATAATTTCTTTTCTTTTTCTTTTTTCAACTTTTCAATTTCATTTTCTTCACTCAAACAGAAAAAACAACTTTACCTTTCTACTTCTAGCGATCTGCTCGTCATATGTGATCTTTCTATCACTTTATTCTTATCATCTTCCTTATCATCTTCCTTATCATCTGTTCTTTTACTTAGTGTTTTCCCGCAAGTTGCTTGTCATTTCCTCCTTTTATGCTTTTCATACCTGTACCTTTGCTGCGTTTTATTTTTTGCTTGATTTCTGCGAGGGACTCGTTAGTTATTTCTTCATGCTTTTCTATTGAATCAACCATTAATTTGTCACTTCTCTGTTGTTGCTTAATTCTATATTTCCAATTGTTGTTCTTCCCTGCTCTTTCCTCACAAGACTTGATATCTATCTCATAACATTTCTTACTTTCTCCCCAATCTCCTTTAATTACTCCAACACCATTTGGATGAGGGAATTTAATGCACTGATGAAAGGTAGATGCAACACCCAATATCCTGTGTAGCCAAGGTCGACCAATTAAGGCGTTATATGGTGATTCAATATCGACAACACATAATAAAATATTGGAAGTTATTCCTCTTAACGGAATTCTCATTGTGGTCTCCCCTTTAGGCTTGTTAGCAGTTCCATTAAAACCATAGATTCTGTATGTCGATGGTATCAAATCTTCATCTTTCCCACCCATGGTTCTGTAGGTGTGGTAGAACAGGATATCTACGGAACTTCCAGTATCAATTAGGATTCTATCAATGGCCCAAGACTCCTCCATTTCGTTATTGTTTTCTTTACCTTCTTCTTCTTCTTCTTCTGCTTGTTCTGGTTTTATTTCCAATCTTACCACCAATGGGTTATCATGCAGCTCGCCAGGCTCTGGTACTTCTTGTGTTGTAAAAAAAAGGACTTGTTTCTGCCACTCTTCTAATGGCGAGATTCTCGCTATATTCATTATTTATTTTCCATCCATATCTCTGGCGAAGACTCTACTTAAGACATTATCGTGGAAATCTTCGATGGTTCTGAAAGAATGCACAATAGAATTACAAAATAAATTCTTTGCTCTAGTTCCAACTTCTATAACACAAGTTTCTGCTCCTTTTACATTAGTCATTCTGCGATCGTCTGGTGGTGGTGGCAATTGTTGCGATTGTTGATGCCCTTTTAGAAAATGATTTAGCTTCCCCTGATCGATCATTCTTAAGATTATTCTTTTTACATTTCTGCAATTATTTATCGAATGCCCATGAAAATGGTGATAAGGACAGAATTCTTGATTACGAGTGTTAGGATGTGGTTCCTTCCCCATGTTCCATGGCGAGGGTATATTTTCCATTAAAATGATAGCTTCCCATATTTTTTCTACACTAGCATTCAAGGGTGGCATCTTAATCTCCTCCCATAGTGTTCTCATGTTCCCCTGATTTCTGAAATTATTTTTCTTTTGTCCACCATAAGTTTCTTGAGGTTTGTCAAGCCTTTGGATTTGACTACTTCCTCCACGATTGTAATAATTCTTCTCTCTTTCAAATTCTTCTTGATCACGACTTCCCATAGCCACTAGCTTTTGTTTGTCATTATTCGCCACTTTCTCTGCTTGAACTTGCGAGGTGCTCTCCACGTTATTAATCATTTTGGGAAGCAAACTTCCATTATCCACTACAGAACTAGTGTTTGCAATTGGGTATGACTCCATTTCGTTTTGTTTTTCTTCCAATGCAATGTACTCTTCTTGTAGTTCTCTTAGTTCAGTCATTGTGATGGTGTTTTTTATTCTGAAAATTTGTATGTAGAGCAAATTGGTCGCAAACATTGCATTAATAAAGGATAAAATAAGATATCTCTCATCTACTCTTCCCGCCATCTCACTACACATTGTCTTCCATCTTATGATTAGATGTTTTAGACTCTCGCCAATTCTCTGTTTTAATCCAAACACATCTTCAATACCTGGTCGTGAAGAGTTGTTGCTTATGTATGCACCCAAAAATGTAGCTTGTAAGTGATCAAAAGAAGTAATATCATTTTTCGGCAATCCCTCAAACCATTTTAGCGCCTCGCCAGTCAAACTGGATGCAAAGTACTTGCATAAAACAGCATCATGATTCTCCCACTGCAGCATACACCTAACATAAGATTTAACATGTTGAATAGCACAAGTAGTCCCATCGAAAATACTGTTTAGTCTTTGGAAAATTGCATTTTGGAGGAATTCCTCTTAGTTGTACTTCCTGTGTGAAGGGAGTTCTAGCTGCTTCTTCGATTGCTTCATCAAGTTTCCTTCTTCCACCTTCTCTTCTATTATTTATCATCCCTCTCATTTCTGCTAATTCACTCAAAATTTGCTCATTTGCAGTTGGGCTTTGTTCTATTGGTCTTTTTAACGCACTTTCTCTTCTCCTGCGATTTTCCTCTTCATTTTGTATCCTAATTTCTTCTCCACCAACTTCTTCATTTCTCTCCAATTCTCTTTGTTGTCTTTCTATCCTTCTCTGTATTCTGTCATATTCTTCCCGAATATTGCCATTTTCGCGATTTTGTATACATCTTCTTTCTCGATTATCATGATTGTTTTGCCTTATTGCTTCTTGAAACTCCTGTTCTTCCATTTATGCCCTCAGTCTTTCTCTCTCGCAAGCTAGGCGTGCCTGTTCAGCATAATGTCTCTCTATTTCATTCTCAATAATTCTTTGATTTCTGACGTGCTCTCGGCCCTGTAATACTCTTTTACCTTCTTCGTGATTTTCTTCACCATCTTGATTACCTTCATTTCTTTGATTTTAAATATTTCGTCTTCCATTTAAAGTTTCTCCTTGTGGATCGTTACAATCATTATTTACTCTCTCTTCTCTCTGACATTGTCCTCTATTTGGATTTTCAGTTTCTTCTTGTACATTTTCTCCATTATTTCTCATGGGAGAATTTCTCCTTGGTATTTCTCTAAATGATCTTGAACTTGATCTAGTAGTACTTCTTGATCTTCTTCTTTGTAACCTTAAATTCTCCATTCTCAACTCATGATTTTGTCTTGCTAAATTTGCACGTTCCACCGCCTCTAACCTTCTTTCTTCCTGTATTCTTTGCCCTAATTCCTCTGCTGTTTCATCTTCATCTTGATGAATCGACCCTTCTTCTACCTCCTGATTTCTTCCTACTCCATTTTCTTCTCTTAATTTTCGATTTGTTTCTTCTCTCATTGAATCTGATCTCCATGTATGCACGCTTACTCTATCATAATCCACTCTTCCATTTTGTATCGATGTTGATTGGTTTGGTTGTTGAATTGAATTTTCCGTTTCATTCCTTGTTCTATTCCTCCTAATTCTCATCCTTGAAGATTCTCCTAATACACTTGTTTCTTCACCTGCAAGTCTTTTACTTCTTCTCACTGTTGTTGGTGGTTCTGATGTATTTCTTCTCCTTCTTCCGGCCATTTCTTCAATTTCTCCAAATCTTCAAATTGTAATTAGAGATTTTGGATCTTGAATCCCATTTGTCGGCGTCAAAATGTAGTAGCAGGATTTCCCACACTACACCCCTATTAAGATCCTATAAAAATCTAAGTGAAACTAGTTGAAGATTAAAGAATTAAACGACACTTTTATTATTTAGATCTCAGAAATGTTTACAGAAAATATTCAAACTCAGAATTACAACTTTCCTTTCTGGAGTTTTTCTCTCCTCAAGATTTTCTCAACTCTAAAAAAATACATCATCATCATCTGGACTTACTTAAACCCTTTATATAGGAAATTACATAGTGGGTGACAGCTAAGTTTTCCCCTTCTTTCGAATATATTCTGTGATCTCATCGTGGTATTTGCAATATTAATCTTCGCCAAGTTTTGTAATCCTCGTGAAACAACACTCTCATAACATGTCTCTTCAATCGTCAACTACTATGATGCTTCCCCATGATGCTCGCCAAATGTTGCTGAAGAATCCTCACGACACTCTCGTGAATAATGTCATTTATACTTATAGGAATATTTGACCTTCTCGTGAAAGCGTTGTTCTTACTACGAGAATATCGTTGTGGCGATATTCTGGTACTACAACTTAAACCAACGAATCAATATTAAATAAATTATCGAGCAACACTTGCTCTCCTCCACGTGAGGATCCTATCACTGTCTCAGCAGACGCGTTTAATTCATGAATTGCAGAACATTTTACAAAATCATGTTTAACTCAGAAAATATGTGGACTCATCGTCCCGTGAAGTCATGAAATCAGCAACTGACTAAATAAACCACGAGACATCAATCGTGTCACTTGGGGGATATCAACTAGGGTTTTGGTATGGCGGTCTACGGCATGTGTATTCACCCACGATGAGAATGTGAGCAAGTCGTGAAATCATTTGGAAGAATCAGCAAAGTAGTGGGTGGAAAGCTAACCAAGTCTCCGCACGATGAGTAATTGGTTTAACACGATTTCCCACTTCCCCACTCTCTGATTCCAGCAAACTGTCACACTTCATGAGATCATGGTGTTTTCAACTCTGGCATTATATAATGTCTCTGAATCCTGATTGAAAGAACAACATTCGAAGTGTTCTCAAACATTCGAACAACAATCTCCTAAACGACCAATTTCTCATCAAAGTTCATACATACACTCTTTCGTCTACACGAACTCACAGAAATCACTCTCAATCAGGAAAAATTCAATCATTCAGAGCATTTTCACGCTGAAGTGATAACGCACCTACAATCTCAGATCACCATTGATCTCACACATTTCTCAGCTTCCCTCCTACAGATCAACCCATCCTCTCCTGTGACTGAATTTACTCTAGAACGGCCATTGTCTTGGTTCAGGCCGGAGTACTACAGATTGTTCTCTCGAACTTAAAGCACCCCCTTCATAGCGGTGCATCTGTGTGAGGTTGAACATTTTGCTCGGTTCAAGGAATCTCCTTCGCACGGTCGTCCTCAATTCCGCAAAAACCAGCAAATCGTTTTTCCCCATTTACACATCTAATTTCAGACAAGCACATGGGTTTCATTTTTTAACATGAAATAAAAAAAGTAGAATGTAAAAAAAAAAAAAAAAAAAAACAGCAAAAGATTGCAGATATGTACCTTAACTTTCCAGTTCCAAAGTACTCCTTTATTAACTGCTCTTCATCTAGTCTTACTCCGCAACTCAAGTATTCTTTCCACAACTTGTTGTTCCTTGCTAACTTCTTCAATTTATCGTCCTTCTGCTTTTTATCTGCACACTCATGCTCATATGTTACAAACTTATTTTGTCTAGTCCTTTTATATACGTTATTCACTCTATTCTTGCAGGAATTCCTACACTACACCCCTTACAAGAATTCATAATAATCAACACATATTTGAAGATTAAGAACAATACTTTTATTGATTAATTCTCAAAAATGTTACAGGAAATGGAAGAAATCAAGAATACAACCGCTCACAAGAATTTTCCCTCTCCTCAAAACTTTCTCCACACTCAAAAATTGATCTCCCTCTTCTGGGTCTAATAGTTCTCTTTATATAGGGTAGTTACATAGTGGATAACATCTAAGCTGTCCTTTGATTTCGGATCTGACTCGCGATATTCTCGCAGCAGTTGTAATGCTTATTCTCGCAGATGTTGTAATATTCACAGTATCATCATGCTCTTTTCGTGTTTCTGCCACCATCATCCGTTACGTCATTCTTTGAGTCAGTCTGCGATGCTCGCAGAGTGTTGTTGAAGAGCTCGCAGAAACGTTGTTTATAAATTTCGCAAGAGCACTGCTGTGGCGATATTCTGATCCTACATCTTACCTCTTCTCATGTCTTTTCTACGGAGGGGAAAAGATCATGAGAATTGAATTCTTTTAAAATTCCGTAGCTGTTCATATTTTCACATTCTTCTGTTCTGACATGTTTCTGCATTTTTTGCCAGATTTATTACAGTATCTTTTCTTTCATTCAATTTCTGACACGTCCTTTTCAACTGCTGCATTTCAACCGTTCACGTCTTCTATTTGTATTAAATGCATTTATCTTCTCAAGAATTCTTACCTTCTATATATATCTTCTTCATTCTTCTCTTTTCTTCTTTTTACTTTCTCTTTCTTTCTCTGCAATTTTATTTTTCTTCCGCAACTTCCGCATCTGCTACTGTTGTAATTTTTCTCTTATTCCTTTGATTTTCTATTTTCTTCATTCCTATACTAAGGATGCCTCCAGCAGGTCGTAAAAATATAATTTCCTTTGAAAAGATGCAAAAGAAGCTTCAAGATAGAGGATTTACTTTATCCACCATTCCTGATCAAAACCATAGGGCTGAACTCTCCATAAAATTATTTTCTGATCATCCATGTAATGGAGAGAAGATCATAGTCTCATTAGGTCAACTTGAAGCTGTCCTTCCCATTCCTCTTTACGACCATGGACTTCCTTTATTCTATGAAATACCTTCTCATGGGAAGTTCTCGCGGGATATATATCAGTTGAGTGGGGATTGTATTTGTTTGATGCTTGAGTTTGCTACTCGCGATGCTGGTAAGGAATATCTTTACCCTCCTGAAGTGAAGAACCCTAAATTCAAAGATGTTCCAATTGTTCCTGCGAAGTATATTGTAGATAATTTCTTCGCAAATTGTGAAATAATCCCCATGAGGAAGGATAGCACTTGTTGGGGTGTCCGCTTACAGAAAAAGGATGATGTTGTTGAAGACAAAGTTCTTATATTGGACATTGACTGGCATCCGGGAAACAATTCATATCCTCCACTCTAATGATGACAAATGGTGTATCTTCCCATTATTTCTAGGGGGTCCATACATCTCTGGTTCTCACGCTTTTCCTGCGAATCTCGCAAAATACCAACCATGGGCGTTCAGATGGCCTGAAAGGGATACAAAGGTATGTTCCCGAAATTTTTGTTTAAGTTTCCATTATTATTTTCTACATGTTTTTATATATACTCTCGCTGATCCCTCCAATTTTACCAGATTGAAAGACTGAAAGCTAGCTACTAGAAGCTTGGGAAACCCAGTACTTTTTCAGCTCTTAAGTTACTCACAGATGAAGTAAGAAATATTCCTTTGTGATTCTTAACAATATATTGTTGCCTCTATTTCTTATCTTTATCTGTGTTTGAAGGTTATTGAAAAAATAGAACCTGTTAAAGTTGTGAGGACCAAGGGAAAAGACAACGGTGTTGCTCTCAAGGAGAAATCTGATGCTTCTCGCAAGGATAAATCTAGTGCTCTTCTTTAAAAGAAAAGAAAAATACAATCCCATGTCCTTCAACTCTTCAGTTCAGCGAGAGTTATAGTGATGATAACAACGATGATGATGATGCTGATATTAATTTTGCAAAGGAATTCTCCCAACCTGAGTCTTTTATGTCTCAGCTGTCCAACATATTTTCTGATACCATGCTAGGGATTGGCGATACTCCTCTTGCTGAATCTTGCAAATCTATGGCAACTATCTGTGATTCCCCTCTCTTGGAGAATAATGAATCTCTTCGCGGGGTTTCAAGATCTATATCTCCAAGTTTCTTACATTCACTTAGCTTTCTGGTATGTTCTCATTTCTTCGCCACATTTGTGTATTCTCATTTCCTCGCCATATTTTAATTTATATTTTTCTTGACAATTTTTGCTTTCCTTCGCAGGATGGAAGAGCTTCTTTTGCTGTTGTCTCGGACCTGGAGAGGAGACGTGCAACTTTTGAAAAGAAGAACAATATTCTTCGCGAGAAGAATGAAAAATTAGAATCTGAGTCTGCTAGTTTTCGCAAGAAAGATGAACACCTGGAATCTGAAGTTGCTAGTCTTCGCGAGAAGGTTAAACAAATGTAAATTGATTCCTCGATAGATAAGCGCAAGATATCTGATCTTCAAAAAGCTAACCAGCACCTCTATGGTATGAATTCTTCCCCTTTTCTCTTAATTCTTTTACCATATTGTTTTAGCTTATTCAAAAAACCATTTTTGCAGATATTTATGGCCTTACTGATGAGGCTATATTCTTCCGCTATTTTACTGAGCCTATAGATGAGGATACCCTTCTTGATCGCCTTAACAATTCCTTAAACAATTATTCAAATGACAAAATTGAATCTTTGTCTATAAATGACCTTAGGTCCACACTTCGTCTTTTAGGAATTGACCACATGTCTAGTTTGAGAGCGGATAATACGTCTAAGCGTCGTTATCTTGATTCTAAAGAAGAAATAAATATTCTAAGAGCCCAAGAGAGTGATCTCATAGATGAAAAAGATCGCATATCTAGACAAGGTGCTCAAGCTTTAGCGAAATTCCACAAAACTCTTCTTGAAGTTCAAATTGAAAGAGATAGACTTATCTGCGAGAATATAACTTTTGTTGAAAGGGAAAATCAAGTTCGCTCTCTCCTTCTCATTAGTAGTGATGATGAGTTTGCTTGGGCTGCGAAGATTCTTGACAACTCCAGAAATAACTTAGGTGTAGATGTTAGTCTTCAAAATGAACATTCCGTTCTTGATTAAAGATATGATCTCTGAAAGAGAAGGTTGTTACTCTTGTTTTTCTATTAATCCATTTTTTAATTGAATCTTCACTGTTTCATTAATTTATTATTATTTGCTCGCAGCATCTGAAGGTAATTTTTGCCAAAGAATTGAAGAGTTGGAAGAAGAAAAAGGACAACTCGCAGAACTGCTGTCTTCTCGCAACAAGAAATGTTCCAAGTTCAAGAAGCAGCTACAAATTACCCTGGTGAATTTTAGTAATGTTCTAATTGGTGTTCACAATAATTCCATTAAGATGGTCTGTGATGATCATAAAATTCCTCATTCTACTTATACTTATCTTGCAAATGAAATACCATAGAATGTTCCTGATCTTGTCATCTCTGACAGTGAAGCTGAAGACTCTGAAGAAGATGAAGATTATAATGAAGATGAAGGGGGGGGGGGGGAATCTGGTGAAGATAATGAAGGATCTAAATAGTTTTATCTTCTCTTTAAATCTCTTTGTAATATTTGTACATTTATCTCTTTCTCCCTGTAATATATCGCTGTGAATTTCTCCAGCTTCTAATGTCCTTTGGTGTATGGATTTCTTTTGTTTCTATCTGCATACATAAAAAAACAAATTTTTTTGCAATATGGTTAATTAATATGATTATTAATTTTTAACTATCTGCGTAAATTTGTCATATAAAGATGAATAACAACTTTATCATTATGTTCATTCCCATACTTGCCTATGTTATTCATCTGCAATCATGAAAGATTAAGCAGATTATTTTCTGAATAAGATCTGTTTGTAAATTTTGGCTATAATATCGTAACCATTTCTTGATCTCTTGTGGTCTTATTTTGCCTTCCTAGTTAAAAGGTCTTATTTTGACACGTTTTTTTTTTGGCGACAAAATCGCAGGACGTCCTTACACTCGCATATAAAGACCCATTGATCTTGCCTTATCCGCGCGTTGTCAATTTCTCTTGCGACAATATGACAGGCCTAAGTTTTCTTGCGAAGACAAAGCCCCATGACATTGCCGTCTTGCGATGAAATCGCAGGATGTCTTTACACTTTCATGTAAAAACCTATTGATCTCATCTTATCTTTTTCTCATGGCTTTTTGCCTCTGTATAATTGTTGCACAAATATGACAAGCCTAAATATTCTTGTGAATATAAAGCCTCATGACATTTGCGTCTTAAGACACTTATCAGCTCCCTAATGGAGGGTGCCGCCCTTATCATCCCCCTGGATTCCCCTTCAAGGAGGCATACATCAGCCATACAAGACTAGCTCCTCCCATCAGGTCTTAACAACAACCAGTTATTTTTGCAGCCTCTTATACTTTTTGCCTATATGGCTTATAGTTACAATATTGCACCATAAGTGGGGTTTTCTTCGGGCCGAGTGCATCATAGCCAAGACTTTCCAAGAATGTCCAGGGTAGTTTTATATTCCCCGGGCACCCTTGGCTCAACCGTGTACCTCGGCACCTTGATCATACTTTGCACTCCTAAGAAGAGACCCTCGGTCGTCCAACTGTTAAAATATATATATATATATATATATAGTTGGAAATCCAAGGTATCTCTCCTGGATAGGCTTTCATGGGCCCCAAATCTCCATGACTCAGGTTCAGTAGCGATATAACCTTATCCCTGAGCCATGAAAAGAGATACCCCATTATATGATGCACTTTAAGTCTTACATTTTCCTCTTACGGAATTTTATTCGCGAACTAGGGTGTATGCCATAAATTTTCGTCCCATTCTAACATGTCTCTGCGAAATTTTCGTGTTTCTTTGATTTTCTGTTTTTGCATATTAGCTCTTGTATAATTTTTCAATTTCATCTTTTTCATTGAATCAAAACATTCCTTTTGTAACATTTTCTTCAACAAATTATGCATACATCTCTTATATTTTACGATCTAGAAATTTTACCTTTTCTACTTACAATTTTCTGCTTATGCTTTTTTGTTGCGCTTTGCGACATTTTCTCCATCTGCGAGATGCTCGCCATCTATTGGTTTCAGTGAATGTTGATTTCGCAGCATTCATTCTTCTCGTCGTTCTATTGTATCAACCATCAGCTTTTCACCTCTTTGCTTTTGTTTGATGTTATGTTTCCAATTTCTGTTCTTCGCAGCCCTTTCCTCGCAAGATTCCAAATCAATTTCATAGCACTTTTTTCCCTCAGTCCAATCTCCCATTATAACTCCAACACTGTTGGGATGAGGAAATTTAATGCACTGGTAGAAGGTTGACGCTATACCTAGAATCCCATGCAGGCAAGGTCGGCCAATCAAGGAATTGTAAGGAGATTCAACATCGACAACACATAATAAAATTTTAGAAGATATCCCCTTCAATAGAATTCGCATTGTAATTTCCCCTTTGGGATTGTTGGCAGTACCATTGAAACCATAGATCTTATAAGTTGATGGTGTTAGATCTTCGTCTCTTCCTCCCATGGTTTTGTAAGTATGATAAAATAAGATATCCACCGAGCTTTCCGTGTCAATTAAAACTCTATTAATATCCCAAGAATCTTCAGCTTCACCATCCTCACTTTATTCATCTTCTTCTTCTATTTGTTTTGGATTTATTTCTAATCTTACCACTAGTGGGTTGTCATGCATCTCGCTAGGATCAGATACTTCTTGTGCAGTGAAAGAAATTGTCTGCTTTTGCCACTTTTCTAATGGCGAAGCTTTCGCAATATTCATTATTTCTCTCCCATCTGTATCTCTCGCGAAAACTCTGCTTAGAACATTGTCATGGAAATCCTCTATAGTTTTGTATGAATGTATGATGGAGTTACAGAATAGATTCTTCGCTTTTGCCGCAACTTCTATCACAAACGTTTCTCCTCTTTTTATTGTATTCATTCTGCGAATTTCTGGCGGTGGCGGTAGTTGCTGAGACTGTGGATGCCCTACTAGAAAATGGTTTAATTTTCCCTGATCTATCATCCTTAAGATGATTCTTTTTACATTCCTGCACTCATTTATTGAGTGACCATGAAAATGATGATAAGGGAAAAATTCTTGACTTCAATTATTTGGGTGTGGCTCTTTTCCCATATTCCAGGGTACGGGTATGTCCTCCATCAAAATTATAGCCTCCCAAATTTTCTATATGCTAGCATTTAGAGGTGGAATATTAATTTCTTCCCATATTATCTTCTGACTTCCTTGCCCTCTATAATAATTTTGTCTTTGACCACCATAAGACTCTTGCGGCTGATCAAGCCTTTGAATCTTATTATTTCCACTTCGACTAAAGAATTTTCTTTCCCTTTATAACTCTTCTTGATCTATGCTTCCCATAGCTACTAATTTCTATTGATCATCATTCATACTTTTTTCTTGATTCACCTGCGAAGTGCTCGCTACTGTATTTATTAATATGGGAAGTAGACTTGCGTTTGCTGCACCTAAACTGGTGTTCGCAACGGGATATGACTCAATCTCATTTTGTTTCTCCTCCAATGCAATGTATTCTTCTTGTAACTCTCGCAGCTCCGTCATGGTGATTGTTTTTTTTATTCTGAAAATTTGTATATACAGCAGATTGGTTGCGAACATAGCATTAATGAAAGATAAAATGAGGTATCTCTCATCCACTCTTCCTGCCATATCACTACACATTGTCTTCCATCTTATGATTAGATGTTTCAAACTCTCGCCAACCCTCTGTTTTAACCCAAATACATCTTCAATTCCAGGCCGAGAAGAATTGTTACTAATATATGCTCCCAAAAATGTAGTTTGCAAATGATTGAAAGAAATTATAGTGTTCTTAGGTAAACCTTCGAACCATTTTAGCGCCTCGCCTGTTAAGCTGGATGCTAAATATTTTCACAATACAGTATCATGGTTTTCCCATTGTAGCATACACCTAACATAAGCTTTGACATGTTGAATAGCACAAGTAGTTCCATCAAAGATACTGGTTAACATTGGTAAATTGCATTTTGGGGGTATTCCTCCTAATTGTACTTCTTGGGTGAATGGGGTTTTCGCAGCTTCTTCAATGGTCTCATCAAGTTGCCTTCTGCCTCCCTCTCTTCTGTTATTTAACATTCCCCTCATTTCTGCTAACTCTCTCAAGATCTGTTCATTCCCAGCTGAATTTTTCTCCATTGGTCTTTTCAGTGCAGCTTCCCTTCTTCTGCTCTCATGTCTTTCTTGCCTTACGAGATTTTGTGCTTCTTCTTCAGCATCTTCATTCTGACTTCTCCCGCAATTTTCTTCTTCACCTCCTTCATGAATTCGCAAATCATTATGTCTTTCATTTTTTCTTCTGCGCCTCATCGTTTCTCTTCGCTGTCTTTCTATTCTTCTTTGTATTTTATCATATTCCTCATTGATATTATCATTGTTGTGATTTCTTAAGCGTCTCCTTTCTCGATTGTCATGATTGTTCTGACGTATTGCTTCTTGAACCTCTTGTTCTTCCTATTATTCTCTCAATCTTTCTCTTTCGCAAGATAGACGTGCTTGTTCAACATAATGTCTCTCAATTTCATTCTCAATTGTTCTTCGGTTTCTTTGAATTTCTCGCTCATGTAATATTCTTCTTCCTTCTTCTCGATTTTATTCACCATCTTGGTTATTTACACCCTTTTTTCTATTATCACGTCTATCATCCACAGTTTCATCACGCGGAATGTAACGATCATTAATCATCTCTTCTTCTCCATAATGCTGTTCTTCATTCGGATTTTGCATTTCCTCTGGAATATTCTCACCAGCAATTTTCACAGGGGAATTTCGCCTTGCTTCTCCTCTCAATGACCTTGAATTTGATCTTATAGTACTTCTTGATCTCCTACTTTGTAATCTCAAATTCTTCATTCTTAACTCGTGATTTTGTCTTATTAAATTCGCGCGTTCTTCCGCCTCTAACCTCCTTTCCTATTGTATTCTTTGTCTTAAAGCCTCTACTGCTTCATTTTCGTCATCTCCATGAATTAATCCTCCCACCGTTTCTTGATCTATTCCCTTTCTCCTTCCATTTCTTACTTGTTAATTTTTTGCTTCTTCTACTGAATCTGATCGCCAAGTATGCACGCTCACTCTGTCATAATCCACAGCTCTATCTTGTATCGGTGTTTGCTGATTTGATTATTGAGCTTGATTTTCTCCATTATTCCTTGTTCTGTTGCTCCTTGTTCTTAATCTTGAAGATTTTCCTATTTCATTTGTCTCTTCTCCAACAAGTCTTTTACTCCTCCTTACAGTTGTTGTTTGTTCTGATGTGTTTCTTCTTCTAGCCATTCCTTCAAATTTAATGTATTAATGTAAATCACGTAAAAATCTTCTCCAATTTCTTCAAATTCTTACAAACCACAATTTCAATCTTTGCTCAGAAATAAATCCCTGTTTCTAGCGCCATTATGTAGTTGCAGGAATTCCTATACTACACCCCTTACAAGAATTCATAATAATCAACACATATTTGAAGATTAAGAACAACACTTTAATTGATTAATTCTCAGAAATGTTACAGGAAATGGAAGAAATCAAGAATACAACCGTTGTGGTACATGCCCTAAAATTCGCAATAGAAATAAAATTAGAAAATGCTAGAATTACCAGTGATTCGCAGCTAGTCATTCGCCAGATAAAAGGATAATACACAACAAATGAACCATCCTTGAAGAAATACAAGAAACTTGTTGAAGAATTGTCAGCGAAAATCCCAAAAATAAAATGGAGGCACATATCAAGGAAGGGTAATAGGCTCGCAGATGCTTATGCTTTCATTTCAAGCATGATGACAGATCCAACTAGGAGATGCACAAAGATAAAAACACTTTTATCTCCATCAATAAATAAAAAAGAGGAAGAAAAGGTACATGTAATGATAATAGAAGGTGA
This sequence comes from Papaver bracteatum, assembly GCA_023529315.1. Taxonomy (NCBI): domain Eukaryota; kingdom Viridiplantae; phylum Streptophyta; class Magnoliopsida; order Ranunculales; family Papaveraceae; genus Papaver; species Papaver bracteatum. The sequence goes on from JAJJWX010001089.1 coordinate 1,526,197, forward strand.
TGAAGAAGGTCCAAAATACAATATCGCAGATTGGAGAACAGAACTTCATGCATATTTAACAAGAGGGGAAATACCAAGAAACAGATTGGAGGCACAAAAATTAAAGTCGTGCAACAAATTATGAATTAAGAGATGGGATATTGTATAGAAAATTGTTTAATGGACTGTAGATGGTGGATTTTCGACAAAGGATAAAATCGTAAACCCATAATTATACAAACCTCTGATCCATCAGTCAGACGTGAGTATTGAGACACGGGTCTCTCATCGAATTCTCTGATTGAGAATACTTTCTCTCAGAGTACATGTAGATATGTAGTCTCACAGCTGGACAACGGCATATCTCATGAACAGTGAACACTTAAGTAATTATTTTTATATAGTATCACGGTATGGACGGATCCTAGACAGCTTGCTCTGCTAGTATAGAGCGATAACGTTTTCAGGAGACAAATAATAAGTTTACCCTAACTATATAAAGAATACGAAGCTTCAGAAATCTCATATCATAATAATTAATGCTCCTAGACAGCTTTCTCTGCTAGTGTAAAGTCATAAATTAATTATTCCTAAATTCTTGGATTCATCCGCAGAATTTCTGAAAATATTCAAATATTTTCGCAGATATTTCAGTACGCAAACCATGGTTCTTCCCAGCAGAAATCCATGGGTTAGTAATAAATATTCGATGCACGGATATCAGAGCTACCTCTGAGAAAGCCCTGTCTCAAACCTAAATTCTTGGATTCATATGCAGAATTTCTGAAAATATTCAAATATTTTCGCAGATATTTCATTACGCAAACCATGGTTCTTCCCAGCAGAAATCTATGGGTTAGTAATAAATATTCGACACACGGGCATCGGAGCTACCTCTGAGTAAGCCCTGTCTCAAAATGTGCAATTGTATTCAACGATGATGCATCAACAATCACCGCATGAACGAGAATTTCAAAATACGACAAAACGATGAACTTATGCAAAATAGGATGAAAAAATAAAAAATAATTAAAAATTGCTGGGAGTATGGACTCACTGACCGGCCGACCGTGCCGTGGTCAATCCCACACCAGTTTCATATTTTTATCATATTTTTGTTGTTTTCCTTGAGTTCATGAAAAATCTATCACTTGAACAAATATCCTTTGTTTTCAGGAAACTCCCAAATTTCATGGTGCTTCCTTCGCGTGGAGGAAATAATATAAAATTAGGGAAAACATGATGGGGGCGTGACCATTGGCCAACCGGCCATTCCTTGGTCCCAGCCGTCCCCACACCTCATGGTTCCTTATTATTTTATTATTATTTCCCTAATTTCATGAAAACTCCTTAATCTCATGATATTTCCTTGGTCCCATGAAAAATAATAAAAATTAGGGAAACCCGTGTGCACGGGACATGGCCGGTTGGCCAAACCCTAGGTGGCTCACACGTCCCAATGTTTATTAGCATATTTTTCATGTTTTCATAATCCCATGAAATTCCTTGATTTCATGAAAATTACTTCAAATCATGAAATAATACATAAAATTAGGGAAAACGCACAGGACCGGACCCTGGCCGGCCAACCATGCTCCAAGCCGGTCCCACATGCCCACGCGTCCCTTATTTATTTATTATTTTTTATGTTTCCTTGTTGAACAAAACTCTTTAATTTTGGCAAAACTCCTTCGTTCTATCATATTTCCCTAAAACCATGAAAAATATTACAAAATTATGAAAAAACGTGTGGGATGGATCCCTTGGACGACCGGACATGCCTTGGCCATGACCGGTCCCACGATACATAATTCTTTCACTTTTTCATTATTTTCCTTCATTCGATGAAGTTTTGACGGTTTTATCAAAAAACCTAATTTTGTCATATTTTCTCAAATGGTCGCTCAAACGTGCACCAGAAAATATCAAAATTCTCAGGACTGAGACACAGACATCTCAATGACGAAATCATGTTACCTTGACCGACCAGGTTTGGATTTTTGGCTCGCAATGAGCCAGTCCCACATGTTTTCACAATTTGACCTAATTTGCGCAATTGCATGTATTGGATCCAAAACTCTCCAAATAATTTCAGAATTTGACGGAGCGATCATCATTTGATCCCTTGACCACCCAGGGCCAGTTTCATGACCCCTTGGTTGGTCCCTCACCTTTTCACAATTAATTAGGTTTTAGCACCTAATACTGAACCCAATAGTAATTCAATAAATGATTAAACATGCATTTAATCATTCTTTCATCAACTGACCAACTCTTCAAGGAGGTCTTGGTTTTTGCTCATGTGAGCATATGAGAATTTCATGGTCGATCCACGGTCCCATGAAGCCGGTTCTCCTTCATTCCATGGTTAATTTTCAAATAAACCATCAATTGGTCATCAATCAATCAAATTAGGGTTTCTGAATCCAATGATCATGATTCCATATTCAAACACTAATAATTTTGCAATGATCTAATGATTAGTATTCTTATTAATTATTCTCGGTTCAACTACCAGCACTTTAATTAATTTTTTATTTTGGTCACGCTGCCAATAATTCATCAGATGAGAAACACTTGCTCATATGAGCAATATTTACTCAAATCAACGAATATTGGAACTATCAATATTAAACAAATTATCGAGAAACACTTGCTCACCTCAACGTGAGGATTCTATCACTGTCTCAGCAGACGCGCTTAATTTATGAGTTGCAGAACATTTTACAAAATCATGTTTAACTCAGCAAGTACGTGGACTTATCGTCCCACGAAGCCATGAAGTCAACAACTGACTAAATTAACCACGAGACATCAATCATGTCACTTGGGGGGATATGAACTAGGGTTTTGGTATGGAGGTCTACGGCACATGTATTCAAACACATGATGGAATGTGAGCAAGTAGGGAAATCGGTTGAAGGAGTTAACAAAGTAGTGGGTGGAAAATTAACCAAGTCTCCGCATGATGAGCGCAACTGGTTTCAAGCACTATTTACATCTCTCCACTCTTTCACTCAATCAACTGTCACACTTCATGGGATCATGGTGTCTACAATTCCAGCAATATAAATAAGTCTCTGAATCATGATTGAAAGAACAACAACGGCAGCAACGAAATCAACGACGATTTCATGCCTAACTCATCAATTGAGAAATTACTCTCAACTGGGTAATTTCAATCATTCAGAGCTTATCTTATTTAGAATTCACAACATACCTACAATCTTTGATTACCATTGATTCCACACATTTCTTAAATTCCCTCCTACAGATCAACGCATCCTCTTTTGTGACCGAATTTACTCTGGAATGACCATTTTCTTGGTTTAGGCCGGAGTACTACAGATTGATCTCTCGAATTCAAAGCACCCCCTTTACAGCGGTGCATATGTAT